>VYXD01011438.1:195685-245086 GCA_013397195.1 Hylia prasina | reverse complement strand
GGCGCCGGGGGAGCCCCGCGGGAGGGGAGCCCTGGGCTGGGCATGGGGCTCTGTGCGGGCGGCCCGAGCCGCTGGCCTCGCCGGGCCCCGCGGGGGAGCGGGGCTGCGGGTGAGGGGTGAGGGGAGCAGCTCCTGCGAGCCCAGACACGGGCACGGCGTCACTCAGGTGGGCGCCCGAGGAAACCAGACCTTGGCGTGGGCAGCGAACGCGGTGCCCGTGAGCTCCTGCGTGGGTTTGGGCACAGGAAGGGGCAGTGGCCTCTGCCAGCCGTGGGAGGACACGCGGTGGCTGGGGAGCGAGTTGAGCCCGGCTCGACTGGGAGCTGCTGGCGAAGCTGCCCTGCCAGTTTGTGGGATGGGGTTTGTTCCTCTCGTTTGGTGTGTTCGATACTCTAAAGTTACAGCCTCTCATCCGTAGAGTTTAATCTGAAAGAGAATGGACAGAAAGCGCGCTAAGACCCAGAACGGGGCAGGCTGTGAGGAAAAGGAAGGCACAGGCTGAGCCTTCACTTCCCAACGAGCTTGCAAAGCATAAAAGGGAAAAAAAAAAATCCTCTTTACAAATCTAATCTCTGGAAGCAATTGAGTAAGAATTGAAAAGATAGTGCCCCACAGTGCTATTTCTAAACATCTTTCTGGCTAGTGGTGTGGAAGCAGCCAGACTCAGGCTCAGCTTTGCTTGGGATGGAGATAATTCTGGTACCTGCAGGGCCGGGGGTGGCTGAGCCCCCTCAGGCATCCCCTGTGTCTGGACACCCCGAGGCTGTGTTGGGATGAGTGGCATCTTCCAGGATGGGTCTCTGTGCCCTGCTCTGTTCCTTAGGTAAAGGAATTGTTTAAGGAAAAGTTGGCTGTTGTCTGGCAGTGCCGTGTGATGTCCCTGCTGCTGAGAAGAGATGTAGCTTTGAAACACGGCTTTGCCTTTTTTTCCCTCGTTTGCTGCTGGTTTTTGTCACTAAGCCTGCAGTTCTGCAAAAGCTCTCACGTATTTAATGCTGTGCACCTGGAGGATAACGCTGCCCAATGCCCCCAGTTTGCCCCTTTGAAGTCCAGACACTTCTAACTGGGAGCTCACCCGAGTGGTCAGGATCTGAGCAGTTCCATTAATCAGAGGAGCTGCAACAGAAGCTTCATCCTTCAGAGAAACTAGGGTTTAACTCAGGTTTCTTTTAAACCAAACCCTCTTCCTACAGGGATGTGAAAACACTGTGGTTCCAATTAGTAGCTGACCATTTCCCTACAGAACATTTCAGATTATTTAGATGGTGGGACTTCTGCTTGCCATATTTGCTTTAAAAATTCCACTGCAATGTAGTTAAATGGTTGGGAAATCGTAGAAGTGGAAGGTGGCATTAATTTTACATGCTGGCCAATGCTTCCATCTATTAGATTGCACGAAAACATGAAATAAAAAGATTATGGGGTCTTAAACTCTTATTCCAAGAAGCCCTGAGTTAAATTCAGGATTATTTTTGTGTGGAGTGTAAAGTAATTGAAGCTCATGCTGTATATTTTCAAAACTAAGCAGATGTGATGTGGCTTTGGAGGAAGCTTAATCTACGGATAACAGAGAACCTATTTGTAAGTTGTAAGGGCAATTATGTCAGGATATCAGATTTCTAAACAGGAGATTTATAACCTGTAGCTCAGGCAGTTAGAAGTTTCCTTGTATAATAGGCTGATTTTTTAAATAGTCGGGTTAATGACCTGACTCCCCAGAAAAGCACAAACTTTCTATTTTTCAAAAACATGCCAGCAAGAGCTGGGGATGTCGAGCATATGTTCAGTACCCCTCGGGCTTAATTTGTTTTAAAACAAAAGCATTAGAGGAATGTAGGCAGTGCTTTTGAGTTATGGTTCCTTTGCACTCAGGGATACTCCTAAACCCCAGCGAATTATATAGATTTATGGGAAGAAAGGGATATTATAGATGCAGGGTAGAGACAGCAAGAGAGGTGGGAACACTGAGAGCTCTGTCCCTGAGCTCTCAGCTCCCCGTCCTTGCAGGTTACAGGGCTTGTTTGGGAGAAGCTCTGCCCAGCAGGTCAAGTGTGGGTGATGCCCAGGCTCAAACACCTCCAAAAGTCCTTTCTAACCAACTCTTCCCATTATGGGTTGGTTGCTTTATCTGCTGAGGCCACAAAAGCTTTATGGAGAGATGATGGCTTCCTATTCTATATATAGACATCACTTTTGTTGCTCAGTGTTACTGAAAAATATGACTTTTGAGGTCCGTCTATCATTGTCCTCCTTTGGTGTATTCTGCATTTTTCTAATCTCTCCTTCCAAACTGTGGGCACCAGACATTGACAGATCTTAAAACCGAGGCTCCTTTCTGGGTTTGCAGTACAATTCCCACAGTCCTGAAAGTAAATTAGCATCTTACTCTGATGGTTATTGGGGAAAGTAGATGGAATTGTCAAAGCAAACAGCCACTCTTCGTGGAATGCCTCAGTAACTCAATAATGCCGGGGTGCAGTTACCAGGGACAACCAGTTCAATTGGAGCAACTTCAGCACACAGCAGTTTTTGCCTCCAAACCAGTAATAAAAGAGAGCAGTACAAGTCAGCAAACATCTGGCCGTGGGGAAAGCCTTTGATTAATGAGGAGGATGGCATTATGCCTCCGTCTGAGCCGCAGCCAGACCTATTATTGGGTGGGTTTTTTTCAAGGACAAAACCGGAACGCGCCAAATGGGACTGGAGGCCTTTAACTCGTGGTGCACGTCCCTCAGTTAAGTTGTTCACCCTGGATTTGGGCAGCCACAGGTAGCTTTTGGTAGTTGATTTCTCTTCTGTTAATGCCTGGTGTGGCTGAGCAGAGCAGTGGGGAGAAGATGTTGCTCTGTGTCTTCGTCGCTGTCGTGGTTTTGGTTTAACATCACCCCGTTGTTGTCTGTTTGCACGGACATCTGCTCGAGTTCTGGAGGGTTGATATAATAACAGCTTTAATTCCTGATTGCTGCTGAGAACCTCAGTAGTGTAAACAGCCCCATCTGCCTACATGCCCTGCCCCCCACCACCCATGATGAGGTATCTCTCTTCCTGCTGTTGGAAAGGTCCCAGACTTCTCCTGGTGAGCTCCACACCATCCCTCGGGGTGAATTTGGGGGTTTTTCAAGGCCTTATGGCACACAGGCTGTTGGAGGAGTGCTGTGCTGCTGTGGGACACCTTAGTCATCTCTGCTAAAAAATGATAAACCATCCGCATTCTCCATTGAGTAGATCCTCTCACATGGTTCCACATGGGAGTGGGAGCAAGGAGAATTGGAGGAGAAAAAGCTCTGCAGTGAGAGAGCAGAAGTTTATCTTTTGCTGTTGTTTATTTGCCTTTGCTTTTGTTTTTACTTGTTACTTTCTTGGCCCAGTCATCTTCCTCATTCCTCATTCTTTTTAATATTGAATTTTCTCCTGACGTTTCCTTGGTGCATCCACACCAAGTCCCATTGGGACTGTGCTTTGGGGCTGTGCTTTGCCTCTCTTGTGTTTTGTGTTTTTCTGCTGTATTTATGCATCTGGTTGAGCGTTGTACAGATTCTTCTTGGGAAGGCTGAGATGCTTCTGTTCTGGATTTAAGTAAATGCAAAACATGTTGATTGTTTTTCTGTGATTATTCAGTCGTGTATCTGAAAACAATTTAGAGGATCTCCCTTTGCTCACACTGCTAAATTCCCTGTGGTTGAGACAGAGTGTTTTCCCTTTATCTGAAAAGATCATCTGTCATGGGAGCCTCTCCTAATAAGAAACCAGGTACTAATTTTGTACAAGAAATGGTAGGGAGAAGATAGAAATGTCATTAAATTAGATGGTCCACAATCTTTTCGTGTAGGAAAAATCTTCAAACCCTTGATTACAGCTTAAGGTACACCCTGATTTTCAGGGACTCTGAACTTTTCTGTTTGAAACTGCCGTCTGCTGAGATCTGGGAGGCAAGTAGTCAGCGCAGATGTGGGATTTGTCCTACAGAAGATTTTGTAAATCACTTGAAGCAGCTTTTGAATTTCATCATATAAAAATATCTAAGTAATCACTTTCAGCTGTATTCCTGACTTTATATTTCTGGGGTGGGAACGTATGTGAAATCTTTGCCTTACGGAGCTGCAGATTTGAAAAATATGGTCTTTTCATGACATCAGGCTATTGAGTAAGAAGCAAGGCATTAGCAGCACCAACTGATTCTTTGTTTGCTTTGAAACCTCGCTGGTTCTGAAATGTAAGAATGGGAGATGTATGAAGGGAACAGAGGGAAGCCTGTGTGCTGTTTTTCATTGTGGCATCTTAATCCAGATGTTGAAATGAGAACGTTCGTTTAAAAATGCACGGTTGACAATTTCATTCGTTACTCTCAGGTTGCAGGACCGAGCAAAGGAACTTTACTTTGTAAAGTAATCAGCGCATAGTTCTTCTCCAAAAATGCATTCTTTAGAGGCTGAACACGTAACAGCTTTACAAAAGAAAGTGCAGAACAATGGAGCGTTTTTCCCTGCAATTTTTGAGACATTCAACAGAGAACTCCAATTATGAGTGAGGAATAAGCTATTCAGTATTTCCACATTGTGCAGATGACATCGAAGCCAAAACATTTTGACTTCTTGTTGTTGTTGATGCCTTTTTTCCCCAAATTATTTCTGTGTGTGTTTTACACAGCTTTGCAGTCACCCTCCATACAATTAGTAGTCCTCTCTCATGCCAAGACCCTAATCCTTCGGTGAAATCCCCATAAGTGTCAGCAGGCTGCAAGTCTGGGGACTGTGTCCTGGTCCTGCAAGAGTTGCAAAAACACCACTGACGTCTGTGGAGGTTGGATTTCCCCCCATATCCAAACTGTTGCCTGCCTGAGCACTTTCCCTGGGGGAGAATTAGTATTTTAAAAGTCTTGCTGACGTGTAGTCTGCTGTGGTGTTTATTACATCCTTCAGTGGGTAATTACCCACGTTTTAGGACCTGCTCTGAAAGTCCTTGGGCATCTTTCCATTATCAAATCCTCCTGGCTCCAGGGTGGGGACAAGCAGTTTGCTGGTCACACGAATGGTTCTTGAACAGGGCTCTATACACATCCCATCCCAAAAACTGACATCAGGTTTGCGTGGCCTTTGGATGGTGGCTTCTTCAAGTGCTTCAATAACGTTTTAGTTTGAAATGCAGTAGCTGTCTCCTTGTTCAGTACTCAGTCCTTTTGTACTGTTGCCCACAGGTGTTGCTTAGTACTAGAAAGTTTTGGTGAAATTCGTGGTGAGTTCATTGCTGGCAGGTTCGGGTTTTGGAAGAGTCCAGGATGGTTTGGAGTTTTTTGATCCTTTCTCATGGACAAACTTTTAGCGTTTCAAAGCGGCGCTTGGTGGGGTGAGTGTGTGGGACTGGGATAAGATTTCACTTCTGAATTGCATCTGGGTAGAGCTCTCTGTTTTGCATTCCTGGTTTTTTTTTCAGCCATGCTCCCAGCATGGAAGTTGAGGCATGGTTTTAATCTAAGTCAAATCAGAAAATATTGCAGTTTTTGGTGACCACACCACGGGGATTCTTGTCCCAACCCTCCTCCCCAACAATCCAGATTCAACATAGTGATTGCCTCCTCCTTACTGCTAGAGTTTGGTGTGAAATGTGGGGTCCAGGGAAACTAAGAGGGCATGGGAGGCTGTGGTACAGCAGGCTGAACTCTGAATTCAGCAAAACAAATTTGAGCAGCGCTTGCCTGAGCATTTGTTTGATGAGAAGCTCATTGGTGTGTGTGTGGATTGCTTCCTCCTCCTTCCCCTCCCCATTTTTTTTATCAGGGAAACAAGTTCCAAGCAAAATATTCCAAAGTGATATTTAATTACTCTTTAAAATGCAACTATTTGTCTTATCAGCCATGTGGATTTCTATTTGCTGCTTTGATTTGACAGTTAGTAGTTTGTAATTTTTGAAAAGCTTACACGCTCCAGGAATCTGTGATTTTTATGCTTTTGAAAGTCGAGATGTTGAATTAACTGGAGCTTTGAACTATTCACGGATAATTTCAGGCCCCCCGCTTTCAGCAAATAACAAGCTGACTCCTGAGCTTTCAGGCTGGGTTGAATACTGAATAATCACGACTTTATAGCTGCATGTGCTCTCTAAACCGGTTCCATGGCACATCACAGCGTAATGCACGATAGGTTTGAAATGTTTTTGTAGACAGATCACTTTGTGCCATCTCCAGATAATAACTGCTGGGAAAGGAGGGAGTGCTGCCAGCCTGGGGAGGGTGCTTGGATTCATTACAGCTTGGGCTTTGAGCGCATTAATTCCTCTCTGTTCTTGAGGTGGGAGCCCAGATGGGGGATTGGGGGGTGTTGTGGGGAGAGGGCTTTCTCCAGCACTGCCTTGATGTCCCTCTGCAGAGCAGCCTCCTCTGTGCTGGCTGGAACTGCTGCTTCTCAGCTGATGCTCTGTAGGCAAAAAAAGACAATCAGAGTTAAATCTGTACGTTGTAAACTAAAAACAGGGTCATTGGAGAAACTGGGAGTGGGATGAGTTGACAAGCAAGCAGATAGACCTGTTAAATTCTCTCGTGGGAAAGTGAATTGTATGCCTTGTCTCATAGCTGATCACGTTTTCATCATCTCAGTTTTCCAAGGAAAATGCAGTGTCTTATTGATTTGGCAGAGAGTACACACAACTAATGGAAGGGTGGAACTAAAAAGATGCAGGCATGTTGTCTGCATATTCTCACATCTGTCTTTCAGCACTGTGAACAATTGCAACCAACAATTAATATGTAAAGAATTTGCAGTCTTTGTTTAGTGTGAGTGAGTGACTGCTCAGTTGCATCAGGGCAGTAGCTGAGCATCTGTGATCTGATCAAACCCATGCTGGGGCTCAGCCAGCCCCTCTGGCCTAAAAACAAAGGGAAGGGAGCCCTCAATGAGGCACAGGGCAGTGTGGGGGTGCAGGGTCCCTGCCTGTGTGGGGAGAGCCCAAACAGAGAATCTGGTTCCTAAAGGATGCATTCCTAGTGAGTGATAGGTGCTGTTCCAGCATGCCCTGCCAGGAATTGGGCACGGGGGGGGAACAAACCCTCACCACAGCTGAAGGCTTTGGGATGAGGAAGGCAGCAGGGATGCCCTGGGACAACTCTTGGATGCATCTCCAGGCAGAGAAGGCACTGTAGCAGCAGGGTGGTGTGAGACATTCATTGCTGGGAGGTTTTTGCAGCATTAGAATCTGTCCTGTCCAGCCGAGAAGCTCCAGGGTCCTCCAGCAACATTTTGTCTTTGCTACTGTGGCTAAATCCAGCCTGACTTTAAAATATTTTAATGGAGAAAAGGTGCAAAAGTCCCCATTTAAAATTAATTTGGCAAGATTAACCAGATTTTAGTTACATGTTTGAGATATAAAAAATAGCTGGTGGCATCCTCAGCTGTGAGTTGAGACCCCAGGGAGTGGGTGGCAGCTGGCACAAAGGGTCAGATCCCACCAGGAGGGATCTCAGCAGGGCTGGGCTTTGACAGCTGAGAAGGGAACGTTATTTTACATTTCAGGGCAAGGATTTAAAAATCTGGGTGAGAATCAAACAATGTTTGCAGAAGAGAGTATAAGGCGACTGAAACAAATTGCAACTGCATGAGCGAGCCAGAGAGAGTAATGCTAGTTCTCCCTCATTCCCAAGAGATTCCCACTGGAGAGATGAAGTCATAGCTATGAGTTCATTAGTGTTAGCTCAGGATGCTGACAATGAGCCCGTTTGATTTGTGTCAAGCTGAGGGGGGACACTGCTCAGGCTCTCTCCCCGTGCCCTGGCAGTCACTGTCCCTGCCATGACAGTGGCAGAAGTGGGCACCGCTTCCCCAGCCAGGCTGATGCAGCTCAGCATTTGCTTTTGAGCTGCTACTGCTTCATCTTTTGTTCCAGCTCTGAGCTGGCTTTGATAAATCCTGCTGGGCACGAGGCAGCAGCCCAGGGATGGGCAAGCAGCAGCCTTGTAGGAGCCAAATGTTTCTGTCAGTGCCCAAGCCTGTGCCTGGCGTGGGGAGCATTAATGGTACCCAGCAGTTCCAGCCTGGCTTCCAGAGCAAACAGAGGAATGTGGGATCTCACTCTCATGACTCTCAGCATTGCTGTAGGAGTCCCTTTTGGAAAAAGTGTGAAATTTATTGTAATACACGCTGAGGATCTTATGGCGGATCTGAGCTGCTAAATCCTCTAAACCTGAGCCTGCAGCTTCATTGACAGGGCCTCTCACTTCACTCAGCTCCAAGCTTATGGTTTCACTGCTCCAATATTTTTCCATACATGGAAGCATTCCTGCCCCAGCCTGGGCTAATCCTGACATGCCACTGCATCTGGATGTTAGCTCATTTCTCGCAGCTGACACTGTGCAAAGGCAGATGTCTGAACTTAGTTTTGTTTAAATAGATGTAATTCAGCCAGCAAAAGTCTCACTCCATAGGTGAGCATGGGGGGGAATAAAAAAAAGAAAGGAAAACAGGTGTTTTTTGTGAAGCTCCCAGGGCTGTTGGGTAGATGAATTGGTCACCAGGAATGCCATACTTTGGAAATGTATAGTTTAATTTGCAGAGGGGTAGTCAAACACGGATTTCTTGTCTCTAACCCCATCTCCTTGCTGTGGCTGTGTCAGTGGAGAGAGGTCTCTACCCATCCCAACAGAGGATGCTCCTGGTTGCTCTGC
Organism: Hylia prasina; assembly: GCA_013397195.1. Lineage (NCBI taxonomy): Eukaryota > Metazoa > Chordata > Aves > Passeriformes > Sylviidae > Hylia > Hylia prasina. The sequence goes on along the minus strand of VYXD01011438.1, from coordinate 236,436 downwards.
TGGCTATTCAAAGTCTCTGGGCTGTTTGATGTGTATTTAGCAGCTCACTGGAGCTGGGACTGCAGCAGAGCCCAACGCCTCGGCCATACCAGGGAAAGAGATGCTTGTGCTGCTGAGCTGCTGCTGGTTGAGCCAGGGGCCTGTTTATAATCCCTTCCTCACCAGGGCAGGCTGTAGGATTTAATTAAATGTCTGTGAGGTGCTCTGTGAGCCTCTGCTGAAAGGCCCTGCGTGAGGGCAGTGCCTTTGAATAAAAGCTGGAGACCTTCCCCAGCCGCTGGGAAAGAGTTGGAGCTGAAGCAGTGCGACCCAAGCTGTTGAATCTGAACAGATGTTGGTTCTCCCCCACTTGGGTAGTTCAAAAGGATTATTCTGCCTCTCCCAAAATAAAGGAGAAGCACAGGGATTTTAGTAGTGTTGCCAGGGATCTCGGCTCCGTCCCCTCGTGCTCGCTGCTGCTTGAAAGGTTGCACGCTGGGCTGGAGATGTGTGTGGAGTGTTTTGGTTGTGAGCTGTGCCCTCATGTTTGCAGTTCAGCATCCACAGGCCCTTGCTGGGGGTCCCAGTTTGTCCACTCTTTGCTTGGCTGCTGCTGTTGTGTGTAGGAATAAGACAGGCTGAACTGAGCCAGGATGAAACAGGTTTCAAATGAACCAAGCTATGATGGTGTGGGAAGGAGATGACAGTTTCCAGATCTGCTGTCAGATCTGTGAAGCAGATGAAACTTCCTTTGTGTGACTGTTTCAGCCCCTGAGAACCAAGTGAATCCAAGAGCTGTTGGGGTCTGTGGTGTCCCCAGCCCCACTGAGGGACCACTGTCCCTCTGCCTGCCCTTCCAAGTGCAGCTCAGGTTCTGAGCAGCAGCAGCACCCAGGTCCTTGTCACAGTCTTGGGTCTGGTGGGATTTGCAGTATCAAACAGGTCACCAGAACATTAGAAATGTTCTTGCCCTTCATGTTTTTCTGACTACTGTTCTGGCATTCTCAGAGCAAATCAAAGGGCACCAGCTACAAATCCTGCCTTGCAGGTACTGCCTGGGTGTTTGGCTTGCAGGATTGCTCCTCTTTTATCAGCTGCTATCTGGTGTTTTAAGAGGGCAGGGAGCTGTGCTTATTTGCTTCTGAGAGGCTGATGACTCTACGAGCTGATTTTTTAGGATGCTTCCTTTTTGATTCAGGTTTGTGGCCATAGAACAGAGGTCCTTGTGTGTGTTACATTCCAGGCTGCTTCTAATGAGCTCTTCCCTGTAATCTCTGCTTGGAAATTTGCAAATAACTCCATGCTTAGGGAAATGCTGCTGGCTTCACCTCGTGGACAGGGAGGCAGAGGTGAGAGGGGGCTGGATGAGTGACCAGAGTGGGGCTGTGCTGCTGCCACAGGTCCCAGCACTCCCAGGAAAAGCCCCACATCACGCAGCTCATGAACATGACCCCGAGATTGTGCTCTGCTTCCCTCAGCCATTGCCCCCCGCTGCTGCTGTGCTGTGTGCTTCCAAAATCGCTTCGTTCCAGGGTTAGAAAAGACCCATTTTGTGTCCTGAAGTGCTGGATTTCACAGAGAAGGGGAAAGGTCTTAATGCCTGCAGCTTGATCTGCTAATCTGAAAGCATGGGAAGTTGTTCCTAGGGAGATTTGCTGCCCGGCTTTCTCAATGCAACTATGCACAAAATAGGGTTTGTTCCTACAATGAGCTGGAGCAGCTGGATGCCTCCCACCAAGATTGCTGATATTTAGGTCTTTGATTTTGGCGGAGACACACAGCAATAAATTAAATGAGATGGGGAGTTTCAGAGAGTAGTACAGATGGTGGGAAACTGAGGGTAGGGACTACTTAAGTGCTAACGTATGGCACAGCTTCCTTTCTTTCTTAAAGGAATGGAAAATGCTATGGGCTGCTGTTCCAGGGAATTGGCCTCTTCCTTGTCTTCAGAGACCTGCAGACCACCTCTGTTACAGTGTTTTCTTGATGATCAAGGAAGGAGTGTGCCCTGTACGCTCCTGCCTGTGGCACAGCAATGCCCTCAGTGCCTGTCTTCATCCCAGCCTGATCCTGGTTTGCTGCACGCTTGGTTTTCTGCTTTTCTCTCCGGGAAAAGCAACGGTTAAATGAGATTTCTTCCATCTTTTGCTTTTTCCTCAATAGGTCTGACCCGGTTTTGCTTTTGTTAAGCTGTGAGGATTCAAGTGAAGCTATTTCATTCCTTTGTCCCTCTCTGTCTGCATTAATTTGCTGTGTCCCAACTGATGGTTTAATCACTGCGTGTGACAGGAGCATCCAGGGCCTCGATTGGTGTTTATCTCTTAGATGGTGCACAAAATAGATGTTTGTCACCCTGGTGGCTCCCAGGATGAGTTTTTGCCTAGAGAGGCAGTTTTCAAACCAGTTAATTGCCACGTTGTGAAGCAGAAGAGTAGGTGGCTGTCCCTGCCTTTCCCTGCAGGCATGTCCCTGCTGCTGTGTGGGACCAGCGGCTCTTCAGGTGAAAGGATGGGGATGTGGTAGGCTGGGAGGAGACTCCTAAGTTGGGAAGAGATGTTTTGGAGAGGGATGGTGAGTGTGGGAGAAGCAGGTGGATGGAGGGATGGATGGAGAGACTGAGGCATGAGGACAAGGTTGGAGCAAGGAGCGATGCCTCACCTGAAAAGTCCCTCTGCTCCAGACAGCCCAGATTTGAATTGCAGGGTTTACTCAATTTTAAAAATTAAACTCCCTCTGAGCCCTGCATGTCTGTGTTGTTCTCTGGCTCAGGCTGACCGAGCAGTGGCCTTGTGTTGAGCCACATCCAGATCCTGGTTTGATGTTTGTCCCCACGAGGATTTGCTGCAGGCTTTGCTGCTGAAAAAGCAAAGTCATCTGCATAAACCCCAGTAAGTCTCTAGGTTAAGAGGCCACCAAATACCACCTCTGTCCATGGCCATCCCTTTAATTATGAAAATAATAACAGCAGACAGAGCTTACAGCCCTGCTGGCAGTTCAGGGTCTGTTGTGCCTGTTGTGCTGGGCTCTGTTCAGAGAACTGCATTTGAAGGAGATGGTCCTTACCCTGCAGTTGGTTCTGTAGGGCTGTGTTACCTCCCCTCCACAAGAGGTGTGCCTCCCCCACAGTGACAGGCCAGGCTTGATGCCTCCTGCCTTGCAAACACACAGGTTTGGGATCTGGAAAGGGAAGTGCAGACTTCCCTCACCTCCCTTCTGTCTTCATGGTGCTGCCTTCTCCAGGCTTGAAACTAGAAATGGGATTTACACCTGGCAGGTGGCTGGGGCATAATAAGTTCTCTCAGAGTGCCATCTCTGGCTGAGTGCATCTTCATCTGTTTCCTCCCCTCCTGAGAGCCAGAGCAGGGATTATCCAGAACAAATCCTGTTACCCAGCTGCCTCCTCAGTGAAGGAGTCACAGGACGGGAGCACCCCGTGGAACATAAATCTGTTAGCAGATGACATCACAGGTGAAGGCTTTTAGGGTTTCTTTGCCAGAAAGTGGCAGTGTTGATTGCCAGGCTTAGTGGTGAAGAATTTGAAGTTGTGATTCATCCCTCAATCTATGTCTTAAGTATGTAGTGGTAAAGCTTAGGAAAATCTGTTTATGTATAAAGCGTTTCCTCTTAGGGAGCTGAGAACCCCTTAGGTGCAGCAATTACTATTAATTGGGATTGAAATACCAAATGCTCAGAACATGCCAGCTCGTGTCTGTTGTGGGGAAAACTCAATTGCACGAGAGAAAGGGCTTTTTATCCTGTCTGGATGAAAATCTATTGAAAAGAAAAATACCTGACATTTTTTGGTCATCTGCTCAAATGTCTGTCTGGGCCCGTGGAGGTGGTTCTTGGTGGGGAAAGTCATTTGTGAGAGGCAGCTCCCAGAAAGGAAAAGGGTTCTTTGCTCATTCTCAGACTTGTGGTATTTAGTTTGGTATTTTACTTTGTAATTACTCCAGCAATTAGCACAGCTACAGATTTTGTCTTCCCTCTGCTGCTCTGTGTGTGCTTCTGGCATGGCATTTGCTGGCCCCGAGGATAAACCTGCCTTGTGCAGAGGCACAGGCAGGCCCTGGAGAGGCTTTGATGAGTTTAAGGCAATCAGGATCTATGTAGATGTTGGCTCTGACACTGTGCAGTCAGTGAGACCCTGCCTGGCCCTGAGCTGCTCCTGCACGGGGCAGTGCTTTGCCTGTGTCCACCTACAGCTTAGTGACATAAAAATGAGGGGCAAACAATCTCTACCTGTGTTTTCCTTCAGCTGGTAAATAATTCCAATCATCACTGCAGTAGCTGAAGATGCATCAGTGTTGGTGCTGTGGGCTCATGGCCAGAGCGATGCTGAGAACATGAAGCTTGTAAAAAGAAATTAAACTTACTCTGTAGCTGAGCAGATTGGACATTGTGTCACAGAGATAGAAAAGTCCTGCCTGATATGAGCTAGGGCAAACACTTTCCGTGCCATTTTGTGGTTTTTTTCTCCACCATTACTCACAGTATTTGCTTTGTTCAGAGCTTCAAGCTTTGTGAACCGGTGTGTAATTGCCCTGGAGGGTACATCACACTGACACAGAGCTGCCAGACACCCTCTGATTTCAAAGTGCCATTTACTCACACATTTTCAGTGTTTCTTGTTTGTGCTGGTGAAAGCAGCTCCCGACAGAGAAATGGATATTGGTGTGAGCAGCTCCTGCTGCCCCGCCGAGCCTGCTCAGCTCCTCGGGTGAATGAGCAGCCTCATTCCAGCTTCCCTGGTAAGAGCCACTAAAGGACACCACAGGGTTCTTCCCCGCTTGCTTAGCTAAATGTTACTAAAGAAAATAAGTTGATAATCAAGTCCAGACCTTTTTGCAGGAGGTGCCCTGCTCCTCTCCCACCCTGCTCTCCTTCCCCTCGCAGTGAGCAGAGGGTCCCTGCTGTGTTGGAAGAGCCTTGTTGGCTTGGTGGGGTTCACAGATCCTGCAGTGACCATCCAAAGAAAAATGCAAACTCCCAGTGCTCTGATTGCTGTCTCTCCACTCTCCTGCCTGTAGCAGCCCATCTGAGCCCATTTTCTGCTCAGTTATGAGCTCTTCTTCATTTTGTTTATGCTCTACTTACCAAAAGATGTTGGAGCCAGATGATTTTTCTGCAGAGGATTTAATTTCACTGGAGAGAAGTGGCAGTTTGTAAAACAGTCCATGGGATTAGTGTCACCTCGGCTCCTACATGATATTCCCACCCCCTTCTTTAGTATTATTTCTTTGAAAGCTGAAATTTCCATTGCTGTTGATGCCCTGCCAGGCACTCCAGCAGGGCATACTTTCCCTTGGATGCAGTTCAAGAAACCATCACTCCTTTTCTGTTATTGTTTCTCATCAAAGGAGAGGAGCACCTTCCCTCTGCTCCCTGCAGCACTGGTCAAAGTAGCCATGGATGTTTGTCAGTCCAGCCATACTGGAAATGTGAAATGGAAATCATTTTGGTGGCATGGAAGCTGAAGCATTCATGTCCTCAAGAAAATGGACTTCAGCATTTAAAAATATCTTCAGAGTACTGGTAGAGGTCTTGATTAAAACCTGTGCATGTTGTTGGAGGGTCTTTAATTCTGGGCATGTATCATTTAAGTAGACTGTGTCGGGTAAACTGGTGTGTGTCTGCTTCCTATGTATCCACCTGATTTACCTGATGTCTCCTTAGCCCCACCTTGACTTACCATAAATAAAACTACAACAGCTGGGTTGGTGGGGGAAAACCCCTTTTCCTAGAGAGAATACAGAGGTTCAGTAGATTTTCAGAGAAGATGTATGAGCTTCACTGGCAGGAGAACCAGCCGAGCAAGTCAGCAGTGGGTTTGAGATGTTGGCTTTGTGGCTTTTGTCTAGCAGAGCCTGAGCAGCATTTGATGTGTAGACATGTTTTCAGACATTTCGCATGGAGAAGGTGTTGGCAGGTCTGTTGTTAACACCCTTGCCTTTGGGCCAAACTATTGAAAATTCAAGTTCAGCTTGAATCTCATTTCAATGGCTTGGAAGGCTGCAATCTGATGGGCTGAAAAAAATCTCATCCAACTCCAGCCCTTATTAGGAGCTTAATCTGAAGTGCAGCCAAAGCCCAATAAGGGAGAGGGCAAAAAAAAAAAGAGAAAAGGCATTAAATGGAACAAGAAATGTGCATCCAATTTACAGTATTCCTCTGCAACCTTAATTCATCCCCCTGTATATGTTACAATGCCGTTTCTAATTACGGGATCACATATGGGGTTTTTCCATGGCACCCCTGCCCTTGCTGCTCCTGGAGGGCAGCTGGGGCAGCCCAGTGAAGGATGGGATTCCATGTGTAGGACCTCAGCCCTTCATGGGCTTGGGGGCAAGGGAGTGAGACAAGTGATGGAAAAAGAGAAGGTAAAGTGCTGATTAAGGAGATGGGGAATTCCTGCTCTGCTGCTGCCGCTGCTGCAGGGCTCAAGGATGGTGCTGGATAAATTGCTTTTTCATGCACAACGAGGGACTTGATTTCCCAGGTCCCCAGGGTGAGGGTTGAGTTGCAGAAGTGCCGAGTGCTCCTGCTGCAGATGATCTCATGGGAAGTTGTACATCAAGCATTTGAAATGCCGCTCCGTGCTATTTATTTTTTTAAAAGGGAGCTGGAGGCTGATGCTGGAACTGGATGCCCAGAGCTTCTCTGTAGCTCTTTTCTTCGTCTCTAAACCTGAGGTGTTGTGAACGTAGTTCTCTAGGATTTTATGAAAATAAATTCAGAATCCTTTGAGAAGAATCCCAGTCTGCAGTGGCAAGACGCCTTCATTTCTGCCTTGGAGCAGCACATGAAAAGTGTGAAGTGAAGAGAGCTGAGTGCTGTGCATACACAACCAGCCGAAACCCAGAACTGAGTAATTCCTCTCTTGTTGAACATCTATTCTTGGTTCTAACTGCGTCAGGACTGTGTGCACACATGGTAAGTGGCCGTGCTGTAAAGACTGCTGCAAGTGGACCAGATTAAAGCTACAGAGACAGCATATTTTAGCACATCCTCGCTTTTCAGGGCTTGGCAACTGTCCTGTTTTCTTAATGCAGCCCTTCGGGTGCAGTATGGGATAAATTACAGCACTGAATGAAGCAGGAGGGTAGAGGCATCACTCTCCAGCAAGCAGTAACAAGGAGAAGGAGGCTGAACAGCTCAGTCCTGAAGATGGTAATCCCTTTACATTTCTGACCCGTAGCATGAAGTGGGAGGTTTTTGGATCATCCAGGAAGTGTGTAGTTTAGGCTGCTGATGCCAGATGTCTGCTTTTGGCTTATCTGAACTTGGGTTGTGTTTGATCTTTAGTCTGGACCAGTGCTGTGTGTTGGAGCCTCGCTTGCAGAATAACTCCTTGTGTCCATTGAAGAAGGAGGTCGAGGGAGTTATTTTCTTCCGTGGTTTTGTGGAACTCTATACCGTTGTCTGTCTCTGAGGAAGATGTGACGCACGATGGCTTTGCAGCTATGCAGCTGATGGAGAGGCACATAACTGTGGGTGCTGCCTCAGGGATGCTCCAGCAAGAGGCTTGGAGAGCCAAGAGGCAGCCAGCGTTCCTCGCCATGCTTCAGTACCCTTTGGACTTTGTTCCAGCTTATTTCCTTCCACCCAAAACGTGGATTAGGAGCTGCAGAGCTCTCTGCAGGAGGAGCAGCAAGAGGAGCCCCATGAGAGGTGCTGTTGGGAGGAAGGGCAGCGCTCAGCCCTGCTCCTCCAGGGCTGTGCAAGGGTTTGAGCGGAGCTCGCTTCCATCAGCAGATGTTGTCAGGCGTGCACAGGCAGAACCTTGCTCTAATTCAGTAATTATAAAAATTCCTGGCAGAAGCTGTGTGTGACTCAGCTGCAGAAAAATTACTTAAGGGAAAAAGAAAAGTTTACAGAATTAGGCTGACTGTAGCACACAAGAAGGGAAGCTGGGGCTTTCTGCAAATCCACTTGCTCGTCCAGCTTCAGCCCACCATGTCTTTTCCTGGAGAGAGATGAGACGGGACAAGCAGAGCAGTGAAAGCCCAGGAGCTCGTCCTCCCCTGGCCACAGCTCCCTGAGGCTGACAGAAGAGGAGGGATGGATGGAGAGTTCCCTTTCCACTGCTCCTCAGAGCCAGTGCTCAGCCCCGGAGCTCTGCCTTGTGAAGGAGGGCAGGGCAGCCCTTTCCCTGCCAGCCCCGAGGACGGGAGGAGGCGGCTGCTGCCTGCTCAGCGTTTGCCTTTCCCCTCACTGCACACACTGGCACGGCAATCCGAGGAAGCCTCAGACAGCTCTTGACTTATCTGCAAAGGGTGTTTGCAGCACTGTCTCCTAGGGAAGCTGCCTTTTTTTTCCCTTTGTAAACATTGGATTTAATTTTATTTTTGTTAAAACCCACATAACTAATTTCCCTTGGAATCTTTCGCAGGCGTCTGCTCTCAGTGTGTTTTGGCCTCGCTGCCCAGTGCTGGTTTTGAATCCCAGTCCCAGTGGTGGGAAGTTTTTAGAATGAATGCCAGTTGTATTTTTTTCTTCAATAGAATCACAGTGTCTGCCTGTGGGTTTTGAACAAATATCCTTGGTTTTATGTTTGGCTTGCAAGTAGCCAGGATCCAAAGGGTGTGTAGGCAACCACAGAGATTCAGCAGGGATGCAGCACTTCCCCTTTGTCAAAAATGACTGCATTTTTCTTTTTTTTTTTTGTATCCTGACCCTGCTGCTGTGCCTGGCTGTTCATCTGTGTCTTTGTGCAGGGCTGTGGTGCAGGCACCCAAGGGAGGTGTGCTATCCCACCTGGTACCTCTGGGAGTGGATGTGTCTTCACTGGCTTGACTTTTCAGATGGGCAAAATATATTTGCTTGCATTTGGTGCTGAATTTTCTGCCTCCACAGGCTCTGCTGTGGTCAGCCCCTCACAGCCACATGTGTGTGTTACACTGGCTCTGTTGTCCAGGTGCTTTTCAGCATTTCCATTACAAAATCTAGTTGCAGTAGCACTGAGTTGTCTGCAAAGTTGCTGTTATTTGGTTTTTTTAGTTTGGTTTTGTTGTTGTTTTTTTTTAATACGCCATTCGCTGAGGAACTTCTAAGAACACACAGCTCCCTGGTGTTTCCAGTGAAGCAGTAAAACTGTAGCACTCATCAACTGTACTTTTTATAGTTCCTTTAGTCTGCAGTTTTTCTTAGTTCTTTTCCCTTTGATGTTGGTCACTGTCAGAAAAGAAGTTTGAAGCTGGTTGAATAGGTAATAGCTGATAGATGTTATAAAGTATTAGTATGGGAAGAAAGATAAAGAAATGGGAAGTGACTGTGTGCTGGTGGTATCAGCAAGAGCACCCAGTGAGAACAGTTGATTTTGGTGTTGAGGAAAATCAGTATAAACTTGTCTTTTGCCTGGTATGGGAGAGGGAAGCAGAAATCCTGCAAACAGGTTTGTATCTGCATGAAGCTTCCATAACTGAAGAGCTGTCTGTATGCTAGGAAGGGCTTTATTTATTCCTTAGAATCCTGAGTTTTTAGAGCATGTGTTGGCCATGCAGACTCTCAGCTTTGCCATAAATCTGTGTTTTGGCAGTGCTTGTCCAAATGCCATATTATCCAGAAAGGAGTAGATAGGGGATTAGAGCAGAATCCTTTGCTATTTATGGACTCCCTTGGGGAATACATTGTAATATTCTTCTGAATAGGCTAAAAGGTAACCACAACAACCCAAAGCTGCAGGTGCTAAATCTTCCCAGTGGCCCTCCTGTAGATCTGCAGAGGGGATGGAGGGGGATATTTCAGCTTGCAGATCTGAAATAACCTTGTTCTGGGTTTAACCATCTGCCACCTGCTGATTCCCTGGGATTCGGAACAGGATCTGGGTCTGGTGCTTATCTATTTATTGATTAAGTTTTACAAACGGGCTGGCTTTGGAGCTTTAAATCTCTCCTTTCCTAAGCAATCAGAGAGCTGAAAAGCATTCATTATGTACAATCTGTGGAATCATCTTTCTTGTAGAAGTTGCTCATCCTTTCCCCTCGGCTTCGGAACTGCCGTAACCAGCGCGGGTCCTGCGTATCCGGGTGTCCCTGTTGGCACGGAAAAGGAGGAGCAGGCTGAGTGCCAGGCTGCCAGACGGAGTCTGGAAATGTTCAGCAAAGCTGCTGGCTCAGTCCTGACGCCCTTCAGCAAACTGAGCAGCCAGAACTCACCCAAGAAGGGCTTTTCTTGTCCTTTTGAAGTTGTCAGTAATCCAAAGTGCCGCCAGTTCTGTGCCCGGAATTTAATGTGTCAGGCTCCAGCTCTGCCCAGCGGAGGGAGGAGCTGCTCAGCCTTCCTGGTTGAAGCATAAAAGACCCAATCCAGCCGTGTTAGAGCTCCTGTAGAAGGTTCTGTGCAGGTGGACCTCTTCCTTTGGCTGCTTCCTGGGCACCTGGACCCTCAGACACCCCTTCCTTTGCCCACCACCTTAAAAATCACGTGTAGTTTATAATGTGCAGAGCAAACGCCATAAACTTCAGAACTTGAAGACAGAACTTTTCTGTAGGGTTGTAGCCTTACAGACCATCTGGCTCTGGTTTGGTTTCTCAGAGTTTGGGAATTCCCTGGGTTTGGGTGTTTATCCCAGCTGCCCAACCCCAGGCAGCCCCTGGGGAATTGTGTCTGCAAGGGGGCCAAGGTGTGCTCCTTTCTTACTCAGTGGTGGGGGACAGCAGTGCAAAGGCTATGAAGTGCTGGTTTTGCAAAACTGTTGGGGTTTTATTAGGAGCAGCAGGTTTTTTCTTGGAGAAGGGACCATCTGCTTCATGCAGGGCTTAACCTGGCCCGTTTTTATGTGTGCTCACTGAGAAACAACAAAAATCAGGAGCAAACACATGGCCAGGGCTGCCTTCTCCTTTATGTGGCTGCTTAACTGAATAATACACGTGGGCTTGCCTTTGTGTTTACCTTAGGGTTTGTTATGACTTTGAAGATGGATTTTTCCTGCCTCTTGCACACACAGCATGTAAAACCAACACAGCTCAGTGCAGGGTCAGTGTGTGAAGCCTGATGCAGCCTGGGAACTCAGGCTGTACTTGGATGCACCCCATTGACAGCAGCTTTGATGATCCTAGTGGGTCCCTTCCAGCTCAGGATATTCCATGATTCTGTTCTATGACTCATTGCTCAGTCGCACCTCTCAGACGGAGAAGCTCATCTCTTCTTGTGCTTGGAGCCACTTGCACTGCTTGTCAAACACAGGGGCTTGTTTCAGATTGGTTTTTCTGGAAATAGGGATATTTGGGAGAAGAGAGACCTTTGAGGTATTTCTGTCTTCAGCTGTGGATCCAGTAAGTTCTTGGTAGCCACGGGGAAGGAGTGTGTCTGCATCTACAGCTGGTTTTGCTGTCTCCTTTTAGTACAAAAAAGTTGCCTCCTAATCTTGGGATGATTTTTGAACAGACTTTTCCTTCAGTTCTCAGTTTCTGAGCCCTTAGTTCTTACCTGGGGAATTGGAGTTTTTTCTTTCTGTGCATCCTAATTCCTGGGAGATTATGTAATTTATCGATGCTGGCTTGTCAGGAGAGACTTGGAATAAAAGCCTTTGTCGTGTGCTGCTTAGCTGGCTGTATAAACATGAAAGTACCAGGTTTTTAACTGGCTGGCTCACACGGCTTTCCTCTGCAAAGCTTTAGCCAAAACACTCCTCTAGATAAAAGGATGCTGAGAAAGTCCAGGTCAGGCAGAGTTTGTCTGAGAAGGGGTATAACATTGATCTTTGGTTTAGTTTTATTTCTTGTAACCTCTCAGTAAGAGCAGGGAATGAGGATAAATTGTTTTCATCTCTAGCGGTCAAAGATTAAGACAGATGAGGCAGTGGGTTGCCTGGAAGAAGCTGTTAAGTAAGAGCCTGACTGTGACTCCTCTCTCTTGGATCTTGCATGAGGCTGACTTTGTGCTTCCTGCTTCCCAGGCACACTTCCCCACACTCCTCCTTAAATATCCGAGCTGGTGAGTGATTGCCTTGAGTTTTCTGAGGTCTTTGAACTAAAATAAATGAGAAGGGCTCTGGGAACGAGGCCTCCCATCAGTCACTTGCCTTTCACCTCTGAGCACAGGGGTTTGAATCAGGTGTGGCATTAAATGCATGTGGTTTGGTGCCCCTAAGGTCACGTCCTGCTAAGCCTCTCATGGGTGATGGGGAGGCCCCTGGCACCTTCTGCAATGCTCTCTTGATGTTCCCATTTTGTTAATAAGCATCTGAAGAAGATGCTGGTTGGATCTGGATGGGGGTTACAGGTCTGGGACTGGACTGATGGTCCCTCGTGTTCTGCTCTGAATGCTCAAGCACTGATGGGAAAGAAATATTGGAGAAATACCCAAGTTTTGGGGCTCCCTGAGGTGCTGCAGTAGCTGGAGTTTTTGAAGCCCCAAGAGAATTCCCTACAGAACACATGGCTGCTGTTTGCTGCTGTTGGAACAGACGGCCTCTGGTTGGCATCTTTCATGCTGTCACTAAGTGGGGACCAAAGCTTGAAGAGGCATTTTTACCCTCTGTACCCCAAGCCAAGGGTTTTGGGGAGGGGAGGTGGTGGGTGCTGCTCAGGCAGGACCCTGGGCACTGGTGCATGGCAGGGTGGCTGCCTTCCTTCTTTTCCTGCCCTTTGATGTGCTGTGGGATATATAATGAGCATCTGCCCTCTAAGAGAAAACAGATTTGAGTTCTGAAGTTGAAAAAAGAGGGAGCAATTTTGTTTAATCATTTTCACACAGTTCCACAGGCGTTTCTGTAAGAGTGAGCAGCATCTGGTTCAAGGGCAGCCTTGGCTGCTTTGAGCTCTCCTGCAGCTTCTGCAGTCTCAGGCAGAGATTGATGTTCCAGATGCTGTTCTCAGCAATTGGATCAATGATGTGCTTATTTAGACTTTTCATTTTTTAAAGGGGGAAAAAAAAAAGATTATACTTTTTAAGATCATCTGAAGTATCAAAGATCTGTGAGGGGTTCCTGTTTGTTTCCCAGATCAGGGCCCTGCAAATTCTTTCCCTGGTTATGAACACCACTCAGAAAGCAGGAGATGAGCTGCCTGCCTTGGTCCTTGGGTATTCACCCATTCCCTCCCTTCAGCTTCTAGTCACTGCAAGAAACACAGGATTTTTTATTCCAAACACAGAGTATTTTTTTCAAGGACAAACTACTTAAATACTGTAATGCCGCTGTGCCCTGCAAGCTGCACTGGCTCTCCTGGTGTGTGCTTTGGGTTGTCTCCAAACTTGTTTGTGTATGTGGGAAAATCGCTGAGTGACAGGGAAAGTGTTGGAAAGCTTTGGGGATTTGATTTAAATCTGATGGAAATCAAAGCTGCTGCCTGTTGTCCTCTGCCAGCACCCATTGGGGCTGCTGTGAGTTTGTTGCTGTGGTTTTCCAAACTCAGGCTTGTGATTTACCCACTTCCATCCATCCAGCATCAGTGTTGCCCTCCCAGAGCCCTGTGGTGGTCAGTGTGTGTTGGGTTGGAGGATGTCACTTGCTAAAGTCCCTGGATTTGGCAGGAGTGCTCCAGGAGTCCCATGGGAATGAGCGTCCTGAACCACTGTCCCAGCCTTTATCTGCTGCCTTGGCAGCTGAGCTTTAATTATGGAGATGACAAAAGCTGCGGTTCCTGGGGAGGCTGAGGCAGTGTTTGGCTCCTGGCACACCCTGGGGCTGTCCTGGGATGAAAGTCTCTGATGGTGATCAGTGAAAGCTGCTCACCAACAGGAGCAACAGCATCTTGTGCATCTCAAGATGAGTTTGGCTGCTGGGATGGACCCTGAAATCCATGCCTGGCTTTTGCTGACGTGGTGTCTGAGCAGACCTGAGGTCTAGGCCAGGTGTCACATGTTAATTTTCACCCGTTCACCTTCTGCTCACAGCGTGAGATACAGAAAAAAAAAAAATCCCACAAAGTAAGCCAGAATTAAGCCTCAGGTTTTGTTCTCATTAGTGTAAAATCAGAAAATCTGGTGTTTCTGATGCCTCTAAGGAGAGAAGGAGAATTAACTCCCGGTGAATGTAAGCAGAGGATACTTAAAAGGCAAATTGTTCACATACTTTCTTTAAAATTTGCATGAGCGTAGCAAAAGGTCATCGCAACTGCAGTCTCCTCCTCAGATCCTGCCTGCCGGTGGCTGATTGCAAGAGCCTGTTGCTAAGTGTTCCTGGAAACAGAATAAAGATGAAGCAAGATAATTGAACAAGAGGAGGGAGAGGGAGAGGAAGGGAAAAGCTTGGAGCTCGCAGCGGAACCGCAGGGCTGCCAAACGAGATGAGTGTGTTGGAGTTTGACTCGGTGGCTGCATTCAATCAGTTCTGACCCAGGGGTGGGGAAGGGGTGACTGAGCCTGAAACTTCGTGGCAGATCCTTGGAAAAAGTCACTTGGACACAAGGGGATGATTTGGTTGCATTTCCTGTGGCTCATCCAACTCCAAACACGTTGCTTCCTAGCACTGAGGCTGGAGCAGGGATGGGAAGATGCTCTCAGGGTGCTTTTCCTGGATAAAATCTCTGTTCTTGCAGCATGGATCTAGTTACCCTGGGATCATCTTCTGGACAATTCAATAATCATGGAAAGCAGCAGGATAAAACAAGAATGCAAGCAGACAAATCCAGAGCTTGACTAAGGCAGAAAGCCTTCAACTCCAGGTGACTTGAGGGGTGTTATCTGTCCATCTCAAGTCAGGCTACTTGAGGAAACAACTGATGGTGGTTTTGTATGTTGCAGAATCAAATAAACCCCAGTACAGCTCCTTTTTATTGCTGAAAAGACAAGGAAGCAAAACTTCCTGCTTAACTTTGGTCTTTCTCTAGTTGAAGCTCTTGTAAAAACACCAGGCTTTCTCCAACTCTGTGAATCTGTTTCCTGGAAACAGTTTTAGTAACTGTTTCTGGAGTGATTTTTATCATCCCAGAGCATTTTACAAACTGAGTATAGTAACAGCTGAAATACAGCCCCATCTGAGGAGGGTCGCTGCCAGCGCACAGAAGTTTTCGGCATCCTATAAAAGAACACACAATTTGCTTTTTCTTGGCACAGCATCTCCCTTTTTCTCACCAAAAGCATGAGGATTAGCCCTCCTGCCACCCAGCCCTCTGTGTCACCTCCTGCTTTGCTCTTGACTCAGAGACTCAGTGCTGGGTATCCTTGGCTCTCTGAATCCTGCTGTCTCCGAGCCTCCCCCTCCAGCTGGGGCTGGCTGTCAGCAGAGGGAATTAATGTGATGCATCTTATCTGACATTTTGAACACCCCCGTGGGATTCATGTTTCATCAGTTCCTGGCAGCAGCTCCTTGTTTCTCCGCGACTGTCTGTGCCATGCTCGGGGTGGCAGGAGGGACACGGTGGCCAAGGCTCTCTCTCACCAGTGTCCTGCCTTCATCCATATGCTGACTAGAGGCTCTTGGCTCCTTGGGAAACCCTATTTTCTGACTTTCATTAGTGGAGCTTTTGACCTTGCTGCTGATTTTTCACTGTCCGTGCTCATCTTCTTGACTGGTTTGGCTGTTGCACAATGCCTTAAAATGAAGAAGAGGGAATTGCAGAAGAGGGAATTGCTGTCCCATCAGACCCCGGTCGATGGCTCTGGAGCTGGGGGCCTCTTGTGGCTCGGTGCTGGGTTTCGGGGATGGATCGAGTTCCCTCGCTTGCCCTGCACCTGGCCCACCATGTGTGTGTGTCATAAACCCCTCAGCCCTGTCTGCTGGCCCCATACTGTTTGTCCCTCCCCTTCCTCTGTGCCCAGCCCATGCCACGACTCTGCTCCTTTCCCTGCCCCTCCCTTCCCTGTTCACCAGCTTTGCTGGAGCACAGTATGATGCAAAAGCTGCTCTGCAAAAGGAGTGGATGAAGAAATGGCTTCTCCAACTTCCCACCTGCTGGTTTGTGCTGCAGTTGAGGTGTGGGTGCATCTGAGCTCTGGGCAGCTTTGTTCTGCCCTGGTTTTTAATGTGTGCACGTGATTAATTGCAAACGTGGGACTCTCTGTGGCGTTTTCCCATTTAGACATCATTGGCTGGGGCAGATTTACATTTCCAGCCTTTCTGCCCAGGGGCTGAGTGTCAGTTTGGGGAGCAGGAGGGAGAGAAGTGCTCAGCAGGAGAGCATTTTCCAGCAGCCTGTGTTGCATCTGTCCTGCCTGTATCATGCCTCACTCGGATGCTTTTCCCCGCAGGGCACCCAGTGCTGGCTCAGGGGCTCAGCTGTGCTGGTGAAGTGTGATAGGAGGGCACAGAAGCCCTGAAAACACATCATCTTCATCAGTGGTTTAGCCCAGAGCAGTTTTGGTGGGTTGATGTTTGCTCAGGATGGACTTGGGGCTCCAGAGGAGAAGTCCCCATGAGCGCTGTAGTTGCTCTGGGTCGGCACAGGCTGTGGGATCCCTTCCACCCCAAGAGCCGAGGAGGAGCAGAATAACTCGGAGCTGTCACTGGCAGGGCTTGCTCTTTCCAGCTGGAGCTTGAGAGCACCTGGCTCTGGTTAGTTCCTGGCATATTTTGATCTGTGGTTACAGAGTGAATCCCTGGAGCTGTGCCGCCCTCCCGAGCTGCGAGCGGAGCCTGTTGCATGCAAAGCCCAGAGCTGCCCCCGCAGCCTGGGCTGTGGTTGTGGCCTTTGTAGCTCTGCAGCTGTGTAACCTTTGCATGAAAATCCTCCTTGGGTTGCAAACCAGGAGTGCTGCCAGAGGAGATTCAGTGCTGTCGGCTCTGAGACATTGAGATGGATGCAGCTGTAGGGAGGACCAGACCAACCAGTGCAGCCTCTCCTGAGATCAGCTGGAGAAAAGTGGCTGCTTTTAAACAATCTGAGTGTTTGCAGTGATGCCAGGGCTGTGTTGAGTGGAGGTTTTTGCAAGGAAGCATCACAGTGATGGGATGGATGAGCTATTGCATTTCAAAAGGTGCTGTGGAAAAGCAATTTCCCATCCACCCAGTGGGTGCCTCAGCAGCAGTGGGCACAAGAGGGTATCTGAGATGTCTTGATAGTTTTATAGGAATCTTTTGTGTAGCTGGTCTGGGGGATGTCCTGGTGCTGGCTTGTCGCTGCTTGGGAGGCTCCTGGCTGCGGCATCCTGGAGCTCTCACTCCCCAGGGCGTGTTACAGTGCTAACAAATACTCCATTGTTTTCCAGGATTTTGTTGGTCTGATTGTGTAAGGTTCCCTCTCGGATTAACCACTGAAAACAAAACAGAAACCCCACTAATACCTCATTGTGTGCATTAAACAAAACAAAACAAAAAAACAAATCCCGATTTCCCTGCTGATTTAAAAGGCTTTTGTGTTTGGTGGGAACTCTGTCTAAACTCAAGGCTTTTCAGAAGTGTTTGTTTCTTAATGATCCAGGATTGCAAGGTGTTTGACCTTCAAATTACTGCCAGCACTCAAGTGAACAGTAGCAGCAAAGGCAAAGGCAGTGGGTAGGAAACCCATGTCCTGGCAGCTGTCCCACTTCCAGTGACAGATGAGACATGGGACCAAGGGAGGCTCTGAACTTCAATTCAACATCCCAGACTCCCACCCCACCTCTCGCCTTTCCTATAAACAGATGGAAAAATATCCCTTTCCCCTAGAGAGACAGAAATTATTATATTTTCTTATTGCCTTTGTGTTTACATAGCTATTTCTTACTCAGTGTTAGTCATTTGGGGGCGTAATTTATAGGGGCCGTGGATGATACACTTCTACATGTGTCTTAAATTTTTCCCACGTATGCTTTAACTCCTGCTGCCCTCGCTGCTTTTTGTGTGTCTGCAGAAAGAAAAATGTTTATTAAATAAAATAAACAAGGTGCAAGGTGTGCACATTGAGGGAAAAAACCCATTTACTGGAAATACATGGAGGTGTATTTCCTAGTCCTGGGTGCAATGCTGCATCCTTAAATTCTGCATCATGTTTGGGCTACTGAATACAATTTGAGAAACACTTGAAAAAAAAGATGTTTATGAAAAACATCCTCATGGTGTTGATAGACCAGCCTGTCTGGTGACGCCCTCCCTGCTTGATTTCCTGCCTGTGTTGTTATCTGTATGTTTAGGCAAATGCTGTTTCCTCCTGATGGTGGGGTCAAATCAAGCTGCCATCCCAGCACCTCTTTGAAACCTGCACATGTAAAACAACCGGGCCAGCTCCCGTGTCTGCTGCGGGCCCTGGGGCTTTGCTCTCCATGCATCATGTTAACTGCTCTTCAGCTCTGCTCAAATTAAATGTTTTCCTATCAGATGTGGGCTGCAGAGGATCCATCCTGTCAGCCTGCCTGTGTGTCGGGGGAGAGGAGGCAGCCCGTGCTCTGAGCCAGCCCCATGCTGCCTTGCCCTCAAACAAAATGCTCACTTGCAGTCCCTTGGATGGCACAGCCTGGGATATTGCAAAGAGCAACAGCCAGCGCTGGGGAAACAGGGTGGTGAGGGAAGAAGATGGGAGAAGACGCCAGGACGTGAGGTTGGGCTGGCCCAGGTCCCTCATCACAGACCTTTGGCTGTGGAGCTCCTCAGGGGGAGCAAAGAGCAGCCCTTGGCCGTGCCAGAAACCCACAGAGGATTTCCTTCCGCTCCAAACCTTCTGCTGCTGTGTCCCCTGGTCAGGAAGAACAAAAGCCCAGGGTCTCCCCTGTCCCCCCAGCAGCTGCGGGCAGCCACAAGCTGGACTGTGCTGAGCCAGTCTCCCGCCGTGGAGCCGCAGCAAGGAGAGGATGGAAGTGACAGGCAGAACTTTCGGGTTGATTTTTTGATTTTTTTTGCTTGCACCGAGTCATATTGCTGGAATGTCCACAACAGGTGCTGCCAGGCTGAGTGCCAGGGGAAACTGGTGGTAAGGTTGGTTTTAACTGGGCTTTCAGCCATTGCAGGCAGTGTGTGCACATGGAGGGGAGTGATGGGGTCCGTATGGACCAGCAGCCCCGGTGCCCTGTGCTGTCTGTCTCAGCTGTTCACATCAATCTTGTTTATTACAATTCCAAATCCTCCCTCCTCAGCTCATTAACGTTCCTGGAGCAGACATCTCTCTCACCATTGTGTTTTGTAATTAGATTTTGATTTGCTTTCAGAGAGAAGCAGCAGCACAATGGACATTAATTTATCCCAAGCCTTGCTCGATCTCCTCTGTGTCACGGGGTCAGACCTTGGCGTGCACCATCTGGTCTCCCCCCACACTTGGCTGTGTGTTACTCCCTCACCATGTTCCCCTTCTGCTCAGGGGGATGCACGAAGGAAAAGGAGCAGTGAGGGAGGGCTGGAAGAGGAGCTTTTGCCCAAGCTGAGCTTGAATCGTAGGGACAGGCGTGAACTAGATTTAAATCAACTGGGAGAGGGAGCAGCCTGTTGTCTGCAGAGCCTGGGTGGCCCCTGGTGCTTGTAAACCCTTTAAGGCACAATGTAAAAGCTGCAGTTTAACACTGTCAGTGAGCGAGGACAGAGGGGTTCCCGCAGGGCCGGAGCACTGGGAATGGCCATGGATATCTCAGCCTGGAGCTGCTCTGCGTGGCAGAACTGGGCACTGAGCTCTGCTGGTCCCTGCAGCCCTGGACCAAGGGCACTTTTCCACCTGAGTGCTGCTTGTGTGTTCCTCAGACAGACTTTGTGTTTCAGCCTGTGGCTCTTGAATGAGAGACCAGCAAGAGCTGAGCCCATGCTGTAATGGAAACCCCTCTGTGCTCTCACGTGGTCACTCGTGGGGTTGTTGGAAGGTGGGATCTTTCCAATGCCTCACCAGAATTCTCCAGAGCCTTGAGCCTTTAAGAGTGAATTTTTAGAAAAATGGCTTTACATTTGTTTTAGTACAAAGCAGCAGCCAACCACAGCAGGAATATGTTCATTTATTGCTGCCTTTGAGTATTTAAAGTGGCTTTGTCTTGTGTTGCTGGTCAGGGCGAAGTGTGGGTTGCAAGGTGAGTAGGGACCATGTCTGCCCTCTGCATCCCTGGGCAGAGTCAGTCCATATGCCATGGAAGAGGGAAGCGTGAGAGCTTTTATGGTCCAGTTTCACACAACAGCAGAGAAATGCAGCCCCCAAGGAGGGTGGGAGGACCCCTTTCCCAGCAGCCAGGGCTCAGTGCGCTGCAGGCAGTTGTGCTTTATCTCTGCCAGCATTCACCGCTGCAGCTCAGGATTTATGTGAGCGAGTGAATGCGACCAGGACTGATAAATCAATCAGCACAACCAAAAATAGCACCCGGCAGCTGTTGGAAGTGGGGGATCCCTTCCCCACCAGAAGGAGCAGAGCAGGAGGGGATTTCATCCGCCCCGGCCGGGTGCCAGCCCTGCGCAGAAACAGCCGTGGGCTGAGGGGAGACCTCTCGTCTGACACCTTTATCTGGAAAAATTACTGTGGCTGTCTGCAAATGTCTCCCCAGCCTCTCAGCCAGGAATTCCCAGTCATCAGGATGAGGGGAATAATGGAGCCAGTAACTGGTGGGGAGAGCAGCCTTGTGCTGCTGCGTGGTTAATGTCTGGGGATTGCCTCAGCCCTCAGATCGTGAGGGATCTCTGAAAGCCTCTCAGAGCTGGCTCTGGATGGAGTCATGGAGAGAGCTCCCAGGGTTTGTGGTTTCCAGGACATCGTGGTGATGCTTTTGTGCAGGGATAAAGTTACCGGAGGAATCTGGTGACTCTGGTTTTTCCACTGGATGGCTGCACTAAACCACCTGCACAGGAGCCAGGGAAGTTTCTGTAGGGTTGCTCAGCCTGCACAGTCTTGTGAGGGGCTGTATTTCCTCACTCCTTCTCTGGTGGGTGTCCCGGGGTGAGCAGTGACTGTAGCAGGCCTGAACCAGGAGCGAAGGGCGCTGCGAGAGGATCAGCTGCTTTCAGGCTGAATAGTCCGTAGATTATTTCCACATCTGTGTTAGCTTTGGCTTGATCCCACAGATTTGCAACAGCTGTTGGGAAGCAGAGCAGAGATCCCCTCTTTAAATGGATGATCAAATCCTTAGAGTGTGTGGAGTATGTTATTTCTATGTCATCCTCTTCACGGCAGGAAAAACAGCTTTTCAGAGTTGCTGAGGCAGCACTCTGCCCTGCTGCCTGAGCTATCATCCCATCAGCCCACGGTCTCACAGCAAGTTGTAATTTGCTTTCTGCATCCCACACCCAGCCTGACACAGAATCCTTTGTGAAGTGTGTGGTTGTGCAGGTACCCATAGGAGGGATGCCTTTTTTTCTCCTGGATTTCCCTTTCTGCATGGACCACAACCGTGGGTGTGAGCTAAGCTTGTCCCCTTTGCAGAACCTTCACATGTGCAAATCCTTGGCATGAGAAAAGCTAACTGGCACAGTGGTTTGCCACAAGACAGGTTGGTTAAGGTGGAGATCAGATGTCCTTGCTGGAAGCTGCAGTTTAGGTGCAAAATAGTGGCAAAGTGTGGGAATCCCATAGGGAGCTGTCTTCAGCTTGGCTAAAATGAACCAGCCCATTTCCTATCAAGGTTTTGCTCTTTCAGGTCAAACCTGCAGTAAAAGGAACCATCAGGCTTCCTTCCCAAATGTCTGACAGGCTCTGGAAAGGCTGGAATGTGGCTGATGAGGGCCAGGGTGGTGGGAATTGTGGTAGATCCTGGCACTCCTCCTGCAGCGCGTGCGTTTCTCATTCCCCATCAGCTTTCCTGGCGCACAGGGGAGTCATCAAACCAAAGTGCTCCCACTTTAAACAGCACATTCCTGGATGGAATTAATATAGTTAGTGCATCGAGACCACTAACTTCCAATTCAAGACTTTTATAATAGGCTTCAAGTGGCAACCCAGTTCCAGTTGCTTTGTATGCAGTTGTTGTGTTTGTTCATTGGTGTTGTGTGATGCATTTCAGTGATAACCCAGGCAGCAAATCTTTTGAAAACAGGAAGTGCTGCTCAGGCTGTATGAAGCTCTGAAACTTAGTTTGGTGTTATCTGGGCTGGTGGGTTGTGTCTGGAAGCTTTTGCACAGGTGCAGGGTAAGACCTTTCCATTTGAATTGCTTTTTCTCATTCACCCAAGGTGTGATTGAGCATGACATGATGCTCTTTAGGTTCAAGTCTCAGAGCTCAGTGATGGACGTGCTCCCCCAGCAGCAATAGATGTCATGTTGACCTCTTCTGATGCTTTTTGACCCTTTTGACACACACCTGGCTTTGTGCTTGCTTGAGGCATTTTCCTGTGGACCCTCACTGATGAGTGAAAAGTGGCACCTCCTGATTTCAAGGGGACAGAGTGTCTGGGTTGCAGATTGCCTGTGCCATTGATGTCTGGGAAGCCAAGAGCAGTGCCTGCAGTTTGGGTCCATGGTGGTTTACACATCCTGAGAAGACCCAGAACCAGCTGTTGGCAAGAGTTGCCACATGTGCTGGACCTCATAGACTGCCTGGAGCCAACCATGCCACGCTTGCTGCAGTGCTTGGAGCAGGTTTGGTTTGCTGTTATCCCCTTATCTGGGGTGTTCCAGCCCCATCCCTCTGAGCACAGTGAGTCCATGCAGCCTCTTGGCTCTGAAGTGCAGACCCTGTTGCTTCCCCAGCCAAACAAAACTGCCAGGGCCCACTGTGATGCCCCGGGGGAGCTGCTTCTGTATACAAAGGACTTGGCAAAATGAAGTGTAATGTAAGCAACTATTTAAAGAGAACGATCAGATTGCTAGTTGTAATTTCCTTATTGTTTGCAGCACCCTGTTAAATGCCTGTGATCCTTATAAAGAGCTTTCCCCAACCTTTAAACTTCACAGAAGTTGATTTTACCTTCTGTGGTTTGAACACCATCATTGTGAGGGGGCTGGTTTGCACTGAGTACAGTTTCTTTATACTTTTCATGCCCAAGGCCATTTGGTTTGTGAATCCATTAATATGTCTGTTGGAAATGGAAGGCTGGTGGGTAGGACACAAAACCTTGCCTCTCTCTACATCCCCAGATCATTCCTATCTCGGGAAATGGGATTGTCTCTCTTTGCAAATCAGGGACAGTGATCTGCAGAGTTCTTCCTCTGGGAGCACATGGGTGCCATTTCTCTGTGAGATACTGGTGGAAGCAGCAGCACATGGTGTGATGGTTTCTCTGGCTCTTGTACTGGCTGACACTGGGGCCCCTTCTGTGCTTCTCCAGTGCCTGGGTTTTATTCTCCAAACTGGAGCACGTTGTAAACACATGGAGCCTGAGGGGCTTTGCAGAGCAGAGCTTGGTGTTTGGGGAAGGTGGAGATTAGTTTCCGTCCCCATTTGGCAGTTGGTTATAGTTTGGCTTTTATTTGAGAGTTTGATAGTTCACCACTGGGCTGTTTGGGTTGAAATGCTTGGATAAATGTAAGGAAAATGAGGTGATGGCAGGAGCTCCTCCATGCACGGTGGGGAGAGCAGCTCTGCCAGCCCACACCTGCAGGCTGAGCCGTGCCAGCAGCTGTCGTGGTCCTGTTCCTCCTCATCCCAGCCAGCTTCTGTGCATGAGTTAAACTCTAAATTACCTGTGCCAGAAGCACATCCTGGGGAACGTGAGCCCAGGAGTGTGTGACACCCAGAGCTCTGTCACCAATGTTGTGCAGAGCTGAGCTCGCTGCACAACGTAGTGACCAGCAGACAGGCCCACCCAGACTGGGATGGCCAAAATGTGGCCATCAGCCTGCAAAGCTGCAGTGCAGGATGGATGAGCTGGGCCCCCAGGCTGATGTCAAAGCCCTTCATCAGCTCCTGGGAGCAAACCCGGGAAGCCCCAGTTGCAGAAGAACATTTTTTTTTTTGGTGTTGGCCTTGTGCTCAGCCTGGCTGTGTCTTGGCAGAGGTTGCTGGTTTGTTTAATGAACATGGAAGTGGGAGGGGAGGAAACAGCCAGGGAAGCATTACAAATTGCTTCAGAGCAGTGGCATTAAAAGTATTTGTGCTTACCATGTCTTCTAAACAAAGAGCTCAAAGCATGGCAAGTATTATCCCCATTTTACTTGCAAAGAAGTAAAAGCAGGAGGAGGAGAAGCTTTGCCTGTGCTCATGGGCAAGCCCACAGCAGGTGTGAGACACACAGGGGTCTCACCTGAGGTCCTGAGGGGATGGTGGTGATGGTGAGGGTCTCTCTGGGCACTGCCCCAGCAGCTCCTCCTCACATTCCTTGACACTCATCCCTGAAGCACCAGCTCTGTTTCTTTGCTCACCTCTGACCTCTGCTCTGCAAGATGCTAATGCTCCAAAATCTTCCTCTCCACGCAGCCAAGTTTGCTTTCCTTATCTCCCCTTCCAATCTCTTTTACAGCTGAAGCTGTGGAACAAGTACAGAGTCTCCAACATTCCTTCCCTAATATTTATCGATGCCTCCACTGGGAAGGTGGTTTGCAGGAACGGCCTCCTGGTCATCCGAGATGACCCTGAAGGTAAGACCTGGAGTCAGTCCCCTGTGCCACAAAAACATGGACACAGAGCTGCCTTTTCATCTCAGTTCATTCTGAATGGCCTGGGGGGGAGGGAACAAAGAACTATTGTCATACTTAACTATTCAAAGCGCTGTGCTTTTTTCAGCATAAAATTTTCTGTATCATTCCTGCCAGATCTTGTGTTTTGGTTTTGCTTACTGAAAAGAACAAAGAATTTCCCTCCAGGATTTTTGTCTGGAGTGCTAATGAGGAAAAGGTTAGGCTAACTGAAACATGAAGTTTGGATTTTTCCCTAATGGAGGCACATGGACAGACAGAATAAGGGCCCAGACCTTCCATACCTTGGGAGCAGAATCCTTCCAGAATACTGAGTGGGACTTTTATCACTGACATCACACTCAGGTTAATGCATTTCCCATTATTTAGAAATTAAACAGAAAAATGTTACTATTCTCCCTTGCTGAGGTTTGCTGTGCTGGGATTTGGTGTTAAATCTATCTTCCTCCAATTTGGAAAAAACCCAAATGAGCCAAATTGGAAAAAAAAAATCCCAAAAAAACCAAATGTGCCCTTACTCACAGACCCTGCAGACTCATCAGTCATCTGCTGTAGTTATCCATCCATTTCTTTTATTACTGGCTCATTGTTTCTTGGTGCAGTAAATACTGACAGAGTCTTTAATTCAGTGGCAGGAGCTGTAGAGCAGGAACATGTTGTGGCCTGAGCCATCTGTGATGTTTCCTCCTCTCTGGCTGAACACATGGATTGATTGCTCTGGGAGCTGGCAGCAGATGATTCAGAGCGTGTTTGTGTGTACACACACAGCTTGCTTTGGGTGCAGAGGGTTAGTGTAAGATATATAGAGAGATATATGGGTATAAACACACCATCTTGTACATATATATGGCTAAGGTTTATAAATACATGTATGGATATGTGTATCAGCATAAGGGACAGATTCTGACTGCATTCCTGAGCACGTACCACCTTGCCCTGTCTTGCTAAGGTAAACACTGTTGATAAGAAAAAGATGCCTCATCAGGCACAAAACCAGAGCAGGCTTTGTCAAGCTGAAGGTGCTGTGCCTTGGGTGCAGCCTGCCTGAGAGAAGGAGGTGACCCTGGCTGCAGTGCAGAGCTTGGCTTCCTCACCTCAGGGCAGGGCTGTGGTGGTGCCTGCCAGCTGAGGTGTTCTGCATCCCCCTTGGATGGGAATGAACCCCACTGGGGTTCCTCAGACAGGATCCCCTGTATCCTGAAGATGGGATGTTTTTTCTAGTGGAACTTTCTGAAACTGTAAAAGCTGCATGCACATGTTACTGTCTTGTGTCTTCTCTCCAACCCCTATCCCAACCCCTCCCCAGGTCTGGAGTTCCCCTGGGGGCCAAAACCCTTCAGTGAAGTTGTTGCTGGGCCTCTGCTAAGGAACAATGGGCAGACACTGGACAGCAGTGCCTTGGAGGGCTCTCATGTTGGGGTCTATTTCTCTGCACACTGGGTGAGTAGGAGGTGCTGTGCAGAGCAGTTGGAGTGGGCTCAGGGAGAGTAAAGCCCCCGGGCTGGTTGGTGCTGAAGAATTTAAGATGCTTTGATCATCAGCATTGCAGTGGCCTGTCATCCTCAGCTGGCCCTGTGAGGGGCAGAGTGGTCAGATGTTAAAAATGGAAGAGGTTTTGTGGGTAACTTAAAGACCAGCCACGTTCCGGCGCTGCAGCAAAGCTGAGGTCACACCAGTTCATGGTCACTGGGTCACCTGGCCCTGCTGGGTGTGGCTCTGGTCCTGAGGAGGGGACAATGTCCTCCTTATGCTTCATGTTTTGCAGTGCCCGCCGTGCCGGAGCCTCACGAGGGTGCTGGTGGAGTCCTACCGGAAAATCAAGGAGGCAGGCCAGAAGTTTGAGATCCTCTTCGTTAGTGCAGACAGGTGAGGCAGCACTGGCACCCTGTGCAAGCAGAGCAGGTTGGCTCTGGCATCAGAAACGCTGCCTGAGGCCTTTCCCTCTGCCCAGTGGGGAAGTGCAGAGTGGGGTCAGCAAGAGCACGTCTGTGCTTCACTTTGTGTCTTGTGGGTCTGAGCTCTGAAGGGTGCTCCAGCTGCTGCTGTCACCATGGGTTGCCATTCAGATACCCTGGAGAATTTGAAATATTTTACTGGGTAAAAAATACACCGTGGACTTCTTCATGAGGGAAGAAGTCCATGGTGGCTTTAAACTTGATCCAACTCTCTCCCAGCTGATGGGTTTTGGTGGGAGGGATAAAAGGCTTTGCAGGCCAGGTTTTTAATGAGGAAGGAGCCTGGCAAGTGGAGAGCTCTGCATGCCATGGCCTGTTTCCCCTGCACAGGTCAGAGGACTCCTTCAAGCAGTACTTCAGTGAGATGCCCTGGGTGGCCGTGCCCTACGCTGATGAGGCCAGGCGGTCACGCCTGAACCGACTCTACGGCATCCAAGGTAGGAAAGGCCACACTGAGGCACAGATCTCCTTTCCCCTCCCCTTTTGTTGAGTATTTGTAATGTCTCCTCTTGTTTAACTAAACCAAGAAAACAGCAAAGCAAAGCACAGTGCCCCAGGCAGAGCCGCTTCATGTTTCTGCTCTCCACAAACTCACATTCCTACCACCTGCCAGGCAGGCTGTTAGTTGAAACAGGACTTCCATAAACAACCTAATTCTTCCTGGAAATTTGGAAGCTGTTTTTGGCTTGGATGGTTTTTGTCTAATTATTGATTTATTTATTTTTTTGCTATTCCTTGAAGGTTTAAATTTCATTTTCTTACTGGTTTGTGTAATGCAAAGGCAGGCCATCGTTCTGTGCAGGGGCTGAGGAAGATGGCATCTGGTTTATGTTAGTGACATGGATTACAAAGGGGAGAGTGTTTGATGTAAACCATGGCTTTGCTTTTACTGTACATGCCAGTGCCAGAATTCCAGCAGCTCTGCCTGCTCATAGGGGCAGGGAGAGACTCTGTGGCTTCAAAGAATCACAAAGATGATAAAATCTCGCAGCAGCCTTCCTGGGGGCTGGCACCTTGTTCCTGCAGGGGACAAACTGCAGCACAGAGGTGTGCAAGGTGACTGGCTGCTGGAGAGATCTCGTGTATGTACACATAGTTTCTCACTGTGGTTAAAGGGCCTTGCTGGAATGTGGCTGTTCCTCATCTGTTTCTGTGTGATGTCACAGAATCAGAGAATATGCTGAGTTGGAAGGGACCCATCAGGATCATAGATCCAACTCCTGGCCCTGTGTAGGACACCCAGCAATCCAACCCTGTGCCTGAGAGCTTTGTCCCAATGCTTCTTGAACTCAGACAGGTTTGGTGCTGTGAGCACTTCCCTGAGGAGCCTCTGAACTTTTCCTGATATCCAACCTAAACCTCCCCTGACTCAGCTTCATGTTGTCCAGGTGGGTGCAGGCTGGCAGAATGTTAATGTGATCTGCAGGGAGGGAGGAGTGTTGCCAAAGGTGGCCGAGGGCTTGGGAAGAGTGACAGGATAATCCCTCCTTGGAGTCCTCTCCGAGCACCCCTTCTGGCGTGGGCTCCCGTGCTGCCACTCAGCCCTGTTCCCTGACCTTAGCCCAAGAATAACCATTTGCCTGCTTTAAATAGCCATCAGTTTGCTGCTTAATGACCTTCCCACGAGGCAAGAGCTTTCCAAATTCATCTGTCTTTTTCCCAGCCCGTTTACAACCCTCCCCAGTGCTGGTTTCGGCTGAGGGCTGCAGGACTGCTGCCAGTTTCGCTGGGACTTTCTGTAAATAAGGTGTCCAGACATGGATACTTGAGCACCAGGCATGCTGTAGCCAGGGAAACAGTTACAACAGCTTTCCCTCCAACTCCAGCCCCTGCCTTCTTAAAGGTATCTCTCTTTGTTGTGTGCTGACCTGAAAATGTCAATATTGGCTGTTCCCCTGCATCCCCTCCTCTGCCCAGGTAGCTCCCATGTTGTCCGTGAATCTCAGCTCCATGCAGATTTTGGGGCTGCCTGCCTGTTTGCAGTCAGGCTTTTCACACCAGCTGGGACAAAAGCTTCCTGCAAACAGAGCTGGGTGTTGTGGGCTCTGCTCATCACCGCACGTGGTTATTCCACCTAAATGAACAATTAGATCTTGTGTAAGCACATCTGCATTTCCCCACATTCCTGGTTCTGCTGCTGCCTCTCTGGAAGCTCTCTCTGGAGCTGCACCAATGATCAGTGAGAGTGTCCAGGTTGCCATCATGGTTCTTGGGTTGTGAGCACAACATGAGGTGTTTTCCCTCTGCTTTTTGAAGGCTGGGTACTGAAACAACAGAAGAGTTTGTCTTCCCCGTCTGCTTTAAGTTCCTGAGTGGTGGAAAGCAGCAAGAGAGTCAAATCTCTTGTTGTTTTAGTCCCGTGTTGGCCCCTACAACTTTTAAAAACTCAGTATAAAATGCAAGTTGAGTTATAGGCCTTTATTTGGGTTTACTTGAATGCCTCTATTCATAACTCACATGCAGTCAGAGGCTCTACGAAACCACCTCTAGTAAATTGCTTCTGGTGCAGTGCTGTTCTGAGAAAGAGTCATGTCTTATGTTGTGGCTGCTTAGAAATAATTCCCCTTTGTGCAGGCAGCTCCCAGCCCTGCCTTGGGTGAAATCCCCTGGCCTTAGCTCTCCTTTCAGTGATGGGGAGCAGTGATAAACTTAATGATTTGGTAGGAATCACCCCTTGTTGTTGTGTATCTCACAAGATCTGGTGGGTTAATATTCCGTGGTGTCTCTTTGGGATTTGCAATGCCTTCCAAAAACTGTTTCTGCCCTTCCCCATGCTTTAGCCCAGACACCCACAGGTCACCCCCACAGCCTGGAGGTCGCTGCTACAGGAGATTCCTGGAGCTTTCTTCTGAAAAAGTGAAAAAACAGCAATGAAATGCACCACCTGTGCTGTGGCTGGTCTGGGGTTTGCTTCACGTAGATTGTGATTACTCACCCAACAGACTTCATGCAGATGAGATTTCAATGTTGGATCTGGGGTTTAATATATAAATATGTAAATGCCTTGCCAGGTTCGGTAACAAACCATTTGGCCCCTGTGTTTTCATAAAATGCTGGCCCCATGGGAGCCAAATCCATTTTCTAGTGCATAAAATCCAACCAAGGCTGTCTATGCTAATTCTCATCCAAGCTTATACAATATTCATGGTAGTGTCTGATCGCTGATTCTTCTTGATAAGTAAATTCTGGTGTTATGACTTAAGGCAATTACCAAATCCCCCAAAAGGCACTAAAATAACAAATAGTGGCTGGGATGAGCCAGGAGGGGGAATTATTTGGGTTTAGCAGGTGTGAATGACATTAAGGATGGTTTCCCTGGTCCTGCAGGTCTGTGTCCCTTGAAAACAGGGTGTGCCTTTTAGGGAAGTAGTCACAAAGGTCACCCGAGAAGATGGGGATGTGAATTATCTTAAAAAATATTTTGTTTTCTGATTCAGTTTTGTATTTGCAGTTGGAGGTTTAGTGGCTGGGTATGGGGTGGGGGTGGGGTCATCTGCATATGCAAATTAGGTGACGTCTAAAGGAATGCTTTGAATAGTGGATGAAATCCTTGATAGCTGCAGAATCACAGCGATCTGTGTCTAAATTGGGCCCTTAATTTTCCCAGATCAGCAGGGCTTATTTGAAACCTCTGCCTGGGAGTGCTGCGTTGCTCAGGCTGACTGATGACCTGAGAAGCCTGTCCCTCATGTATAATGGATGCAAAAGCAGGCGTTTGGGGTGGGGTTGGCAATCGTAAAAGGATCAGGATCCAAATCCTGCGTGCTGCTGAGCACCAGAGTGCTTTTCCTGGTGTCGGTAGCACTTTGTGCCTGTAAAGACAAGGGCCAGCATGAGATTTCCCAATTCCTTCCAGTCTGTTTAACCCATCCCTGCCCTGGGGCTACGTTGAATTACCAGCAGGTAATGAATAAGCCTTTTTGTGATACAAAATGGTTTTCTTGGCGTACCCTAAGGATCTGCAAGCTCAGCCATTGGGCGGGTTCCTGCACTGCTGCTTAGCACCAGCCCCAGCGCAGGGCTGGAATGCACAGGGCTGGAATGCCGGGAATGCAGCCGCTGGCCTGGACCTGCAGGCAGGCTGGGACACACAGATGGCCGTGTATTGCCTAGAGAAATGCCTCCAGTTCAGAGGGCTTGTCACCAACCCACTGCTGGACAAACACGGGAGCGCAGTGCCAGCAGCCTGGCAGGGCCAAACATGCTGCCAGCCTCCTGCTCAGGGAAGGACTCTGCAGGGTATCTCTGAAGAATGAGCTTTAAAATGAACCTTGGGATGAAAGGCAGGAGTGTTGGAATTGCCTCAGTTTGCCAGGGATGTTGCTGGGTGAAGGAGATGCGGCACAGGGAGCAGGTCAAAGCCCGGGTGATGAGCAATGACAGCAGCACTTGCCACTAACACTGGTCACTTCATTTGTCCCTTGGGGTCTGATCCCGCTGTCCCCTCTTCCTTCCTTGTGGGATGTTTCTTTGTTTCTCTGATGACAGAAGAATGGTGTGTTTTCCAGATGAAGTCACCAACATGAGCCGCTCCTGCTGACCCACCCGTGGCTGTTTTGTGGCAGGAAAGCCAGTGCTTTATCAGATGGGATGGTCACCAGCTGGTGTCCAACCTGCCCCAGTGCCTGTGACATTTCAGTTGGTGGCTTGTGCTCTGTCTCTGCTGCAACTCTGTTCACCTCCTGCACAAAGCTTCTTCTTTATGACAAAACTTTACAGCCCCATAGCTCAGGGCAAAATGCTGCTTTTTCCCAAGGGCCAGACCATCACTGGATATCCCCTGAGCCACATCCTGCCAGGTTCCTGTAGACCTGGACATTCCTGCACAGTTTTGTTAGTCCCCAGAGGGATGTGCTGTGGAAATGGCTGGGCCATTAGTGCGGAGTGCTGGAGGCTTGTGGGGGGCAAAAATATGTGGTGTTCTTCTGGGAAGGAACACACCCTGCTTCCTGGCCACTGTTGTCTTGCAGGCCTTGTGAGTTCCTGGGAATTGGGCTCTTCCAGAGGCAGCCACATCTCGGCACTGGGATGGTGGTGCAAGAGGGAGGGGCCCTGGGAGTTATGGTGGGATTTGCACCCGTGGGCACCAGACAGCAGCAATCCCTGCCTGCAGCTGGGCAGGGAGAGGCAGGCAGTGCCAGAGCTGAATGCTTCCTGAATTGCAGCTCTCTGCTAGCACGGGAACAGGATCCAGGGAGGCTGATCCCCACTCCGTGAGCTGCAGAGAGGCAGGAGGCTCGCTGGGCTCCTGCCAGAGCCAGAGGCCATAGGAAAAGGCCTTTCTCCCCACACCCTGTCTCTGGCCAGTTCATGCTTTGGCTGATCCCCCTCCCTGTTATTTTCCACTGCAGGCATCCCGACTCTGATCGTCCTGGACCCCAAGGGAGACGTGATCACGCGGCAGGGCCGGGTGGAGGTGCTGAACGACGTCGAGTGCCGCGAGTTCCCCTGGCACCCCAAGCCCGTGCTGGAGCTGACGGACTCCAACGCCGTGCAGCTGAATGAGGGCCCCTGCCTCGTTCTCTTTGTAGGTATGGATGGAGCATCCCTGCTCTGACAGCAGAGCCCGTGCTGGGGAAGGGGGCTGGGCGACCTGCCAGCTTGGCTAGGGCCGGTCATGGGGCTGGGAACCTGCCTCTGGTGATGACAGTGTTCCTGGGAAGGGATATCACTTCCATTTCCAGTTTCCGTCACTGTGTGCTCACGGAAAGACCAGTGTGGGGACAGAGCTCCCTGTGGAAGTCCCTTAGGCCAGACTTGGAGCCTTTCCTGTACCACAGCAGCTCACAGGGGTTTGCCAGAGCCTGCTGTGCCCACGGGGCTCCTGCAGCTCCCACACAGCACCCTGGGATGTGGTGGAGCAGCGATTGGCAGCGCAGAGGAGCTGTCACAACAAAGGTGTGATGGTGGCTGTGGGTAGGAATGCTGATGAGGCATTGGGAGTATGAGAAATACACTGTCACAGCTGGTGGTGGTGGAGATGGGAAAAGCCTTTCTGGAGCAGGGACTTCAGGCACACGTGATGTTACCGAGGAGCCAGAGGAAGTGTCTCTGCGAGGGATTATAGATCTGTGCTTGAAACCACAGCTCAGGGCTTCAGTCCCTGGGCTGAACAGGGCTGTGACAGAGCAACCTTTCATGCTCTGTTGGTCCTTTTTTTCCCTGATTCCCCCGGCTGCAGAACAGGGCAAGTTTTTCCCTAGAGTTCCTGTCCTTTCACTGCTAACCCACACAGGAAACTTCCCTGCAGTTAGAAACATTTCTAGAGCTCACCCAAAGCACAGATGGCCCATTCCTCATTGCTTCCTTGCCAGCAATGGACACAATAACTCAGGAAAGGGCATGGCTGGGATGAGCTGTGCTGCAGGCTGAGCCCTGGGTGGGCAGCACTGGGGTGCACACAGCATCCCAGGGTGGAAATTGAGGGGTCCTGGGCTCTTGAGGGGGTGCAGCTGTCCCCTATGTGCTGTGTGGAGCGTGTGCTGAAGAAGCCCCCCTTGCCTTGCTGGTGTTGTGCCTGGCAGGGCAGGGCTCATGTCTCGCTTCCTTGTGTGCCCTTTGTGAGCAGCACACACTCCTCCTCTGCAGCGCTGATAACACAGCCCTCGCTCCTTTCCTTCTTCCCTTTCAGATTTCCTTTTGACCCTGGTTATTTATTCAGCAGAGCCCAGCAGGGGATGTGAGCACAGAGCCAAAAATCCTCTCCTCACGCGGGAAGGACCGGCTGGCCACGCCAAGCCTGATGGATTGGGGCTGGCGCTGCAGGCCTCTGGAAAGAGTTATTTTTATCTTGCTCTGAGCAAAGTTTTTCTATCACCTTGCTGCAAACAGCTCATCAGGAGAACAGCTGGGGCTCTTGCTCGGTGATTTTGGGGGTGGATGGTCCTGATGAAATCCACCAGTGATGTGCTGGGGCAGAGATGCAGCTGGTGCTGCAGCAAGGCAGGCACTGGGAACTGGGGCTCCTGGCCAGCTTTGTGCTCCTGGGAGACCCCCCAGCAGACCAGTGCCTGCACTGCACAGGCAGCAGCACCCCCAGGAGAAGGCAGGCTCAGCAAGTGCTGGTGCTGAATAAATCCTGACTGATCTACCTCCTTCCCCGGAGGGGTTGGGGCTGGGTTAGCCAGAGTGTGCAGGGCTGCCTGGAGCGCCGCCAGCCGCCCATGTTTGTAGGAAAATCAATCCCTGCAGACACCCTGCGACTCGGCATGTTTATCACTGCCATGCACGCAGGACAGACCCTGAAATCCAGCATGCAGCGTCTCTGCAAGCTCCTGCTTTGCTTGGAGAAGCCAGAGAGGAGGACAGGGATGTGTGAAGTAAGGGTAGAGAGTTTTCCTGGCATGGGCATGGCTTGTCTGAGCCTGGGGCTGGACCTGTTGTGGTGGTTACATCAGGGACACCGAGGGGAGACAAGGAGCTCTCTTCTGCCTTCTTCCTTTAATGCCTAAACGTTGTCCCTGAATTGGAATCTTTTAATCTCCACGCTTCCCAAGGACGCAGACTCTCCTCTTTCCAGCTCACTATTTGAACTTCAGTGGTGGCTGGCGTTTGATTGATGCTGCCATCTCTTTCTGCCCTACCTCTGTCAAATCAAAGCTGCCTTCACAGCACTGAGACTGGAGCAGCAAAGCTGCAGCTCAGCCATCCCGAGGCAGAGGGATGGTGGGTGGCGGGCAGGGGTGGCGGCAGCCTCAGATCAGTGCTTTTGTTTGGTCTTCAAAACATGCTCAAACCACAGAGCAGCTTTTTTGTGCCTGTTTGTCCCTGCACATCGCCAGCAGCACCAGGGAGCGAGCAGTGGAGTATTTGGGAGCAGGAGTTGCTCTTCTGTTAGGTGTTTCCCTGTAGTGCCTTTCAGCTGCTCCCTGACTGCTCCAGAGCTGCGTAGCTTTGAAGTCCGTGCGTTGCATCCGGGCTCTGGCTTCCTGCATGGTGGTGCCGTGGGACAGAGCTGCCAGCACCCAGCCTGTTTGCATCCTTTCATCCTAACCTCCTTTTTTTGCCTTGTCTCTTTCTGTTTTGTCTCCACAACGCCGTGCCCTGCAGATTCAGAGGATGACGGGGAGTCGGAGGCAGCAAAACAACTGATCCAGCCCATAGCTGAGAAAATCATAGCCAAGTACAAAGCCAACGAGGAGGAGGCACCGTTGCTCTTCTTTGTGGCGGGTGAGGTAAGTGAGAGGAGAGCACAGGGCTGTGTCCTGCTGGGTATGGGGACTGGGCTGGGTTGGGTACCACTGTTGTTGTTGTTCAGGAGGTAAACTGAGTCACGGAGCTACTGCAGCTGTCAGGCAGCACGGAGCAAAACCAGACTTGAGGCCTGGCTCAGTCTGTGTTCTCCATGCTGGATATTAGGTCTAGCAAAGGGTCTACTCAGAGATGGAAAAGCCTGAAGGTGGGAGAGGGACAGGCAGAGTGGGGCAGTGGGAGGTGGGAGGGAGTGGAACTGCCATGCTGGGGCTGCTGCCTGCTCAACCCTGAGGCTGTGAAAATGGCTGGGCAGGGGAAGAGGAACAGGGGTTGAGTTTCAGCCTGGCCCAGCCAGTGAAATTTCGGCTGTTTCCCTGAGCTGACCGTGTTTTTCTTGGCCGGGATGGTATTTGAGGCATGTGCCGGCTGCACTGCTTGGAGTCAAAGATCTTCTGGAGAGGATGGGAAACGGGAAGACTGGAGGACTTCTGGCCTCCCTTTCCCCTGCACGGACACTTTGCCCTGCTGCAGTCTGGCAAACGAAGGTTTTGTGTACGGGTCAAAAAGGCTCCCAGCACCCTCAGGCCTGCAGTTCCCCTCCCACATCAGTGCTCAGGGCCCGGGCAGGTGGCAGCCGCCGCGCCTGCTCCGTCCCTGCACTCCCACGTCACAGCCGCAGCGTTCCATGCGCGGAGCCGCCCTGCGACAAAAGGGTCCCCAACTGCCACACCCAGGCCCCCCCAGCCAGACAGGCCCCCACTGCCACCTCCCACAGCCCCGTTGGCCCCCTCCCTGCAGCCTCTCCCTCTCCCACCGCCGTAACGGGTCTCTGAGCATCCCAGCTCAGCCCTGCACCCTTGAATAAGTCCCTTGTTGGAAAAGGCTATTTTGGGAGGGTCCGGGACCTTTCCCCCTCCCCCAGAGCCTGCGAAGCGTTTTCCTCCCGCTCGCCGGCTGTAGCTGAAACATTGCTGCTATTCATGCGGCTCCCGACGGCCCTGCGGCGGCCGGCCCGAAGAATGGGGAGCGTCCGGCACATCCCATTCATCCGTCACCTCAATAGCCGGGAGCGCTGGCCCCGGGGCTCCGCTGGCCCCCACGCACAAAGCAGCCCGGCCGTGGCCGGAGCAGGCGCCTCCCATTGCTCTCCCAGCACCGTCTGGACCGATTTTGCATTGATTAAAAATATTCCTTGGCGCCTTTGTCAATGAAGGACGAGGCGTCCCGACACCTGGGTGGGGGGCGGCCGAGGCGACGAGCCCAGCCCTGCTCGCCCTTCCAGCCACGTGGTCCAGCTGCGCCAGAAACCTCTGCAAAGGAAGGGGAGGCGCGACCGGAGCTCCCCGGCGCTGCCGCCACGCGCTGCAGAGCCCCGGCCGCCAACCAGGTGGATGGATTCCATTCCTGCCCCTCGGAAGGGGCGCGCAGGAACGCCCCGCTGCGGGTGCGGCGCGCTGTGGGCTTGGTGATCAATCGCACCGGCGCCGGCTTTTTGCATCCCGCAGCCTTGGGAGGGATAAAGCGTTGCCTTTGCGCAGAGCTGAGCCGTGCCCGGGCAAGGGGAGGGCAGATCTCTCCCCCTGCAAGCTGCCTGCTGGTCCTGTGTGTGCCCAGATGCTGGGACCTGCTGGTGGGGTCTGATCATTGGCTCGAAGCACAAATCTTCATCCCATTCCTGCTCTTTGCTTTGTTCTGGGCGTGTGCTTGGCTCCCTTTGGTATCCGCCCTTGGTGAGGCCGTGGCTGTGCTGGCAGTCCCCACATTCAGCACTTGTCCCCAGTTCCTTGAGCTGTGGGTGTCCCAGAGACTCTGGGGTGGCCGGGGCAGCAGGTCAGTCTGGAATCAGTGCCTCTGGGTTGGAGGAGTGTATGTCCCATTCCAGCCTGGGATAAACCACATGTGTCTGGTTCTGACACAAACCACGAGCAGAGCAGGTACCAAGATGGACGTTGCCTGCTATGGTCATGGTATTGCAGTGCTGGTGCAAGGCCCAGCCTCCTGGGATACACTGGGCTGGAGTGTGGCAGCAGCAAACTGCTCCTGGTGTCCTGGCTCTGCTGACGACTCCTCTGTCCTTCTCCTTTTGGCCTCCAGGACGACATGACCGACTCCCTGCGGGATTACACCAACCTGCCCGAGGCTGCGCCCCTGCTCACCATCCTGGACATGTCGGCCCGGGCCAAGTACGTGATGGATGTGGAGGAGATCACGCCCGAAATCGTGGAAGCCTTTGTCAGCGACTTTCTAGCAGACAAGCTAAAACCCGAGCCCATCTAAGGGGCCCCTGCACCAACAGACGTTATTTAAAACTAGGTCTCTCTTCCGCCGCTTGTGGATTCTCCAGCGTGTCCTCACGCCCGACCCAGTCTCCAACCTTCTTGTGGTGCCTTGTTTTACGCAGTGAATCCTTCTCCTAAGCAAACTCCTCGAGATGCACTTTCAGCAGGGAGTTGTTGGCGTTTGGAGACTTCGCTTGTGCTTCATGGTGATATATTCTCTAATAACCAGGCCAGAACTGTTACCGTATCGTTACTTTATACGTGGCACTAGCTAGCAGGCAAATCTTTTTGCATGGTGTTCTTCCCAAGGTATGCATCAGGCAGTGGGTGGGGTTCTTGGGGCTCTTTTCTTTCTCCTCGTCCCCCTTCTTTCCCTTCTCACCACCCCTGCTGACTAAATGACTTCCAGGAAGCAATAAGGAAACTGTCCCCATCGCCCCTGGCCAGTCCTTTCTCTCCCACGCAAGTGCCCTGACAAGGCCAAGACAAAGTCTTAACTGCTGACAACCTCTGAAAGACCACGGCACAGCCAAGCTCTTCCTCCTGGGGGTGAGACCTTCCCTTGTGGGTTTCCCGCCCCCTCCTCCAAGCACCGACAGCCTTAGGCAGCGCTGGCTGTGCGTGTCAGGGTCCATCCCCCTGCCATGGGTGGGTATTCCCTCTGTCCCTCCCACTCTGAGCCAGGAGGAGGATCACCACCGGGCTGCCCTCATCTCTCCTCTCTTCCTTGTGCTCTCCCTGTCCCCTCATGTCTTTCTCTCTGGTATGAATTGTCCTCTCCCCTCTGTGTTAGTTGATTGAGCTGTTTTTTGTAGGTGTGTCCCAAACTCAACGTTAATGGTGCTGTTCTTTAAAAAAAATAACCCCCCCCAAAATAAATCCCCCCAAACCCTAAGGAAAAAAACCCTCCCTCCCTAACCCAAGCAGCACAGCCCAGCCCTTGAGAAGTGACATTGTAAAAACTGTACATGGTGATTGGAACTTTGTAATAAAACTGTTACAATGACCTCCTCCCTGGTTGCTGCATCCTGCTGTCAGAGAGAGCCTGTGTGGGGGAAGAGGAGCCCACAGCCTGACCCCATGGATAGGTGGCTCCTGGGATTGTGTTCCCCCCGGGGTCACACAACCCCTGCCTGTGCCTGCTTTGCTGGGGCGGGTCAGAGCTCCCCAGGAGGGAACGAGCCCTTTGGCAGCCACTGGGGCGTTCTAGCCCGACGTCCCAGCCTGAATAGCTGGTGTTGTGCAAGCCACTGCTTTTCCCTTTCAGCTCATTAGTCAGCCATGGCAGGATTAGGGCCTCCCCTTTTATCCTGCTGCAGCTTCCCACCCTGCCGGGAGCTGGGA
The DNA here is from genome assembly GCA_013397195.1 of Hylia prasina. Taxonomy (NCBI): domain Eukaryota; kingdom Metazoa; phylum Chordata; class Aves; order Passeriformes; family Sylviidae; genus Hylia; species Hylia prasina. The sequence goes on along the minus strand of VYXD01011438.1, from coordinate 198,360 downwards.
ACAGCCGCCAGCTCAGCCTGTATAAACCCAGCCTGTGTTTTGCACGTTTCAGCAGTGATGAACTGAGTGGGGAGCAGTTCCAGGAGCAGCCCAGCTGTCCCAGCAGTGGTGTGGGCAGGAGTGCTGGAGCTCAGACACCACAGCCCCCCTGGGCAGCCTGGCCTGTGGCAGGGTTGGAGTGATTGTTGGAGCACAGGGGTTGGGTAAGCACAGGCAGGACCCACTCAGGTGGCAGCAGTCTGGCCTTCCTGACCCAAAACCACAGCCAGCAGCCAGGCTGGGAAGGACACACGCTGTCAGCAGCAGCCTGGCTGGGCCAGCACAGACGAGGGATCTGAGGACTCCATGGATCTGCTGGATGAAAGGGCTGGAGCAGGGGGAACCGGCTGAGGTGAGGCCAGGGCTGCTACCCAGCCTTTCCCTTCTCGCTGTGATCACCTTTCCCTTCTCTCTAGCATCACCGTGTGGCCACCACATCCACTGGGAGCCACACACTCATCCCAGCACTCTCCAGCCTTATATACTCATTTACTACAAACCAAACAGCCCGAGCTGCTCTTTTATTAACTCTCAAGGGAACCAAAGGCAGGAGGTGCTCCTTCAGCACCCAAACCGCAGCAGTTCAGCCTGGCACAGGCAACCTCTGCCTGTCATCCTCCTGCTTGTGCCTCCACAGCAGCTGCCTCTTGCCCTCGAACAGCAGGATGCCAGCAGCAATGGCAGAGTTCAAGCTGTCCACGCCTGGCACCACGGGAATGACCAGTCTCTTCCCCCCCGTGCTGGCTGCCAGCCGAAGCGCGGCCGCGCTCAGCCCGTGGGTCTCCCCTCCGATCACCACGGCCACCGGAGCCCGTGCCCAGTCCTCGTAGTAATGCCGTGCAGCCAGCTCTGGGATTCCTGCTGCTCCCTGCTCGTCCTCGTGCTCAGGAGCAGCCTTGGGGCAGGATTTCACAGGAGCTTTGGGGCTGGCAGGAGCAGAGCCGGCCCCTCTCGGCACGGACGTGGGCCCGGCCGGAGCGTCGGGGTCGTTGTCGGCCACGCAGACCTGGATGCCGGCAGGGAGGTTGGTGGGAAGAGATTCCCAGTCCAGGTTGGCGATGATGGGCACACGGAAATGAGCCCCCATGCCTGCACGGAGCACCTTCGGCTCCCATGGGTCCACACAGCCTGGGAAGGAGCGGGGAGAAACAGTGACAGCGCAGGGATTCCCACAAAGGTGCCCTTCAGCAGCCACAGCGAACCATGCCAGCCACTCCTTACAAACTCTGGGGAACATCTCCAAGCACGTCGTTCCCTGCCTTACCCCCAGGCTACTCAAGCTTTTCTCTTACCCTTGGTGAGCAGCACTTTCTCACAGCCTGCTCCTGCTGCAGATCTCAGAATAGTCCCCAGGTTCCCTGGATCTCGGATGTTGTCGCAGATGAGGAGCAGTGGCAGGGAGCTGGCGAGCTGAGCTGCAGGGTAGGACAGCTTGGCAGGGTCAGGCTTGGAAAAGATGCCTGAGGAAATGAGGGGTGACAGGTTTAGGACTGACCCACCCCAAGGAGAGGACTGCTCTGAGAGAGTTGGCCCAAATCTTTCTAAAGATGTGCTGGAGGAAGTGTTAGGAAAAGCACCACCTAAAGGAAGTTTGAGCAGAGTTTGTCACTCGGCGAGGGAAACTTATTTTCCAGCAGTGCTATGTCTAAAGAAAGATTATTAAGAGAGTTATTATCCTAAACATGAAAAGTTTTCCTTTGGGCAGTGTTGCAACTGTTTCAGAGGCAACTTACCTAGAAGCCCCTGAGGAGTTACAAGGTCAGACCAGGTCTTAATGTCTTCAAACTTCACCTTAACCAAGCTGGCTCGTTTTATCTCTGCCTCAGGCAGCAGCTTCAGGTGCCCCACGGTGCTGAAGAAGAGTGTCTGTGGCACAGCTCCTGCCTCCAGTGCATCCTTGATCAGCCTGTGCCCCTCCAGCAGAACCTTCCCGTGATTATCCCGAAACTTCTTCGACTTGGCCAGAGTCACCACTTTTCTGTGGAGAAATTGTTCAGAGAACGTGGCTGTGATGCTCACACCACCCTCAGTCTGACCTTCACCAGCCCCTGAGAGCTTTTCTGGGAGGTCACAAAGATGATCTGAGGGATGGAGCGCCTGTCCCAGGAGGCAAGGCTGGGCGAGCTGGCTCTGGGGTGACCTTAGAGCACCTTTCAGTACCTGAAAGAGAGCTGGTGAAGGACTTGGAGTCCCAGGACAATGGGGAATGGCTTTAAACTGCCGGAGGGAGGGATTAGATGGGATATTGGGACGGAATTCTTCCCTGTGAGGGTGGGGAGGCCCTGCCACAGGGTGCCCAGAGCAGCTGTGGCTGCCCCATCCCTGGAGGTGTCCAAGGCCAGGCTGGATGATGCTTGGAGCAACATGGGATAGTGGAAGGTGTCCCTGCCCACGGTAAGGGGTGGAACGGGATGGGCTTTAAGCTCCCTTCCAACCCCACCATTCCCCGGTTCCATGAAGCCCTCCCGGCACCTTCAGCCTGGCAGTGCGTGTCACTCTTCCCCCCTTCCTCCCAAGGGCGGAACTTCCCTCCCGTTCCAGCGAGGCTTCTGAGGGGCAGCACGGCCGGGCCCCGCTCCCCGCGCTCACCCCAGCCTGCGATCCCCGGGCGCCGCCTTCTCGTACCACAGCCCCGG
>VYXD01011438.1:182286-195680 GCA_013397195.1 Hylia prasina | reverse complement strand
CCCGCCCGCGTCCCGCCCGCCCGCGTCCCGCCGCGCTCCCCTCAGCAGCGCCCGCCATGCCCGGCCCAGCGCCGCCATCGCCCCGTGACGTCACTGCCGCGCCACCTGACGTCACCGCCGCGCCGCCTGACGTCACCGCCGCCATGGCCGCCCGCCGGGCGCTGCACTTCGTCTTCAAAGTGGGAGACCGGGCCCGCACCGCGCGGTTCTACCGGGCGCTGCTGGGCATGAGGGTGAGCGGCGGCTGCGGCCGCTCCCGGGGCCTGGGAGCCGCCGAGAACGGGCGGTGCTGCGCCCTCCGTGTCCCCGGAGCGCGGCCCGGGGGATGGGGATGGGGACGGGCATGGAGCCACATCCTGACCCCGTCCCCGCCCGCATCGCCGGGCCCGGCGGGATGGGCTTTGGTGGGAACGTTCCGGGTGGGAACGAGGCGATCTTGCATTGTGTGGTTCTCCAGGTGCTGCGGCACGAGGAGTTCGATGAGGGCTGCAAGGCCGCCTGCAACGGGTGAGTGCCGTGCCTGCCGTGACCGCCCCGTACCCGCTGTTAGCTGGCAGGAAGGTGGGAAGGTTGTGTTGGTTTTTCTTAAATTGCTTCCCTACAGCCCCCTATTCTGTGTGGATGTGGTGCTTATATTAAACATAAATACCACACCTATAGATTGATGCTTAACTGTATCGAGTTATTTCTGAGCTTGCCGGGAACCACATTCAGTTCCACGGATTGTTTTCATAGGCGTGGCACTATCAAGGTTCTTGAGTTAAAAATCCCTCCTGGTGGCCCCAAAGGCTTTTGTAAAGAAAAAGAAATAGAAAGGAAGAAGAAATAGGAACGCATTTCGTTCTGAAGTGGAAGGAATCTTACAGTTTGGTGCCCCTTCCTACTTAGCAATAAGGAAGTGATTGTGTAATTGCAGCTACTGAGCAGCCTGTGCTCTTAAAGCACGAGCTGTTCATTAGGTAGAATTGCTTTTATCCTATGGCCGTGAGTGCGAGCCCGGGGTCAAATCTGCCATGATTTCACTCTAGGAAGTGCAATTCCTCCTTGCAACACAAGTACTTACAGTTCTTGGTGGTTACTTTTAATAGTAATGACATTAAAATGTGGATAATGTGGATATTCCAGCCCTTATGATGGGAAATGGAGCAAGACCATGGTGGGTTATGGACCAGAGGACAACCACTTTGTGGCAGAGTTGACTTACAATTACGGCGTTGGGGAATATCGCCTGGGCAACGACTTCCTGGTGAGTTCCACTCCAAGCAGCCAAACCTTCTCATGATAAGCTGATTTACTTTAATAATTAGAAGCTGGTTTGTCGCATGGGTTGTACCAGCTGCTTTTTTAATGCTCTTTGGTCCCTTCAACACCTCAGCGTTGCTTTTGTGGTTGTCTCCGAGTTGGAGGAGCAGAAACCAGAGCAGATTTGTGCTGACTTAAGGTCCAGGAAACATTTCTGGAGCTCTGCCTCTGCTCTGTGTGTAGGCCAGCTGGTTTTTGCTGCCAGATCCCACATGGAATGCTGCGCTAGGAAGGACTTGCTCCAGGGAAACACTCTCACATTTATTATTAACCATTCTTTTGTGATTTAGTGGCTGGCAGCAGGTGGAGATCTCGTGTTTCCTGTGTGAAAACAGGTGATGTCTCTGCATCCACCCCATGGATCTTGTTGTGTCCTCTCCAGGGCATCACTCTGGTGTCCAGCCAGGCTGTGAGCAATGCCAAGAAAATGGGGTGGCCCCTCAAAGAAGTCACCTCTGGTGTCTTTGAAGCTGAAGCCCCAGGAGGATACAAATTCTACCTGGAAGACAAGGAGCAGCACAAGCAAGGTGAAATATTTACCCTTACTGGTGTTCAGCAGAGATTTACCAGTGGGGTATCAGAGTGTGTTTATTTTGATGGCATTTTATAAAGCAGAACACTTCTTATCATTTCTCCGTTACTTCTCAAGAATGCAAAACTGTGTGTTTAAACCTGTATAATACGTTTGTGGCTAACTTGGAATTATTGCAATCCTCAAGATCCCGTGTGGAAGGTGACCCTGGGTGTCTCAAACCTGCAGAAGTCTGTGAGCTACTGGTCTGGTTTGCTTGGCATGAAAATATATGAGAAGGATGAGGAGAAGCAAAGGGCTTTGCTGGGCTATGCTGATAACCAGGTCAGTCCTTGGAAAACTCACCACAAAAACTTCTCATTTCCTGAGAACAGAATCTGAAAAGGAAAAAAGTTCTTAGTTAAGCCAACTGTGCCCTTAATTATCAGTGGTTTAATTGAGGCTGTATACACTCAGCTGTGTTTTTTTAAAAAAAAGCAAAGCTGTGCTTGGCTCTGCTGATTCTGGCTTGTTGGGAAACACGTGGATGGGGGATTTTGGAATCACCCACATCCTGGAGAAAGAGCTGCAGCCTGGAGATCAGTGTCCCTGCAAGCCAGGCTGGGTTTTTCCCTGTTCCAGTGCAAGCTGGAGCTGAAGGCTGTTGGAGGGGCAGTGGATCACGGGACAGCGTTTGGGCGCATCGCCTTCTCCTGTCCCAAGGAAGAGGTAACAGCCCTGCTTCCCTCACCCTTTTCCTTACCCCACAGCTGGGGAAGGCAGTTTTTAGTGTTAACAAAATAATCCTGAGCAGATAGTTTGTTTATCTTCTAGTTTGTTTCCTGTTTTCAGCTGCCAAGCATTGAAGCCCTGATGAAAAAGGAGAATCAGAAAATTCTGACGCCTCTGGTCAGCTTGGACACGCCTGGCAAAGCCACGGTGCAAGTGGTTATTCTGGCTGATCCTGTGAGTAAAACTGGAAACAGTGGTTAAACTGGGTTTAAATTTCTCCCTGGCACTGGTTATAACTGAGCTGCTCCCTTCTAGGATGGCCATGAAATCTGTTTTGTGGGAGATGAAGCGTTCAGAGAGCTGTCCAAGGTGGACCCTGATGGTGACAAGCTGTTGGATGATGTAAGTGGCTGCACATTCATTTTCTTCCTGATTAGAGATACCTGTACAATCCAATTTTCATTCCACGATGAGTTTTTCCTAGAGGCAAGTTACCCAGGGTTGATAAGGAAAATAAATCAGATTTTAAAGCTCACTTAGTGCCCTGGGTGGAGTTTTCCAGCCTCACTCTTGGGGCATGGTCACATTATTTGCTGTGGCAGAGAGCACTGGTTTTCAGTGTCAGTCCTCCTTACTCTAGTGGCTAAAAAATAATTTGTCCTTGCAGAGAGCTTTCCTCCTGTTCTGACCACCTGCACACTTGTCTTTGTGCAGGCCATGGCTGCAGACAAGAGCGACAAGTGGTTTGCTGACCACAACATGAAGAAGGTTGCAGCTTAGCTGGAGAACTGGACTGGGCTGCTCCTCTGTGCCTTGGAGTTCTTCCAAGAAAATGCCAATCCCGGTTAAAGTGCTGCCTTCCCAATCAGAGGGGTTCTGGGATGTCCTGTGATGGTTTTTGGGGCTGACTTAAGCTGATGTCTCTCTCCCTTCCAGCAGATCGTGTCTCCTCCTTCCAGAACGGGGCTGTGCAGCAAAGGAGCAGCTGAGCCCTTGGCTTCAAAAACAGGGATCGTCAGTCAGGAAAACCTCACATTTCTGTGTTGTTGTATTGGAAAGAAAGTTGAATAGCTACATTATTTTCTGATTAATTAATTTTCTGATTAATTTGCTTTAGCTGTCCTTTATTTGCAGGCTAGAGAGGAGATTTTGAGGTAGCTGTGGCTACTCCCCCTCTCCAGTGGGGCATGGGGAGCTGGAGGAGGGAGTGCATCCCTTTACTGGGAACAAAGAAATGATCTTGCCAATCCATGTGAATACTCCAGTCCTTGTTTGCATTCCAAGGTGTTTCCCAGCTTTCAGGGTGAAGTGTTCACCCAAGAAGCCCGTGCTGTGTTTCTCACTGGGATCCTGTTGTTGATGGGGTGGTTTCCACCCCTTCTCCAGGAGATTTCCACATTCCAGGCTGTGCTTTGGGGTTTCTAGCTGCTGAGGTGCTGGGGGCCGCTTGAAATAAGTTTTGCAACTAGCTTTTGGTGAGGAGCTGCCTTTGGAGATAACAGTTTAGGGTTTGTTCTGTTGGAATGAAGTCACTCAGCTTTTGTGGTGGAATAATAAAAGTTGGGAATACAGGGAGTCATTCCTGGCATTGTTTGTGCTGGGTACGCTGCCTGATTTGTCATTTTCTTGATGAAAACGTTAAATAAAATACCTTAAATCAGGTTTTCATCGTGAAACTGAAATGAGTTTCATGGAGAAGATCGGGCAGTGTTGGCACTTGTGAGCTGAAACAGGAAAAATTCCTCGCTGCGATTGTGCCCGAGCTTTTAAATTCAATTTTAATTTAATTTGGCAGTTTTGAATCTTATTCGTCAAATTAAACAAGTTGGCGTCGGAGCACGGCAATTAATAGGTTATTAATTAATTAATTCAGCGTACCTCCGCGCCGCCAGGGGGCGCTGCGGGTGGCGGAGGGGGCGCGGCTGGCGGCGTGACGTCAGAGCGCCGCCGGCGNGCGAGCGCGGCCCCTCGCCGCTCGGCCTCTGGAAGAAGGAGGCCGTGGCCATCGTCTGGGCCAAGATCCTGCTGCCGGCCCCCCCCGCCGCGGCCCTGGAGTGGGGCTGGAGGGATGACGGGTTCTTCTCCGTGGGCGCGATGATCCCCGATGTCAACCACACCGCGCTCTTCGAGCTGGTCAAGGCGCTGGGCGCGCCCCGGCTCTTCGTGCAGCTGCTGCTGGCGCTGCCTCCACATGTGTGCCGGGGACAGCTGGAGAACTTGGTGGAGTACGTCTCCAGCGAGACATCCCCGTCGGACATCAGGTTCTTCTTGGACGTGTGGTGGGAGGTGATGAAACACAGGGAGGGACAGGAGGATGCGACGGTGTCTGCGTTCAGCGCTCTCATCCATCAGCACGGCGCTGAGTCCTCCCTGGAGGACGGTCTGCAGCCCCCAAAGAGGTTCAAGGGCGACCCTGGGAGCGCCCCAGCTGCCCCCGGGCTGCCCATGGTGCTGCTGGAGGGGTTAAAGCAGCTCCGAGGCAGCATCGCCCAGCCCCGCCTGAGGTGCTACGCCCTGGCCAACCTGGCTGAGCTGCTGTGCCTGTCCCCTGGGCTGGGGCCTGGGCACAGCCCCGTGCCCATCACAGAGCACCTGGCCAAGCTCAGCGCCCTGGTCAGCCTCTGGGGCAGTGACCCTGACAGCCAGCACCACCCCTGCGGGCTGGCAGAGAAGGTGAGGGAGGCAGAGAGAAGCCTGAGCCTCCTGTCCCTGACCAAACCCTCTCGTGAGGAACTCTTTGATGGCTTGGACTTGCTCTGCAGCTTGTTGCAGGCCTGGGGAGAGGAGCTGCAGGACACCCTGAGGGGATCTGAGGAGCTCTGCTTCGAGAGCTACCGGCTCCTGGACGCTCTGACCACCCTTGGGAAGAACCTGGATTTCCTCCTGGAGACTGGAGACCTGGGGGAGAGCGAGACACGGGTGGTGTTAGAGCTGACACAGCTCACCAAGGACTTTCTCAGGGACACCAGCGCTGTCCCGAAGGATTTGGACACCAGCATTGTGCCTTCAGTTGCCATGGCAATCATTGCACAAAGGCTGCACCGCCATGTGGACACGTGCTCTGTTTTTGCATCTGAAAAGACCTGGGCTTTTTCAAAAGCCTGGGTCGAGTGCCTGGTGAAAAACAAAGCTCTGTTCCAGACCCCTGAGCTAGTTTTGAAGCTGCTGGAGACGCTGGTGAGCTCTGCCACGTCCCACCATGACAAGGAGGCCCAAGAGCTGCAGATGCAAGTGACCAAAGCCATCGTGGAGTGTTACACTGAGCTTTCATTAAGTGACAAAAACGAAGTGATCTCAGGTGTCCTGGCATCCTGGGGTGGCCCAGGTCTGTCCCAGAACGTGCAGGTTGTCAGGGAGGGGTTCCAGGAGGACCTGAATGTGACTTTGAACCAGATCACAAAGAGTGTGTCTGATGAAGGCCTGAGCAGGGCTGTGGCTTCCATGGCCAGGCTGACGCTGCTGTCCCCCGAGGCCACAGTGAAGCAGGTTTCTCATCTTGCTGTGGTCAACCTCGGAGCACACCAGTTCCTGGCCCAAATCCTCTGCTCCTTCCCAGCACTGAACTTCCTGGAGAGCCAGGAGGATCCAGGCAGGCCACGCAGCCTGGTGGTGAGGTGCCTGGAGGAGGCAGTGTGGGGGAAGCTTTCCACAGCGAGGGAGGAGGAGCAGTTCCTTCAGTTCCTGGCCTTTCTCATGCAGCCAGGCTCAGCCACCCCGCTTGTGTCACCTGCAGAAGTGACCAAAGCCTTTGTCCTTCCCTATTTGAAGTCAGACTCTCCTGAGATTGAGCTGAGCCTGCAGATCCTCAGTAAGGTCTTGGGAATACCGTCCTGCTCAGAAGAGCACTGGATCAAATCCTGCCACCCGTTCCCACTTCTCCTCAGCCTCTGCAAACTTCTGGATGGTTACACCAACTACTGGCATCAGCCTAAGGAGCAGCTCTTCCCTTCCCTGGAGACCAAAGACCTGATTCTGGACATCCTCTGCCAGCTGTGCGAGCTGGTGGGACCGGAGGTCGTCCCGTGCTCGGAGCTGTGGGTGCAGTCTCTGGCCTGGCTCCACAGGAAGCTGGCATCACTGGACTGGACCGTGGGGCTCCGTCTGAAGAAGCTTTATGGGGACCACTTCAAGAACGAGGTCCCAGCGACGCTGTTTGAGATCTGCAGGCTCCCCGAGGAGGAGTGGACATCGCAGCCCTGGCCAGCCTACGGGCCGGGCAGCGGGCTGCTGGCGTGGATGGAGTGCTGCTGCGTGTCCCCAGCGCTCAGGGACACCATGCTGGCGCTGCTCGCCGTCAACGTGGACAGCCCCGAAGAGGTGAATCTCTTCAGCAAAGGCTTCCTGGTGGCCCTCATCCAGGTGCTGCCTTGGTGCAGCCACGGCGAGTGGAAGAGGCTGGCGCCCGTGGTGGAGCAGCTGCTGCAGCGGCAGGTGCTGCACGTGCCCTACACGCTGGAGTACGTGCAGCACGTGCCCCTGCTCAACCTCCGCCCCTTCGCCTGCCACCTCCAGCTCTCCGTGCTCTTCCTGCGGGGCTTCCAGCTCCTGTGCAGCTCCAGCTGCTCCGCCTGGCTGCCGCCAGAGGCCTGGCTGCACGTGGTGCAGCTCTACTGCGCCAGCCTGACCGACCTGCTGGCCTCCCTCAGGGCGGCGGCCGCAGCCGCGCCACAGCCCTGCGCGCAGGAGGTGTCCTTCGTCTGCATCCAGGTGTTCTGCCACCTGCTGCACGTGGCTGCAATGCTGCCCTGCGAGGGCTGCGGGGAGCCCCTGCTGGTGCTGGCCCTGGAGGTGCTGTCGCAGTACGAGGCGTGCAGCAAGGCCGACGCGTCGCCCTGCGCCGCGCTGCGCAGAGCCAACGAGGGGCACTTCCTGGAGTCCATCGCCGACAGCGTGCGGCACGAGGAGCTGCGCTGCACCCTCCTGCAGAAGCTCAGCAAGCTGGGAGCGCGCTCGGAGCACTGATCCGGACCTTGTAAGAGCTGTAATAAACCCTTTTTTTTTTTTCCTCTTTTGAGTTTATTCCCTCCCCTGCTGTTTACTGAGCAGTGGAAGTAGCCCTGTAAAGATGGGTAGGAGGAGCCACTTTGGTTTTTCCATTGGAATAACGGGGCACAGCTGTTGCTGAGCCAGGCTGTGGCTGCAGCCTTTCCTGCTGGCTCTGTGGGTTTACACAGCAGCCTCCAGCATCGAGGAAATTGCTTCCCTCTGGCTGCTTTGCCACCAGCCCTCTCCTAGTCCCAGGAGAATTGCTGGTTTTGCCACGTGCTGCCAGAGGCTGGAAAGCAAGTTGGAGGCTGGGAAGCGAGTTGGGTGAGTTCAGGACAGGCAGGAACTTTGGAAATCCATGTGTGCTGCTCCTGCCCGGAGGTGGGGGTGCAGCAGTTAAGCCCACATGTAACACCCCCACCCAGCAATGAACGGCACGTGGAAGAGCCAGCCGGTGGTGTGACTCAGAGAGGAAATCTTTATTGGTCTCCTGATAGTAAATAGGGCAGTGTTAGTGCAAACTGAGGTGCCTCATTGGCTGGGGTTTTTTTTTGTCCTTACATAAGGCACGTTATTCGCAATGAAAACAGTGAGATACAACATCTGTAACGAGTTGCAAGCGGTTTGTAACATCGGCTGGTCCCGGTGGTTACTGTGACTGCGGCGTCTCTGCAACAACAACCCCAGGTCGGAAGAGGCCCTTTTTGGTTTTTTTACACTCTATCCAGAACAGCAGCGGTGGGTGGGACGAGATCCAACAGCCAAAAGATCCAGGTTTTCCAGAGCTTGGCTGCTGGTTTCAGACAGAACGAAAGGCACGGAGTGGTCACAGGTCTCTGGGCGTGGGGACTGTGCCAGGGCTGCTCCAGGGCTGTGCCAGTGCAGTTCCCTGCCCTGGAGCAGGCACAGGAAGCTGCAGGAGAAGCTGGCAGCCCCGGCTGGTGCTGGCTGCAGGGAATGAATTCAGCTGTGGTCTGATTGCACACACCCGCAGAGCTCCTGAGCCCTGTGGTGTGGGGCAGGCTGGGGAGCCTGAACCCATTTTGCTGTGACCAAAAGAGGAAATGGGCTGAACTGGTGAAGGACCAGCTCAGCATCCTGCTCTGGGGTTGCTGGTTCCTTCTGTGCAGCCCCAGTTCTGTCCCTGGCAGCCTCATGGGGGCTGGCATGGGGCTGGAGGGATCTACTGTTTCCAGGGTGTGGTGGTGCCAGCTGGAGGGCAGAGCAGAGCAGGGTGTGCCAGATGGTTGTAAATACCTGCTGCTGAGGGGATGCAGGCCAGATAAAAGCAGCTGCGGTCAGGGGAGAGGAAAATTGCACCCCTTGCCAAGGAAGGGCTCTGCATAGTGCCCTGCCTGTGTGTTGGTGAGACAAGGACTTGGCAGGTTTCTGTCCCCATCCTGTCCTGAGACAGCAGAACCATTCTCCTGTCGTGGCATGAGCTTCTGCCCTCCAGCCCTGCTGGGAGCACAGGAGTGTCCCCAGGACTGTCAGGCAGTTGTAGTGAAAGGCACCGTCGGGTTAAGTGGAGCTTGAGCCCAGCAGCGGGAGCTGAGGTGCACGTGGGAGGCCAGAGGCCCAACAGGGCTGTAGTGTAGAGCTGAAGTCAGTAAAGGTCAGGAACGGCTCTGCAGAGCTGTGCTGCAGCTCCAGGCCAGGCTGGGGCTGCGGCAGGTCCGGCACAGGCTCCCCATCCCCGCTGCCGGGGCTGGCCCGCCCCCCGTCCCCGCGCCGGCCGCAGGCTCCTGCCCGCCGGTGTCCGGTGTCACCCGGGGAGCCGCGCCGGGGGGGGCTGGAACAAACCCTCTCGTGTAACCCTCAGTCCGGCGATGCCGCACAGCCCAATCCCAGAAGGAGTGTCGTGCTTCCAGGCCGGCTCCCACCCCGGCGGGAGGAACACGGGGCACTGGAGCGGCGTGGCAGGAAAGCTTTCCTGGCCCAGGCTGGTGCTGCCTGGCACGGCGCTGCGGATGGGAGGCCGCTTCCAGCTCCAGCCGCCCGGCGGAACCGCTGCTCCCGGCGCGCCGGTCCCCGAGGGAGGGGCCGGGGGCTGCCCCTGTGCCAGCTCCCTTATCAGCTCCGTTATCTGCTCCGGTGGGCGGGAGAGCCGCCGTAGAGCCGGGCGGCCTTGCGGCAGATGAGCCGGAACCAGTAGAGCTGGGGGGCGATGAGGGAGGCGTTGGCGATGTTGCAGTGCAGGGGGATGCGGAACGGCACCAGGTACAGCGGGATCCCCACCTGGCGGCCGTAGGCCGCGTACATGAAGGGGAAGAGGAGGATGCGGCACAGGAAGAAGGTCACCAGGATGATGATCCCATTCACTTTGTGCAGGAGCGTGTCCTGCATATTGAGCTGAAGGAGGAAGGAGGTGAATGAGGGGTGAGCAGCACCCCAGCGCTCCGGGGCAACGAGATGAGCACCCAGGAGGGCTGGAGGAACAGGAGCGGGAAGGTGGGGTGGGATGGAGGAGGGCAGGGGTGGGAATGAACGTGGAACAGGCAGGAGAGGGCAGCACCAGCCCACGGCACAGCCCCCGTTCTGGGATGCCACTGGGCGTGGTGGTTACTGGGGGAAAGGGACGGGACGCTGGCAGGGAAGGCGGCCACTGCAGGGGAGATTTGGGCTACAGCTGTGGGGCTGCCCCTCTCTGAGACACCCCCCAGCTCAGCCACTGCCTGGAGAGGGGTTGATGGAGCCAGGGAAAAGGAAGAAACTGGTGTGGGCTTCGCAGCCCCAAGCCCCCATCCCTCCTCACCTACCTGCATGAGGATTTTGCCCAGTGATACAAAAGGCGTGCTCAGCTCTGCTGTGAAGATGCAGCCCACGAAGAAGTCCCCCAGCTCTCCCCTGAAGTGCTGTAAAGAAAGCCAGCACTGAGCACAGGGCCCTGCAGAAAGGAGCCAACACCCAGCGTGTCCAGGGGGTCCTGGACCCCTGCAGCAGCCCTGACCTGGGTGATGGGGGTGAGCACGATGAGGATGAAGAGGTGGTGGGTCACCATCAGCCGCTCCTGCAGGAGGAAGCTCCACACGCTGGCCAGCGAGTGCTTCTTCTCCAGGATCCCCTTCTCCTGGCTCTTGTGCCAGTGGCAGAGGTACATGACGTAGATGTCATAGGTCATGTAGGGGACCAGGACCCAGATGTACTCCACGGCCAGCCAGTGCCTGGGGAGGAGCCGCACACACAGAGGCATCGCAACGGCTCCGAGCACCTCGCCATGCTCTGCGAGGTGGAGGAGCCCTTAGGACTGAAATGGCAGCATTTTGAAGCTGGAAGGGGGTGAATTTGAACTCTCTTTGTCTCAGCAGGTACAGGTTGACCCAGAGAAAAGGTGCCTGGTACGTGTGGAGGACGGATCTCTGTGCTGACCCTGCTGCTGCTGGGCTGTGCCAGGCACTGAGCTCAGCCTGGCCAAGCACAAACACAGCGCTAAAGAAGGATCCTGATTAGCCCCACAGCCAGGTGTTTGCTGCACGGGCCAGAGGCACACATTTTTTGGCATCCAGCACCAAGCTGACACCTCTGCAGAGGTGATCTCCTCCCCTAAGCCCTGAGACCCCCAGAGCTGGTGCTTGGTAGTGGAAAGCCCTAATCCTGAGTCTCTCCTGCCTGTGATGCTGCATCAGCTGGCTGCCTAGTCCAAGGAATGTTTGGGAAGCACATGGAGAACTCAGAGTTAACCAGGGATCATGGCTGGCCTGCAGTTCAGAGAGTGAAGCACAAAATATCCAACATAGGCAATAAACCCCCATGAGGCATTTGTCAGTTGGGAAATAATTGCAGGCAGCTGCCTGTTCCCAAACCATATTGGAATCCTGGTTGCACAATCTGGGCAGCAGCAAGCCCTGCTCTGCAGGGGCACCAGCCTCCTTAAAAAGTCCTGTGTGAAATCACTCTGATAAAAAAATTAAAAAGACAAAACCACCCTACGCTGTTGCTCGGAGAAATGTAGCTTGGGGCTCAAATCTCTTTTTGCTCTCCTGCCATCCCAAGAGAAGATTTGTTGCTGGAGTTTCCTGCTCCAGATGGAAAGATGTAAGTGGTGTGAAGCACGGGTGGCAAGTGATTGTGTTTGCAAAACTTGCCCGGGGCTTTGGAGGGCAATGACAGTGCCGGCAATATAATGATTGTCTGCCTCTGTAAATAAATTGGCAAATTTTATTGCAAACTTTGTGATGCTTCCTGGCTCGCTGTCCTGCTGTCATTCTCCGAGGCCTTCCCTGCTGAGCACTGGGCTCAGTTTCCTCCAGATTCAAAGTAAATCTAGGTCTCTGCCCACAAAGTGTTTGCACAGAGCCCTTGGCCCTGCGTGCACCCGGGCAGGCAGACAGCTCCGGGGGAAGGAGGGCTGCTGGCAGCACCTTCCGTCTGTGTGGCTCTGGGATTCAGCATCTGCCTTATCTATACAGCAGAAACTTTATTTCAGAGCAAAAAGGTAATTCATAGACTGCCTGGGTTAAGCAGGTCTGAGCAGTCTGGATAGATATCACTACCTTGAGCAAGGCAAGAAAATTCATATCTGTGTGTTAAAGACAAGTCTGCTGTGACCAAGGTGGAAGCCCTTCCTAAAAATCATCCTAAAATTGGTGTGCGATGGTCGAATTCCAGCTCGACATAATTATAATGTTATATACTATAAGAATAATTATATTCTTCCCTCCTGCAATCTTCTCTGCTAGTCTGGATAATAGCTCTGTTTTTAAGTCTTCTGACCCAGATTACGCTATCACTCCTCCTGAGAGACACTTCTGGGCAGTTTATCTCGGAGCACTGAGGGCAGGGCAGCAGGATTTTCCTTCAGAGCAAACTCTATTCTGACTTTACCATTTCTGGACTCTTTCAGAATCCTTTTGGCATACCTTGGTGCACCTGTAAAATCAGTTCTCACCGGGTCTGCTTTACTCTGTAGCAACTTCAGCTTCCAGCAAGGAGACTCCCTACCCCTTCAGAGCTGATGATGTCTATATTTTTCTCTCCTATACAGCCCAGGTTGCAGCCCATCCTTTGGAGGAGACTTTGGCAGAGAACCCCCAGGCCTGAGCAAGCTGCTGCTGTTCAGGGGGTGTACAGCCAGCACACTGCCCAACCCTTCCAGCCCAAGTGGGGGAAAGAGGAACACGAAACTAGTTTTCCTCTCCCCTTTGTACGTGCAAGCCTTTGGCAGAAAACCCTCCAGCCCCGAGCTGGCCAAGCACATCCTTGGCACACTCCCCAGGGGACAGTGGGTTACCTGTCATGCACCACGTTCTTGCAGCTCAGGACAACCGTGATCCCTGACACCGTTGCCATCGTGGCTTGGACCGTTGACACCAGCCTGAAACGGAGAGAGAGCAAAGGGGTCACCCCAAATGTGACCCCACAGGGGCCGAGGCACAGGGACAGCTGGTGGCACTTAACGCCCACTCCGTGCACACCCCAGCGCCTCGTCACGGCGAGGGGTGGCTGTGCCAGGCGCTGCCTCCCGGGGGAATCCTGCCAGGTCCCGTCCCTTCCACCCCCGTGGGTCGGTGGTAACGCTGCGGGTTCCCCGTGGGCAGAGGGAGAGCGGCACCGGAGCATCCCCGCCCCGACAACGGTACCGCGGTGCGGGGTCCGGCCGGGAGGGCCGGGCTGAGGTGCCCGTGCCCGGTAGGATGCCCGTGCCCGGTAGGATGCCCGTGTTCGGGGGGGATGCTCTCACTCGGGGGGATGCCCATGCTCAGAGTGCTGCTCCTGCCGCCGGTCCTTGCTCCCCTCGCGGGATCTGGGTTAGGACAGCCAAAGACCGTCTCCCGGAGCGTCGCGGCAGCCCCGAGCCCGGGCTGGCGGCCGGCGGGACTCGGAGCTCTTGGCCCGCCCGGATCGCTCCCGCTGCCGGTCCCCA
>VYXD01011438.1:118301-181478 GCA_013397195.1 Hylia prasina | reverse complement strand
CCCGAGGCTGCCAGAGCTCCAGGAGCCTTTGGACAGCGCTGCCAGGGATGCCCAGGGTGGGATTGTTGGGGGGTCGGTGCAGGGCCAGGAGCTGGACTTGATAATCCTTTTGGGACCCCCCCAACTCAGGGTATTCTATGATTGTGTGTTGCAGTGTTCCCTGAAACCCTTCGTGGCACCTGGAGCCCATCAGAATCCCATGAGAAGCCAGGGTAAAACCTTGGCTCTTGTCCTCTGTGACTGAGCCTGCAGCCGACCCTTCCATCCGGAGGGCTCTCCCCTGTAGCAGAAGTCTGGGCAGCAGCATGTCTGTGTCACAAAGTATCACTCAAATAAGTTTTTGCGCTTTCTTGAGTGTTGAGGCTTGTGGGTCACTTTTGGTGACTCTCCTCAAAGAGACCTTGGGAACTGGTAAATTAAATGGCAGCTTCTAAAGGGGGCCTAGAGCCTGTCCAGAGGAAGAATCCTCTGCACTTGGAGATAAGAGTTTTTTAGCAGTGAAGCATCTGCCTCATACCTGGCTGAATTATTTTAACAAACTGTAAAGCTGTAGGAAAATATTCATGTCCTGAGCACTGGGAGATGTTGAGGATCACACCACCTGCTGCTTTCCAGCTTCCTTTCTGGCACTTCCCAAGCCAATAATCCCGTTGTTCCTGTCAGTGTTCCTTAACCAGTTTTGGGCAAAACCTGCCCAGTTCTGGCTCACTGAGCAGAGCTGGTTCAGCTGCCCTGCCGGGAGCAGGGTGGGGAGCACAGGCAGAACTGGTGCCCCACCAAACCCTGGCCAGCATTTCTGATTAATGGGTTGTGACAAACTCCTGGGAGTGACAGCTCCTGCAGCTGCTCCAGCTGCCTGCAGCAATGATCCCTATCTGCACTTTGAGTGCAGTCCCTGAGCAGCCCTTATCTCCCATCTCACCTCTCGTTTCATCTGCTCTTAATACCTGTGGAGATTTGGGGTTTGTGGAGATTGGCTGTGAGCAGGACAGGCTGGGTGTGATGCTGCAGTTGTGCTCTTACATGGGGTGATGTCAGAACATTTTCCTCACTCACCGTGCCCTCACACATGTTTAGCTGCTGCCTGCTTCTCCTGGGCCACAGGGGTGACTGGGAGAGCTCCCCAGGAGGGCTGGTTCAGGCAGAATTTGCTTTTATCTCCCAAAATCATTGTTTTTACAGTGCAAAGTGTGTAAAACAGCATCAGTGCTGTTCACTGAAAGCATCAAAGGCTTTCAGTGAGCAGGGGAGTGCTGTGGGGTTGGTTTTGCTTTTGCCAGGGTGGGTGTTTGCCATGGAGTGCAGAGCTGATGGCTCTGTACATGTGGGACAGATACCAGAATCGTGGAATATTTTGGGTTGGGAGGGACCTTAAGGACCATCTCATTCCTTCCACCATCATCCCAGGTTGCTCCAAACCTCATCCAGACTGGCGTTAAACCCTTCCAGTGATGGGACATCCACAGCTTCAGTGTGGCAGCAGAGAAAGGAAAGCACCACACTTCACTCTGTGGGGACAAAAAGCAGAGCCTGGCAGTCGTGTTTGTGTTGTTTGAACTTCTGAGGAGAGATGAGATCTGTTTGCACCGCAGCTGCTCTTCCCCCCTTTCCCAAATCATTCAGCAGATTCTGTTTCTCGCCCTCTTCTGTGAAAAGTGGCAAACCCAAGTCTCCAGAGAACTTGTACAACCACTCCTTAATTCATCATGTTTCCTATTACAGGCCTGTGGAAAGCAAACCCTGTGTCTGTCACCATGAGGGCTGGCAAAGCTCTTGCCAAAGCTCTTGCAGAGCCTCAGTTTGTTCCCAGACAGCAGCAAAAGCATCAGGATGTTTTGGGATATATGATTAGTGGCTCGTGAGTCTTGGGAATTCCTGGATGGATTGTGTGTGGAATCATGAGTGTGAATTATCTGTGTTTATCCAGGCTGATATCCACAGGAATTTTGGGAGGTCAGAGCCCTGCAGACCATGTGGCTGCTCTACTCCTGGCCACTTGTTAGAGAAATGCTGTGAAACACAGCTGGAAGCAGGTGCTGAAGGAATTAAAAGTAGTAGAAACTGTGTAAAGAACTGTGTGAAGTTACAGAAATTGCTGATGACGGTTGATTGTGCTTGTTTTCCTCCCTCTTTCCAGGTATTTCCCAGTCAAGATCCACTGGACAGAGCAGATTTCAATGCTGTGGAGTATATCAATGCTCTCTTTCCCACTGAGCAAGTAAGTAATGCTCCAAATACTCTCAGACTTGACTTTTTGCTATCAGATTTTGCTCCCACCCTTTACTGTCAGGGTAACTTGATAGCAAATGACCAAAGCAGTGTTTAAACCTGTACCCAAACCTTTTATTTTAAGCATCAGCACTGGTAACAAAGCTTTAACAATAATCACTTCTTAAATTTGCAGCTCACAGGGTGTGCTGTCATTATGTGGTCTCTTTCCAACCAGAGTGCTGCTGCAGTTAAAAAGTCCTGCTTTGATCTGTAGAAGTAAATTCATTTTCTATGTAGATGGAGTAAATTTCATAACTTGCCATATATCAATCATTGGTGAGTTCCTGGGGTTTTCAGCCAAATCAGGCAGGTGTTGCCTGCACAGTGTCACAGCAGGGTTTGAACCCAATTGTTTCTTTTGAGATTCAAAGAATGAGATTGCAGTGGGCCCACATCCGTGCTTTGTGTTCCCAGCTTCAACCCCAGGGGGAGTTTTGGATTAACCTCTTGCAAAGCAGAGATGTTTCTAGGGGTGCACTTTGTGTTGTGGGGCTGTTCCAACATTGACCACGTCTGAGATCCTCTGCAGCACCGGTGGTTTTGGCTTGCAGCCTTTTCTGCTGGTGTGGCTTGGCTTTTTTCCCTCTGCCAGCAGTGAGGAGCTGTTTCCCCAGCAGTGCCCTCACTGCCTCTCCTTCCAGCCTGTTTTCTGAGTGTCTGGGCTCTGCAGGGGGGTCTCAGCCCAAAGGCAAAGGCTCTGTGCCCGTCCCCACTGCCCACTGGAGGTCACTGTCACACAGTTGTGCTGACAAAGGACAAGGCAGGGATGTGGAAAGCCCTGAGCCCTCACCTGTCTTTTTCTGCTCTTTATGATGTGACAGAGAAGCAGCTGAGTTGTTGCCTCAGTTCCTCCACCTGTAAAACAAAGCCATTGCTCTCCTCTTCACCAAGACCCCTGTGTGATGAAGTGTTTGGAATCACAGCTGGCATATTCCTCTGTAAAACATTCACCATTGCACTTCTCTCTGATTATTTTTTTATGTCCCAGTCTTTGGCAAACATCGATGAAGTTGTGAACAAGATCAGATTGAAAATAAGGTAAATATTTCTCCATTTCATTGCATCTTGGTCTGATTGTCACCAAGGCTTCATGAAAGCAGCCTTTGTGCTGCAGCTGACAGGATTTAGTTTGTTTAAAAGGCATGATAGGACCAGCCTCGAGTCTAATAGTGGCACAGAAACAATTAAAATTTTTTATATTTCGCTTCTGTCATGTGCCCTTCAGGATGTTTAAGCTGATGGGTTTCAGTGTGCAGATTTGAAAAACAACAGAGAATCAAAAAGTACCAAATTTTAATACAGTTTGAAGGCTGAGTGAGCAAACTACCCAAAAGACTCAGTTGCCAAGTATTCATTGTATTTGGGGTCAGAATATCAATCATAAAAATTCTCACTCTGTATTTTTGAATTGTCATTATTGGTCCTAAAAGTACAAAATAAACACAAGTGTGCATGAAACACTTTAAATTTTCTGGGCTGGCTGATACTGCTAACACTAAATGATGGAGACAGCACTTTCATATGTAGAAAGTTGAAATGCAAACAGACAAAGGAGAGCTGACAGTATTGCTTAAGGAGACAGGAATGCAAGAAACTGGTTAAATTAAGAAATGGATTTTTATTTTTGCAACAGGACTTTTAAATTGTGCAAGATAGTGCCATTGAACAGAGAGGGAGGGGGGAAACAATGAGTTTAGCATTGGCAACATCAGCTTTTTTTATTTTAGATTAGTTCTGGAGCTCTCATGATTCCCTCAGTTGTTTGGGTCGGGCTCCCAGAGCCTGGGTTTGACCCTGTGGGGTTTTTCCTGCAGGAGGTTGGATGACAACATTCGGACTGTGGTGAGGGGACAGACCAACGTGGGACAGGATGGCAGGCAGGTACGTGCAGCCAGGGGTTCTCACCTTGGCATGTCACACTCAGGAATGGCCCTGGCAGGCAAAACCCCACTGCTGTTGTTCCTGAGATGTTTCTGTGCCTCTTACACTGCTGAGCTGCTCACTCAGCAGCTGTTCTGACCTGCCTCACCCTCTGAAGGGAAGTGAATGAGGAATTGATTCGAAAATCAAAAGCAGGCCTGCGTGCCACTCTGAAGCTGATGACAAAAAGAGCAGCACTGAACAGGTACAACACATTTGATCCTTGGTGGGGATCAATACAGGGCTGTTTGTCCTTTTCACTGAGTTGTTGGTCACTGTGCTGAGCACTGGCTGCCACTTCCTCTTGCAGCTCCTGTCCAGCCAAGGTTCTCACTTGTTTTTTGCCTGACAGAGGTGTTTGCTGGGAGCTCAGTGTTGGTGAGCACAGCCGTGGCTGCAGGGAGTGCTCAGCTTGGCCCCTGTGTCAGATGATTTTGAGGCTGAATAGAGCCTGGTTTGGCTCTATTTCCTCTTGTAGACCAGGGACACTGAACCTTGAACCATCATCACTCAAGGTTCCTCAGTGACTTCTTAATACCAGCCTTAAGACTGGCATGGGGTTATCACCCTCTGTTTTCCACTCCTTGCTGTCACAGCAATTTGTATTTATTTCTATCTCTGCCACAGAGCCCTTGAGGGAATTATTCAACCTGCCTATGCTTTTGTATTTCTTTAGAAAAAACATGAGACATGCTCATTTCTCCCAGCAGTAGTAGTTTAATCATGGATGTCTAAGTACTGCTTTAAACTGGGGATGTGCTTGGGATGTGGCTTGCCTGGGAGTGGTGCTGCCTGTAATTACTGTGCAGGAGTGAGACAAGGGATCAGGTGGGGAGGCAATTACAGAAATTGAGGAGGGAGTGGAAACTGGTGCAGTGCTTGGAGAGTTTGGCTGTGATTGGAAAGCTGGTGCTGTTGTAGCCTTTTGGGCCCGTTTGAGAGGATAAATTCTGTGAGAAGACCACAAAAGAGTGAGAAGAGCTGTGGGTGAGGATTGCCTGGAGTGCCTCAGG
Organism: Hylia prasina; assembly: GCA_013397195.1. NCBI lineage: Eukaryota > Metazoa > Chordata > Aves > Passeriformes > Sylviidae > Hylia > Hylia prasina. Next base: position 176,274 of record VYXD01011438.1, on the reverse strand, counting down.
ACTTGGAGAAAAGGATGAACACAAGCAGTGCCATGATCAGCTGTGCCTGTGGGATAACAGGAGTGTTTCCGTGCTGTGGAGATTGGCAAGCTTTGTTCAGAGCTCCGTCCTGTGTCTGTGCTTTCTCACTCTTCCATCCCTTTGAAGTTCTCCAAGGCATGGACAGATGGAACTGCACAGTGTCCTGCCCTGAAGCACCAGGAGGGCAGAGCTGTCTGTGCTGCCCTCCCTTCAGTTTGGTTGTAGAGGAACCAGTTAAAATCCTGATTTAAGTAAAAACCTTCATGTGTTCACTTGTGTGTCCATGCAAGACATATTTCAAGTGGGCTGGAGCTGCAGTCAATCACAAATATTCCTATATTTAGCTGTGGATTTTCCTGTTTTCCCTCATTTTGCTGCTTTGCAAAGTAAAAGCAAACTTTAAGACAAATGCCAGAGCTTGCAGTTGCATGGGCTGAGGCCAGACAGTCTCCCAGGAGCACAACTGTTGTTTCTTCCTCTGAGATCCCAACAAACACTGAAACCATTCAGTTATTTAAAGTGTTACTTCTCTGGGAAGAAAATTGAATTGATTCTGAAATGCTGTGAGCTTTTTCTTCCTGTGTTTCTAATCCAAGCCCATCATTTCACACCTGAATGTGCATTTTTGGTGTGAATTGCAGGAACCAGACTGTTGGAGTGGCAGGACTTGTCTGGGTCTTGAAGTTTAAAGCAGTGAAGGAACATCAGCAAGCTCAGGTTTTGGAGGTCACAGGGACCTGCAGCAAAGGAGGTCACCTTACAGTGCTGGGGAACTCTTGAATGGCATTTCAGTTTGAGATGGACTTTTACATTTGTCAAAATCAGAGAAGAAACATCTGCTGTTGCTGTCACCCCTGCACTGTGTCCCCTGAGTCTCCTGGGTGCTGTGTGGGGGAGTGAAGCAGCACTTTTCACATGACCACCCCATTGATAGCAGATTGTGGGGGTGAAAACCTTGTTTTCCAGCCTCAGCTGCCTGGTCCCGTGCTGAAAAGTGCCTTTGTTTCACCAGCATATTCTCAGGGGAATCAGGGACACTGGGAAATGTTTTTATAGAGCAAGAGGCCTGACTTCTCCCACTTGGAGAGGAAGGGTTTTATTTTCCAATGCGTGGTAAGAAATTGTTTTGGAACGACTGAAAACAAGGTGCTGTTAAGGCAGTTCAGTTCTGTGCTTGAAAGGGAGTTGGTGTTGCTGTTTTCCTTAATTAGTTTCCCTGGTAATTTGGTCCCACAGCAAAATTAAGTTCTTGTTTCTGCTGATCTTATAGTCTTACTAAATTTGTCGGAAACTTGTATCCTCAAGACCAGTGTTTCCCTGCAAAATTGGATTGACACATCCACATGGAGAGATAATGTCATCCTGTGAGCCTCACCCTTAGGCAGCTCAGGATGAAGATCATTATTGCATTTTATCAGCATAACCACAACTGCAAACCACCCTTGATTAGTAAGGAAACGGTTGGCAACCAGCTTTTGCAAGAGGTTTGAAACAAAGCTTAAAAGCAGCCACATCAGTGAGTTTAATCTCTAGTCTTCTTCCATTTGTAACTCTTACCATGAGAGATGTCTCCAGCCTGTAGTGCACAGTACTCGCAGCAGGCTGGCTTTAGGAAAAGTCTGAAATTTTTGGAAAATTCCCATCTTTTGATTTCCATCCCTTGGCACACTGAGATCCGAGAGGAACACTGCAATCTCTTTGAAAGCATGTGCCATCAATAAAAGTGCATCTGAACTCTGATTTTGTAGCTGCTTGAATTTCAGTGGGAGCTCAGGATCCTGTGTGTTTAACTGCAGGATTGGGCCTGAAAGGTGTTTTGCAAAACCCTCTTCCCTTCAATCACATTTTCTCCTAACAATCCCTGATACTGTGGCCAGTGTTTGCCGGCGTTGCCTGACCACGTTGTGTTGGAGATGTCCTTGTCTGAGGGGTAAATAATAGTTTGAATAAACATCCTTTCAGTCTCTGACTTCCTTCCAAAGGAAAGGCAAACCTTGGATGCACTGGTAGAAGAGAGAAAAAAGTTGTTTAAGTCAAAGCAAGCCAGGAGGGGGTTCTTTGCTGAGTCCCTGCCCTCAGCTGCCCATGCTGGTCCATCCCTGCTGCCCTTGCAGGTGAGGGAGCTCAGCCTTGACCTTCCCATCTCCTGTCAGCCAGAGCTGCCCAATAAATGGCTGGGAATCTTGTGCAGGCACTTAATTCAAGTGCTGCTCAAATTACTGGGGTTTATCATCAACCTACCCAATCCCTTTTTCAGGCAGCAGTTCCTAGAAGACAAGCTGAGGTTATCAGCCTTGGCAGACTGGGGGTTTTTTTTTGAGGAGATGGGGTTATTTGCCAACTGAGCCCAGCAAAGAGCTTTCCAAAGCTGTCTTGTGGAGAGCTGCACCTTCCCAGCTGTCCAGGAGAGGGGAGCCCAGCCTTGGTTTTGAGAGCAGGATGTTTTGCTGATAACTGATGGCGAGGGAGCGCTGCCAGCAGAGACAAATCTGGGCAGTGCTGCTTCTCCTTACTGTCCCAGTCAGAGGAATCTAAATCCCAGTCTGACCCAGTGGGGAATATGGAGTGTGCAGCTGTGGAAATGTGCTCTCCGTGCTCCTTGAAGAAAAGGAGATCTTAGGGATAGGAAGTCCAAGATCCTGATTGCAGATCCAGCTGCTGAGCTCTCCTGTCCCGTCTGGCTGGGATGATGTTTGGGATAACACTTCTGTGCTCTCCTGCCTACTGAGGTTATGGAGCAGGGCTTTGAGGAGCTATGAGAAGGCATTTCAGTAAGAAATTTTCATGTAAAAGTAGTTTCTTTTTGTCTATCAGCTTTTAAACTGTTCCCCAAACAGTCTTGCTCACGTACACGTGTGTGGATAAATTAGCAGCGAGGTGTCTGAAAAACCAGATTCTGCGTCTAAAAATAAAAGCCATCAAATAGATGTGGCCCCAAAAGAGTTATTTAAGCAGCTCTAAAGACAGGAATGCTCCCTTCCCCACAAAGCATAACGTTTCCCAGTTCAAAGCATCTGCCTTTTTGAAATTTTGCCCTAGAATTTCCTCCAAATGCAAAAGCCTTAAAATAGTCTGGCTCATTTGGCTTCCCCTTCCTGGTGCGATATTTCAGTAAAATCTGCAGACAATGCCCCGAACCTCAGCAATTCTCTCACTAATGATCCTTTTATGGGAGGAAACAACAGCCGTGGGTGGAACATTCCTCTGTAGGGCGTAACAAAATTTTCCTTGGGAGTCCCAGACTTGGACAATTTTGGATGCCTTGGGAGAGGCTGGGAATGCAGGAGCTGCTGTGGTTCAGTTGTAACAGTTTCTAGGGAGCCAGTTCTACTCGATTTTTCCTCTGGAAGGGTTGTTTTTTTTTTTTTTCCCTCAGAGCTGCTGCTGCTGAACTGGAGAGTGGGCTGACCTTGCTGAGAGCTGCAGTCCAGTTGTGGCATAATTTCCTCTGTGCCCCAGGGTGCAGTATAAAAAGTTCCCATAGATTTTTCCAGGGAGCGTTTAACGCGCTCCGTATGGTTTGATGTGTCACTCCTCAGTTGTGTTTATTGCTGAAGCCTCTGCCTGGACTGGCTGTAATTTTTTTGACAGTTGCTGACATGCCTTTACTGGTTGTTTGGCTGAAGCTGCTTCACCTATCAGGCTTTTGTCCTTGTAATAAGTAGCCTCTGCTTTTGCTGCTGGTTTAACCCTTGACAGTGGCTGTGCAACCAGGATGAAGTGCCTGGGTGGGTAAAGGTGAGGTGGATTCAGCTGAAATCCATTTTTGGGAAGAATCAAGAGCCCCAGAGGAGTCCCAAGATCCCAAATGGATTTGTAGCTTGATAGTTTGAATCTAAATAAAACCCAACAAACTTCTTGCTGTTATCTCTGGTCCATCTTTCCCTTCCTGCCCTGTGCACACAGTGTGTGTAAATGACTGAAGTTGCAACAAATAAGGACTGTGTTTCAAAGAAAAATGTGGTTTATTGCTTAATGTGTCTGACTCCATTAGGGTCTGGCTCAATTAGTGCTAGAACAAGGTTAAGTGTTAACTAAAAGAGCAAATGGATGTGCCTGGGCTGGGAAAAGCTTTGGATGTTTCTCATGGCTGAAGATACTGGCTGATAACTTGGATTGCTTTGGTTGGCTCGCTCTTTGTTTTGCTCCATGAAAACAGTGATATATATATTTTCTTTCTCATAACTCCAGCAGTACAAGAAAAGGGATGGCAGCTGCTGTGGTCAAATATTAGGAATATATCCTTGCTGCCCAGCCCAGACACTTGAGTTGGCCATCCCATCTTTTGGTCAGCCAGGGCTGTCCTTTCTCCTGGCATGTGAAAATGAACATCTGGGCTCTGCAGCTGTGGGGAGACTCCCCCTGCCTGCCCTGCCCTGGGTGTGCTGCAGTGTCTGGCAGTGTTTGGGCCTGTGTCTGGCAGAGAAAAATGCCCACAGGTTGTGGGTTTGACAAGGTCATAGCTGGAAGTATGTGAAATACTCCCTTGGTTTTTCTTTTCTTTAAATAGAGATCAGGAAGCACTTTGCAGGATCAATCCAGGGAGGAAGGAGGAGGTGAAGATGGGGAGTGAGCAGAAGAAGAGAGGGATGCAGGTGCTGCCCAGGGCAGTGGGAGTGGGGTCCTCTGCTGCTTTTCTGAGCAGTGTCCTGAGCCCCAGGGTGGGTGGTGTCACCACAGCCAGTGGCTTGTCCCCTCCAGCTTTGTGAGGGCTGGGTACAGGCAGTGTCAGCCTGGCAGGCAGGGAGGTGCTTGTGTGCTCTGTGTGCATAAAACCTGCTTAAGAGGCAGCACTGTTGCTTCAGCCTCTCCTTTACCTCCCCCTCCTTGTGTGGAGGTGGCTTTTCTGACTGCAGGTTGTGTTTCACGCTGAACTGAGGCACTCAGTGCCTGCACATCTCCTACCCTAGGCACTCTGCTGCCATTTATTTGTTTATTTAAACACATGCTCCCTTCCAGCCATCAAATTCCAGTGCTGCTTCCTTGGCCACAGTGCCCATGAGGGTTGGCTCATGTGGAAGGTGCTGATGTGCCCCTGCTGCTGGGACAGCACTGCCTGTCATGAGCTCTTAATAACTAATTAAACCTAAGTCTCTGAAATGTTTGGGGGCTGTTTTGTGTCACAATCCCTGATGTTGTAAGCGCCATCTTTCAGTTTTATTCATTCTCTCCTGCCTGGCTAAGCTTTATCTCCTGGATTTTTATGAATGGGTCATTATTCTGAAATGTGAGCATATGAAATATGACTAGTGTTAGATTTCAATACCTTTTTAAGATAGTGAATGGATTGGGGTTAAATATGGCGTTTTAAGCTGTGTGACTTTATATATTTTATGAAAAGTCATGCCACAGATTCTGTAAGGCTCCAGCTGAGTGATTAAAGCCCCATAATATTCTTTTGTAACCCATGAATAATAAGCAGGAGCTGAGCTGCCAAAATAAATCAAAAGTGAGTTTCATTCAGAGTCATTTCCCTAGTGAATTGTGACAGTTGGACAATGTCCTTCCCTTGTAGAGACACTGAGCTTTTTCTAGCCCAGAACACGTTCAGTGATCAGAGTTTCAGGTGAATGGCATGCCAGGAAGAACTAGTGCTGTTTATTCTCATGCTGGCATAACTTTTGCCATCTGCTGCAAGGCAGGAGCAAGTCAGAGCTTGACCTTGCTTTGTGCCTCAGTGGGGATGTTCCTGTCCTGCAGCCCGAGGCTGGGAATGGGGTTGTGTTTGTGCTGGCAAGAGGCAGGTGCTGGTGTTGGTGGTGTTGAAGGCACTGCAAGATTCAGACTCTGACCAGTCCTGTGTGGCTTTGGTGCCAACAAAGCAAGAAACCCAGCCTGAAAATAGAATTCCAACAGGCAGGAGATTGAGGCTTGGTGTGGGTATTTAAAATTCTTCTTTTTCCCCTTTTTTGTCTGTTTTGTTTGGGTTTTTTTCTTGTTGTTTCTCATTTTTGGTGTGGTCATGTTTATTCCAGCTGTGTTGCTTCCATGCTTCTAGCAGGTAAACTGACAGGAACTCCACTTGGAAATCCTTGCAAGGTTCCTGCTGTGGTTGTCCTTTCCCCCCATTTATATTTGCCTTTAAATTCTTAACTTTGTGCTGATTTTGACCGGGGCAGAGAAATAGCCCCATACTTTTGATAAAAATTAACTCTCCCCCAACCCAAACCAGCACATGAGCACGGATATGAATTCATAATGCAGAATCTGATGTAACTTTTGTGGTTGCTAAACTTGCCCTCCACAGAAGTCAAGCTCTGATGTTGCAGCTGTGGCCCTGATATTGCAGATGTGGCTCTGATATTGCAAATATCACCGACTGCAGTGTGCAAACACGTCAGCACACAGATCAGCTGGAGTCCCTCAGTCATTTACAGTCTCCCCAAATAAATTCAGTGTGCTTTCCCTATGATCAAACAGACACAGGCAGCTCCTTGCTGGGGGCACTGGGTTAATCCAAGGCACAGGGAGGTGCAGCAAACACCTGCAATGTGGGTGTCAACAGAAACAAGAGGGCAGAGACTCACAGCTTGGCTATTCTGAAATAGATAAGGAGAATAATGAGTGTCTGCACGGGGAGTTTTTGCTGCATGATAATAGTGTTTAATGTTGGGCGTGGGGAGAGGCTGTGGCTGCTCACCATGAGGTGATGCCATGAGGTGATGGTGAAGCTGTAGTCACCCACCACCACGAGGCCCAAGCCTGAAGAAGCTCCAGAGGCTTTACTTTTTTAGGTTGTGCAATGCCCACAATTGTCATTTAAATGGCCACACGTGAGCGTAAAACTCATGTATTATTACTCACTGCAGCAAGGCCACTCAAACCTCTGTCACAGCAGCAGCAGCAGCACCTTTCTCGTGGTGCAGGGCTGGGCAATGCAGTACAAACTGAGCAAGGTGCAGACACCCAATGTGCAGGGCTGGGTGATGCAGTAAAAGCTGTCAGCTCAGAGAGGTGCTGGACCAGCCCAGGGTGCAGTTCAGGAGTTAAGCTGCGAGGTTTTGGCCAGAACTACCTGGAAATCACCTCTCACCTCACCCCGTGTGCCTGTCAGTGTTTGTGCAGCTGCTGAGAACGTGGGGTTTGATTTCTAAGCACGATTTGGGGTTAAGTGAAGGGGCAGTTACAGCAATTTTAAGCTTCGTGCAGCGTTGGATGTAATCTGCTGATATAAAGTGTCCTGTGCAGCCTGAGTGGTTGGGATTGGAGCTGATGACACAAAACTCTCTCCTTCAGTGACAATTGTAGTAGTTATGTACTATTTGCTGAACTCCCAGGGTGATGAGCCCTTCAGGTTTGCCTGCTCAGGGAAATCAGCTGGCACTGTCCTGTGCTGAGACAAGCCCAGGCTTCAGCTGCAGCGGTTTAGCCTTGGCTGTAAAACTTAAGGGTTTTCTCTGAAATGAAATCAGTCTGAGAATCAAAGTAAATTTCCACCCTTCCCCAATCTGGAGGGACTCGTTTGTATGAGGTTTCAGCAGCAGAAAATGTGAGGCTGGTTCCAGTGTGAGAGGGTTTCTTTGAAATCTCCACAGCTGAGGCTCCTCGGAGAATTGGGGATGGGAACTTATTTTTAGTCGTGGTCTAGATTTTCATTGATCTGGGCTGTGAGTGTGGCAGCAAATGAAAGAAGCATTAACACTCGGTATTCAAGAGCAGGGACCAGGCCAGGAGCATTAAATTCTCAGCATCATGACCACAGCCCTATTTGTAACATTAAAAGTACATTTGGATGCTGTGAATTTGGCAGATGTCAAGTGTCTATAAAACACTTGGTAGAGGGCAGCTTTCTGATGTGAATAACAACATTCAATTGAACTATATATTGGCTAGAATCAAATAAAAATAACATGTTTCTAGCACAACACCAGCAAATAGAAACCGTGGAGGTATTTTAACCATTACTGAGGGAAAAAACCCCTCAGTGTTAGTTCAGTTAATCCCCAAGCAAGGAAACTTCATCTGAAAATTTGCTTTTTCTCCCACTCCAATGACGTTTTCTAGTAACTCACAGGCCTCTTAATTCCTATTTGCATATTTCCTGGTATTGAAGTATTTTCTTGCACAAGATTCCTGATAGGATGCATAAAGAGGTGTTTAGAAATTAACACACCCACTAATGAGCTGCTGGTTGATGGGGTGATGTGACAGCTCTGTACCTGGGCTGGGAGGGGAGGAGGAGGCTGTGTCCATCTGCAGCACTGCAGGGATTTGGAGAGACTGACTGTAATTCACTGGGCTGGTTTTTTTGGTTTGTTTTTGGCTGGAATAATTGTTGCTAACACTGTTTTTGTGTGTATGAATGTCAGCCTGGTACTGTAAGTCACTGGAACATAACCTTTTAAAGAATGCAGCACTTCCAAATTTAACAAGCAAGTCGTACTCTTGTCCCACCTCTCGCTTGGGTTATTTTCTTCCCTCCTTCTGCTGCTTGGAAGATCTCGTGTGAAAAGGTGACACAAGGAATGATGTGTGGTCTGACCTTAAGAGTTGCCTGGGACAGTGCCAAGGAAAGCTGTTTTTTAGGCAGTCTCTCAGTGATTCATGATTTACCTCTGCTCCCCATTGTTTTACACCGGTGCCTTTGGAGTCTTTTCCTGTTGCATCTCAAGGTGAAGGAGGTTGCAGAGCTATGGCTGATTCATGGGCTGTGTTTTTCCCTCCAGTTTTGGGGAATTTGGCAAACAGCAGAGCTGCTCACTGGCTGCCCAGCTTAGCTGAGCTCAGGCTGTGAGCTGGAGCTGAGTTTTCCACCTCCTGTGCGAGGTGTCTCAGCTTTCTGCATTTCCTCTCTGCTGTGAACACAAGACCTCCCACTGCATAAATACTGGGTGAAAAACAGGGATGGCTGAAAACACACACTGGCCTTAAACTGGGGGACTTCCTCTTGTGTTCCTCTCCACAAATTATTTTGGGAACCTGCTTGTGCTGGGAAGTGCCTGCAGGCAGCCCTGGAACCAGGACACCCCACATCCCCTCCTGCACCCAGGGCGTGTCGGACACACTACACCACAGCAGGGGGAATGTGATCCGTGGCTGCAGCCTTGCACCAAGCCCTCAGTGTCTGGAGCCTCTCCCCCTGTGGCTGCTCCTGCCCTCTTTGCTAAATTTACACTTGCCAGAGCAGTTGGGGAGCAGTTGGGAAGCCCGGGGTCAAATGTTACGGAGAAAGCCTCGGACGCCGCTGGCTCTGCCTCCCGGCAGCTCAGCCCTCCCCACTCCGTGTTTCTCAGCTGGTGCTGGGCCTCAGAGGTTGCACAAAGTTGAATAAATAGAGCTGATGGGTTAATTGTAGCTTGCAGGCTCAGCTGTTGATTAGAGTCATATGGTGTTTTTCCAGCACGTCGCAACCTTCGTTTCGACATCCTTGTTTCGTATAACCACAACAAATTATGTCTCCAGTCTCTTTATTTATTCGTGGTCCTCTGCCCCTGGAATGAACTGCTGGTGGAGGGAAGGAAATGCAATAAGCTCTCTCCTGGTTGCTGTTTGGGGTGTGTGCATTTACGCGTTTCCCAGTTGCACTGATGAGGAAACCAATAAATGAGTAACGCAAGGTGAACCCAGTGCCGGGCCACAGCTGGGAGATCACTGCCTCTCATCCATCATGGGAACCAGATAGACTGGAATAAAAGCAATTCCTATCCTCTGGATACTGTTTTTCCTTAGAATTTCTGTCTGAAAGAAGCCTATTAATAAAATAGTAACAAAAGCAGTGAGAAAATGCTTTTAAAATTCATGATTCACTGTTGGAGCAGGAGCAGAGTGTGGAGGGAAATGTGTTTTTTCCAGTGCAGTGTAGCCTTCAGCGTGGCTGTGTTTCCCCCTCTCGTTTTACAGCCGAAAGAATAGTCATTAATTACTTTAATAAAATTCTGTATTACATCTTGAGCAATTGGACCTAATTTCATGCCCTAGATGTTGGTTTCTTATCCCCTAATAACACCATTTATTAAATACGAGCTGTTTTCTTATATTTGAACTTTGCTTTTCCTTTGTTTCTCTGTTTGCTTGACTCAGTCTTTATAGTGACTGGGAAGTTGATGGGTTTCTTTCATTATTGGTTAATTTTCTTTATTTGTTTCCTCTACACAGTATTTTACTCTCAGATGTTATGGTTAGAATGCACAGCTAAAGAAGTTTCATTGATTTCTTTAAATTGTCTTCTGGTTCTTTTTAATTGTACATGTGCATGAAATGACATTTTTTATTCAGTTCTGAGCTTCCCACCAGATCTGTCTGACAGGGCCCTCCTGACTTTAAAAAAAACAGATTTTCACATAGTGTTACTTTCAGCAAATGTTGGAAGAAGTGTTTTCATCTCTAAATGTAAATGATGCAAATGATTTATTCATGATATAAATATATATTGTATATAATGAATTAGTGTGTTCTGACTGATGTAAGGATTATGCAGCACTTTTTTTAGGAGAATAGATAAAGATTTATGTCTTAATGGCTAAGCAAAAATTTGGAAGACAGATTTAAGGAATGAAACAAGTGTTTATGAGCAATTCTGATTTACTCAAGTTTGCTGTTGAGTTCCCTGTGTGTTTTTTTTTGTTTTGTTTTTAATTTTTTAACAGTTATGGAAATGTTTTCCCCTTCTCTGAGGGGTGTGATGCAGGACTGGGACAGAGCAGCAGCTGCTGTTTGGTCTCTCCCCCTGTCCCAGCAGCAGGAGGCCACAGCTCTTTAATTCATCAGATGGGGCAGAGCACACGTTGTCTCATTTGTGTTTTTCCAGAGTTTTTAAGGAGGTGAAAGTGTCAGGCCCAGGTGATGACACCAGTTTGCCTTATTTTTGGCAGTTGTAAGTGCTCAGGGGCAGAATCCCATTGTCCTCTGCTCAGTGTTCCAGTTTTTAGGTGGGGATTTTGCCCACCCTGGGTGTGCTGCTTTCCACTGAGCAGCAGGAACATGTTCTTCACCCACTTTGCTGTGAAGGCTCTCTGCTGGTTTTTTATCACAATTATTAAATGTCACCATTAGAGAAATAGATTCTTTTGAAGAGGCTTTGAATTCCTGGGATAGTGCAGAAAAATTAGCATTTGCCTTTAGTGCTGGAGCAAAGGGAAACAGCAATTGGCATCTGTAAAGAATTTCAGGCTGATTTTTTAAATTTTATACAGACCTGTCCAAAGCTCAGACCATGCAAGACAGTTTCTGCTTGCTTGATAACCCACTTGAGTAATGTGCTGCCGGCCTGAGTACAGAGACAGAGCTAAATATGTTGAAAAGAGGATTCTTTGCTTCTTTGCTTTGCACTTAATCCACCAGCCTTTCAATGGAGGAGAAAATTTAATTCTCGAATGTGGCTGGAGCCCCAGGGAGAGGCTGCTGGGGGTGTTCAACCCTGCAGCACATTTTTGTGTGTTCATGTCCCTCAGTCAACATCTGGCAGCTCTGTGACACCAATCCATAAAGTGTTAACTTTCACATGATGCAGAAGATTTTTGAGAGGAGACTTTTCTTTTCCCTCCCCACCCCATCCCCCTCTGGAAAATGAATTATAAATCGTCTCCAGCTTTTATACTTTTATTATAACCCAGCTATATTCCAGCAAAAAGCTCCTGGCAGATAGTTTCCTCATCCATTTCCAAATGAAGATGTGTTAAATTTATTTGCTGAAGGAACTTGTAGCTTGTGCTGTAACCTTGGTCATGGGACTGGATATAAAAACAGAGGGCTAGAAGCCCACTTAACAGCAGGGAACAAAGTGGAGCTGGAAATGTTATCAGGCTGGGAAGGCAAAACGTGTTGAATTACTTCAGAAAGCAGATTTTGGACATGTGATTTTGGACATGTGGCTTCGCTCACTGAATCCACGTGTGGTTCACGCTGCTGGTGTGAGGTCAGGCTGTGCCATGCTTGTGGAAAAGGGACCAGGTGCCCCAAGAAAAGAGCACTAAAATCCAGGTGAGAGCCATTTCCTGGCCTCCACCTCTGTACCTGTGCTTAGAAAGGGCCATTCCTCCTGCAGGTGTGTGGGAGGCTGAGCTGCCCATTCCAAAGGAATCAGCATCATGTTTTCCACCAGGATAATGTCCTGCTAATTCAGCAAGGGCTTTGGGCAAGCACTCAGTGTTCTATATGTGTATTTTTTATGTATAATTAATGAGCATAGAGGTCTTGTGGAGGTTTCATTTTTCTGCTCTAAATATGTGTTGATCAGGAGTAAGTTCTACCTATTTTTCCACACTTAGTATGTCAAGAATACATTCCAGGAACCTTAAAGAGCTGCTTTCATAAAATATCTTGATGGAATTTTGCCAAAGCATTATTGTAGAATGGATACTGAAACCCTGGCCCACTCAGGTTCAGTATTCCAACATGGTGCATTGACTTCTGTTGTGCTGTTGGTATTTTATTTGTAAGAAATCTACTCCCCTCCGCTGCCCCAGCCCCAGGGACTGTTGAGAGCAACTGTGTATTTCTTAGAAAGGTGAAAACTGAATGCAGATTTCCTTCCCACTCTGACCTTGTTTCTTTTCCAGGCCCTGGAAGAAGCCCAGAAAGCCATTCAACAGCTCTTCGGTAAAATTAAGGATATTAAAGACAAGGCTGAAAAATCTGAACAAATGGTGAGCAGAACTTTCTTTCTGGCCTTTGAAAGGGAGGGGACACTGACTTTTCCTGTCAGTAACATTTTTGCCCTTGGTCCTGACCGGTTGGCAAATTCCTGCTGAGCCTGTGTTGAGCCTGTAGTGTGCTGAGCTGACACCTCTGCAGTCCCAAAGAGGGGAGAGAGTGGCTTCTTATCATGGAAATGCCATTGCTGGGGCTTGGTGTTTAACCAGAAGCCTTCTTCATTCACTAGGTGAAGGAAATCACCCGGGACATCAAGCAGCTGGACCATGCCAAGCGTCACCTGACCACCTCCATCACCACCCTCAACCACCTCCACATGCTGGCAGGGGGGGTGGATTCTCTGGAGTAAGTGTGGGAATTCTTGGTGGCGCTCGGACACCACAGCTGAGCTGTGTAGTTTGTGCAGTGTTCTCTGTGGGTCTGTCACAGCCTGCTTAGGTTTTTGTGGGGTTTTTTTTGAGGGAGTTTTGCTTCAAAGTCTGGGTTTCTGCTGGCAGATCCTTTCTGTGTTGCTCTGAGTGACCCCCAGCCTGTGGTGTTGTGTTTAATAGTTTGCAGCATCGATTGCTTGAGTTGCTCTGTTGATCCTTGGTGATAAGGAATGAGTCTGGCTTCATTAAGGACCAGGACAGGCTGTTAGGAGTCCTCATTAGGGATGTGCTCTTGGGAATTTGGGAGGATTTTTGTCAATCTTGTATCTAAAACTGCAATGAGTTGTGGTAAATATCTTCTCCAGTTTTCATTCTAGCATGAGTTTAAGGGAACCTTGCAGCTTGTACTGTGTGTGAATTGGGGGTTAAATATTTCTAATAATTCATTGTGGGTTTTTTAATATGCTTGAAGAACACACAGTCTGGGAAAATACAGTTTTCTCACATGTTGCATCTGTGAAGTTGCACAGCCTGTTCTTGCTTTGTAGCAAATCCTACACGAACGCCGGGTCGTGAAGTGCTGAGAATAAAATTTGACTTAGCCTGCTGTCTCCGCTGGAATGATCCTAAAGGATGATATAAAAACAAATTAACTTGATTTTCTCTTTTTCACTGTCAGTCCCCTGTGAAAGTTATTAACAGAGAAGTCAAGGCTAATGGCTTTTCAGCATCGTTCTCCTCCAGAGAAGCTTTAACTCACACTTTGTGTGTGATGACGAATGGCTTCACTCAGGTCATTACAGTCAAATAACATTTACTGCCTCCGGACCCATACTGGGAAGAGGATGCATTCAGTAGTTTACATGTTCCTTGCCAAGTGTTGCTTTTGACATTTATGTTGGGGGTTTTTTTGAGGCATTGTTAGATGTGTGCCAGATTGGTTTATTTTAGCATCGCTTAAGTGAAATTTTAATGCCGCGTTGGAATGTTAATGAAGAGCTGTGTATTTTAGAAAAATAAATGTCAATAGGGACCAGCGTGACCCAGTGGGGATGAAGTAACCCATGGAATTACCACCCAGGGTTTTCATTGAATCTGCTTTTGTAAAGCTTTAATTTCCTCTGCAGGGCTATGACCAGGAGGAGACAATATGGGGAAGTTGCAAACCTTCTCCAAGGTGTCGTGAATGTGTTGGAGCACTTCAACAAATACATGGGGATCCCTCAGATTCGACAGCTCTCTGAAAGGTAAAAGGTTCAAACCCTGAGCATTTCCTTGCCTGCTGGGGAGGAAGGGCAGGAAATGTCTTAGGCAGATTCAGTCTCAAGGATGTGAAGCCTGGACATGGTCCTTGGAGCTTCTTTACAGCCAAAACAAACAGGTTAAACCTGGACAGAGTTTGCTCAAATCTGGAGCAGCCCAATCTGTTCAACAGCAGTAGTTATTGTGGATAGAACTTGCTCTGTGCTTTTCACTGCCTGGCTTTTCATTTTCTCACCTGGAGGAACCTGTGGAAGTGCAACTTGTTCTGAGTGATGCTCCTGTGCAGGTGTTTGTGCTGAGCCCTGAGGTGATGCTTTCTCCTGCTCTGTTCAGCTCAGTGATGGAGCCTGGCACAAAGCAGGGATCTGTTGATGGCCATGGTGGTGTCCCTTTGTGCCTCACCGTGGATGTCACTGCTGCTGGGCTGCTGTCACCCTGCAGAGCCCCAGGGCTTGGGCAGGCAGGATTGCTCCTTGTGCCCGTGCCAAACTTGGTTTTTCTGAGCACCTTCTGCCAAAACCTGTTCCTGTTGCCCAGTTCTGCTGAGGTTTGAGGCTTTCAGCCCATCTTCTTCTGCTGGGCTGGGACAGTTTTGATTTTCTGAGGTGGAGTTACCCTGATTTGGTGAGTTTTGCTGCAAGTCCCCACCACCCTCAGCAGTAGCAGGTGAAGGCTCAGTGGTCACTAAGCCACCATTTCTCCTCAATCTTGGCTTCATTTGGGATGTGACAGCTGGGATTTGAGGGAGCAAGGCCCTCCCTGTTCTAGGGGACACTGCTGTCCCTGCCTGAGGTGACTTGGCTCATTACAGAGGTACTCAAAGGAGTCCTCCAGGCACAGTCATTGATTTTTTTTTTTGGTGACTCCCTTTGCTAAGACAGCAGCTGGCTCCCTGTGTTTTTTAGTGATGGAAACAGAGTTTGAATGATTTGTTTGTAATATTTTCATGTAAATCTGTTGGACTTTCTTTATGGTATAGATACCTCTTCCAGAAAGCACAGATGGAATCCATGAAACAGAGCAGAAGAAAAATCCACTCGAAATCTAGAGAAGGGATGGGGCCTTGTTTAACAAAGCATTTGACCATAAGCATTTGCTTAAATGAACATCAAGGAAATGTAAACATATGTCAGTGCTTTTCTGTGTTGAGGCTGTTGTCTATTCCAACCTTGTGCTCAGAAAGATTGCTTGCTTCATTTTCTTCCAGAGTGGTAATGCCCTTTGGGCAGAAACCTGCTGTCACTGGCCATTTTAAGGCCAAATATAATTTAAGCTTTGGTCTAGAATTCTGGCTGGTTTTCCCTTTCTGGTGGATGATTATTTAATACTTTTGTAGTTGCTGCTTGTTACAAAAACCAATTCAGGCTCCTGCTAAAAATGCACGGTGGTTTCGAGTCACACCAGCAAGACTGGCAAGGACATGGAGGAAAACTTCTTTTGTTTTATTCTCCCTTCAAGATAAGGATCTGAAAAGCTCAAGAAAGTCTGTTCCTCCTATTTTTAGAATTGCCTCAGCAGGGTTTTCCTTCCAGTGTTTATACAGGGAGAGCTGCACCATCTGGTAGTGATAGAGGAGGCTGCTTGTGGGGTGAAAGGAGCTGCTCTGGGGTGCTGCTGGGAGCTCTCTGCTGCTCCACATCCAGCAGAAAATTCCTGCAGGGAGGTCCATGGCACCATCATTCTGCTTTTGGAGTTCTACTCCATGGCTCTGTGTTAGGGCCTGGTTTGGAGTTGACTTTTCTCTCTCTTTTGCTTGGAGATCCTTTTGTGATTCATGAAACATCAGAGGAAGTTTGCCTGGCTTCTTGCAGGGATATTTTTAGACTGTGAAATTGCTGGGGTTTGGTATCTCATGGATTTGTTTTAATGGTACAAGTGAAGCCTCTAGGATGTTGGGGAAGGCAAGAAATGCTTTAGTAGATGTTGGCACAGACCTGTGACAGTAACCAATGTCTGTTCTATACAATAAGCCCATTATATACCCTGCTAAACGAGCAGATTCTGTTGCTTTCTGAAATAAAAAGCCTCTTTTTTCATGGTGTGAATGGAGCGAAGCCAACTATGAATGGGAAACCATGGGAAGGAGAAGTGCCTGCTCTGTGGTGTTGGATGTGCTCTTTGTCATGGGGTATTCAATTTAGGTTGCTGCTCCTGGATGCTGTGAGAAGTAATGATGTGTTTTTAATGTTGTTTTCCACCTGTTCTGTCCCTTTGAAAATAACACAGCAAAAATCCCACTGTAAGGATTCATTGGAAACCTGGACTCAGCTCTCAATTAGTTGGCTTCTTGTGCTGATCCTGTTGAGTATTGATGTAAAAATGTCACAGTTCATAGCCAAATGTAAATATTTTCCTAAGAGTGTTCCTAAACCAATTTTTAATGCAGTGCATTGCTAGTTGTAGCTGTTGTAGTGAACAGGAATATTTTCTTATCTCTCAGTGCTCTGCTGTTTTCTGTCTGTGGAGGGAGGTACAATTAGTGGTCCCAAACCCACCCAGAAAAGTGGTCTTGCAGGCCTAGCAGATAGTGGAAAAAAGCCTGGAAAGTATTTAGGAGAAAGATAATTATAAGTTTGCCACAGGAGAACAGGCTGGCTCAGCCTCTTTTTATCTCAGCAAGCTGCCAGGCATGGTTTAAGATTTCTGGTAGCTTTGGCTAAAGGAATTGTGGTTTCTATTAATTGGATGTCATCTGAAACACAGCAGTGGGTTTTCTTGTTTTTGTTTTTTAAAGGCAGGGGAAATGGAGAACAAATCCACTAATAATAAAAGTCAGAAACAGAAATTAATAGTTGGATCACCAGAGGGTTTGGCAACCCCAGGAAAAGGCAATTCCCTGCTGTGTGGGATATCCCAGCCCGTTTCTGGGGGAACCTACCCAGGGAAGGAGACCCTTATCAAACCCACCTGAAGCTCTGAGAGATCCTAAATCTGTTCTCTGGGCTTGCTGAGCCAATTCACTTGGTGAAGTGGTTCCACACACACCCCCAGGCACGTGCAGGGAGGTCATTCAGTGCTGGGTGTCCAGGCTTTTATCTTTTAATGCTGCAGTTCCCACTGCACGGAGAATATTCTGAATTACTGAAAAGCTGACAGCTTTCCAAGGGGGCAATAATCTCCCAGTGGCTAAAGCAAGTGCCCCCCATGTTCTCTGCCTAAGGCAGTGGAGCTCTAAAGAGGTGGCAGAAAGGTTTTCTTGCTTCTGGGTGTGTGTGTTCATAACTGTGAAAATAATGGAGTGTGTCTGTCTGTGGTTATATAAAAAATGATATTTACTGGGAGGGCACTGGGGCTCCCTGTCCTTGCTCACACTCACCTAAACTTTTGGCTACTTGGATGGCTCTGCCCTGTCCCTCTCTTAGGGGAAAAAAAAAAAAAAAAGATTCAAACTTGTTCTCCTGGCCTGCTTTTGAGAGATTTTTATGCAGGACCTATTTTTAAAAAATACATATTTTTAACATCCCACTTGAGCAAGGCATTCCTGCAAGTTTCTTAATTTAAGGATATGAGGATCCCCATTAAGACTGTCCTTGAGTACTTTCCTGAATCAGTGCCTAAAACAACAAAGCTTGTGGACAGGGCTTTTAACTGCTTGACAGAGGCTCTTTTAAATTTGTTTAGTCTTTAGGAATCTGGCTGCTGCTCTTTTTCAGTGCCTCCACTGTGCTGCACTGCAGCTGTTGTCAAATAGAAAGGTCCCCACAGCCTCTCACAAGGAAAGAACTATCACTGCTAATAGCTTCCAGTTGTTCATACAAACTCACTAATTTCTGTGACTCCTAATACTACACACTTCTTGTTTCTTGATTGTTTAAAAGATAAAAAATTTCCATCTGTGTTCAGTGGTTTTTTTTGTTTTTTCCTTTTTCCACCACTTCTTTTCCTGGAGAATCAAAGGGTTTGGTTCTGTGATGCTTTCTCCCATGAGCTACAAGTGCTTTCTTGTAGAATTTATGCAGGAGTAAATCTGTAGCTGTGGCTTCCTCCTTCCTCGTTAAATTTCCCACTCCTATTTCAACACATTTAGTGAATTCCTTTTGTTTCCCAGTTATGAAGTTGTTAACTGGGGATTTTTACCTGGAAGAGTAGAGGAGTTTCTGAACATTCCTGTGAAGCAGAGAGCTTAAGTGAGAATCATTTTTGACATTGCAGGCAGGAAGCTTTTCCAACAAAATCCCCATCAATAAATCCTGGGGAAGGCAGGCCGTACATCCAGTTAAATCACAGATATAAAGTTATATTTCAGCCTTCACTTTTAAAGGCCTAGAATTTTCTGCATTTGGCACCGTGAAAGAATCCAGCATTGTCAGATCATCTCGTAGGTTTTTGCCACTAATGGAACTCAAATGGGAAGATTAAAGAAGCAGATCATTCCTTGATAAGGTTGAGGAGTCTTAAACAAGCACAAAAAAAAATTTCCCAAGTCTTCTGCCCACAGTCTGAACAAACATTTTCACAACAGTAAATGTCGCCAGTCTTGCTAAAGTAGCAATCTCAGTGGAAAAATCCACTGTTTGAGTGATCAGTTTAGGCCTGAAAGTGTTACCAGTATAATAAAAACTGATGGAAGAATTCAAGGGCTGCAGAGGGATACAAGTGCCTCACTGTTTGCTTTGGCACTTCCCAGTGTGTGTAGGCATTTCCATTTCCCTAGAAGTATCAATTAAGCTGTATTGACTTTTATTTCTGGAAGTTGGAAGCTTTATTCTCTCAGACAAAAAAAAACCAAAAAAACCCCAAAAAACAGAACATGGTTGTGGTTTATTCAACTCCCATTTCATACCTTTGCTCTCTTGTGCTTCTCTAAGACGTGGAGAATTTATAGGATAAAACTCCTGCCAGCTGTATTCCACTTAAAAGTGGATCAGTACACCTAGAACTGTGAAAAGTTCGTGGTGAAGATGGAGACATTGTGAAGCTTTTTACGTGTTAGAAACGTATTTCTGTTGAAATGTGATCAGCGTAAATGAATTTAAAAGTAGATCACAATGGCATTAAAGGATTTTCAAGTAGCTGATTTCTCAGCTGATTAACTGGCCCTTATTGAAATACTAAATGGCAGCAGGGCAGGAGAATCCAGGACACATTCTGCTGCAGCTGAGGGATCAGTGCTGTGGAGAGAGTTGTCCTTCAGAGAGCAAAAGAGCTTTTGCTCCCAAATTTTTCACGATTTTCACGCACAGACCTCGATGTGGGTGTTTCCTCTTCAGCATCCTTTTGATCCCTTCCAAACCAGGTGGTGTTTCAGCCACCTTGCAGTGATGTGTGCAAGGGAGGCTGTGGAGGCACCACCAAAGCCCTTCCTGTGTCCCCCTCAGGGTGAAGGCAGCACAGAACGAGCTGGGGCAGCAGATCCTGGCTGACTTCGAGGAAGCCTTTCCTTCTCAAGGTACAAAGGTAAAGTTCTCACTTTTCCCTCTCCCTCCCATTGAAAAGCGTCGCTGAAAACGGTTCAGTGTGATTGTTGTTGGGTTTAGTCTCATTTTCCCCTCTAGATTTGGTCTCTGCCTGTTTCAGGAGTTTCTTTAGAAAGCAAAAGGTGATTTCTCACTGTTCCTGTCAGGAGCGGGGAGGGGAAGTGCCACCCTTCCCTTCCCTCTGCCCAGAGAGCTGCAGCCAGGCAGGGAATGCCCCCAAAATTCATCTGTGGGGTTCCCCTGGGGTCTCACCCAGTCCCTGGTTATTTGTTTGTCACAGAAATTTGTGTTTTGTTCAGAGGAAGCCAAGCACAGGGCTGGCTGTTGACACAGAGCCACCAAGTTTGTCTCTGGTTTCCTCAGCACAGATACAGATCTGGGCTGGGGCTAAGGCACCAACTGTTCTTCCCCAGCTTTGTGCATCCAAACATTTGCAAACAGTAAGGGGAGTAGATGTGAATTTGAATTTACTTCCAAGAAAGCCCCAGTTTTGTCTTTCCAAGTACCAGCTCTGCTGGTTTCTTTATACAACTGACAAGTACAGGAATGAGGAGACTCTTTGGAACAGTTGGTGAGGGGAAAATCTGTGTCTGTGTGAAGCAGCACCAAAACAGCCTTGTTTTTTTTAAAAAAAAAGCTTCTAAATTTTCTGCCTTTTTTAAAAAATGCAGCTAAATTTTGTGTTCCTTTGTCGTGGAACAACTTCATGGTCAGTGAAATGAAAGCAGCTCATTTTTCATGCAACAGAAGATGCAGCAGTAAGTAAAGAGTAGCAGCAGAAAAGAGAATAATAGGAAAGGGTAAACCCAAGATAACGTGGATGCATTTACAATCACCCATTCAACTTACTTAATCTGAAATAATTTTCTTCCTGTTTATTTTGACAGAGGACTGGTGGGCCCAGCAATGTCCTACGTGATGCCTGCCTGGTAGCCAACGTCCTGGATCCCAGGATCAAACAGGAAATCATCAAGAAATTTATTAAACAACACCTCTCAGAGTATCTGGTCCTTTTCCAGGAAAATCAAGATGTAAGGGAAGCTTAGCAAGCTGCATTTGGATTTCCCATTTTGCTCTGCTGGCCTTCCCAAAATTCACTCTTCCACAGGTTCCTGTGGTGAAAGGTTTTTATCCCAAGGGCTTGGAAAGTGATTGTGGGTGTGATGTGGAGTGGTTGGTGTGCTGGGAGTTGGTGTTATCTCTGCCAGGATCCTCCCACCTTAGACCTCAGTTTCCCAGATCATCACTAGAAATGTTTTCTCCCCTCACGTAGAAAATAAATAAATTCGTGTTAGATTTGTTTCCTGCCCTGCAAAGGGTTGAAAAATGAAACTCTGAAAATTGCAAAATCAACGCCACCACCCCCCAAACAATCAAGAAACACCCCGAAATGCTTAGAAAGCTGAGGGGAGGGGGAATTTGTAGGAAGTTAATTATCTTTGTAGCTAATTTTTTAACTTCCTGTCCTGATACTAACAGCTTTTTAAAAGTTTGCCATAACCTTCTTGAATTTGAGAAAAAACCCTACACAAACCAAAGTCACCTTTAGATCAAAATGTATTTTATCAATTTCAAATGTTTGACATAGAATAGGGAAAGACTAAAATGCTGAGTTTAAATGGCATTTTCCCATCAAGGATTTTTGGATTAATCTTCCTGTTTTTATCACAAAAAAAAAATAAAAAATCCCTTCCTGTACAGGTTGTAAGAATTTTTGTTGGAGTTTAACTGTAAGCTGATTGTAAGAATCCAGGAATTCCTGCACTCTCATCCCACTGTTGAATTTAACCTCTCTGTCTGAGAAACAAAGAGGGTGGGATCAAATGAAATATTATTGGATTGAGTTTTCAATAATCTCTGCATGATTTAGGAGTACTGTTATCCTCATTTTCAACAGAACTTGCTCTCTTAATTCGCACAAGATAGGATTTTCAGTCTGGCACGTGTTTTAAGCACTTGGAATCCCAGAATCATTTAGGTTGGAAAAGACCTTTAAGATCCTTGATTCCAACCGTTCACCACTAAAACCTGTCCCTAAGTGCCACATCCACACATCTTTGAAACCCCTCCTGGGCTGGAGACTCAGCCAATTCCCTCTTCCAGTGCTTGATAACCCTTTCAATGGAGGAATTTTTCCTAGCATCCAACCTAAACCTCCCCTTGGAGCATTGAGAGGATGTTTGTTAATCGACCTTAAATCAGCTCTGATCGATGGCCCGAGCTCCTGCGCAGAGCTGCAGCAGCACAGCTCTGAATATTTGCAACCTGCTGCTGCTGAAGGTGCTGTTGGTGCTAAAAGCTCCTTGTCCACGGGGTTCAGGTGGCCTGGCTGGATAAGATTGACCGGCGCTACGCTTGGATCAAGAGGCAGCTGGTGGATTACGAGGAGAAGTACGGGCGCATGTTCCCCACGGAGTGGTGCATGACGGAGCGCATCGCCGTGGAGTTCTGCCACGTCACCAGGTGAGCCCCACGCAGCTCCTGCTGCCTCCCAGCACCCTCAGCCTCGTGGAAAATAAAAGCCTGGCTTGGCTCCTGCCAAGCTGCTCAGTGTCCAAAGGCAGGCTGGAGATATCTCCGTGGAATTGGCCGTGATTAAAAGGAAGCGAGGAGGGAAAAGCCTGAGAAATGTTGTTAAAACGGTGAGAAATTGAAGTGATGTGAAAATCAATTTTCAGCGTAACAGAGGTGAAAAGCAGTGATATTTCAGGCCAAGTGGAATAGCATGAGCTGACTGTGGTGTGAGTGCCTCAGACCAGGCTCTGTGCCAGCCAGAGACAGGGAAACGGAGGAGACTGCCAGGTGGAGTCCCAGTAGCACCATTGCCTTTGTTCTGGGACCACAGTGGGAGTCACTGTGCTTCCCAAGGTTGGATCCTGAGGGCTTTCCCAACTGGCTGCTAGGAGATGGGGTCCTGTTACCCACAGAGCTGGGAACAACTGTGGTTGTGTTTGAAATGGGATCTGCAAAGCAGTTTTATGTTAGAGAGCCTCTTAGGAATCAGCCTGAATTTTGTGATGGAAGTCTCTCTGGGGAACGGACTGAGTCGCAGTGTTAGGTTTCAGATCTTTACAGAAAACCACATTTGTTTTTTACATCTCCCCTCTCTCTTGCAGGGCAGAGCTCTCTAAGATCATGCGCACCAGGGCGAAGGAGATTGAGGTGAAGTTGCTTTTGTTTGCAATTCAGAGAACAACCAACTTTGAAGGGCTCCTGGCCAAGCGCTTCTCAGGCTGCACTCTTGCTGATGGCACGGTGGTAAGGGCATTCCTGAAGAGCTGTGCTTTGCTCAGCAGCTTTCTCAGGAGAAAGAAACCCCCTCACACCCAGCTCAGGTAGTGGAGACTACAAAAAGGTGTCACCTGCAGCCTCAGGGTGTTTAATGTGACTCTGCTCAGTGGCCTGCTCGGTTGGAAAAGTGATTTTTAGTTGTGTGGACTGTAGAGAAGATGGCAGAGGGCTCACAAGGATAAAGAGCTTGTGTGCTTTTTTGGTTCTCCTGGGGCCCTGTGCTGTTTGAAGCCACATAGCTCTGGAGAGCCACAGAGGGATTATGGTGTGGTAGCTGCCTTGTAATGTTTGTTCTCTACGTGTCAGTGACACATTATAACTCCAAGTCCCCTCTTCTCCTCATTCCTGGGCACCACACACTCACCACATGGTACCAGCTTTCAATCCCACATTGTCTGCTGGCTCACTCTGGCTTGCAGGGACATTGGTAGCTTCTGCCTTGTCTCTTTTAGTAGATTGTAAAGGCAGAACCAAGAGGGGAAAAAACTCAGGGAATATCTCTGGAGCCATCTCTGAGCTTTTCCTGCCTGGAATCTCAGCCCAGAGCTCTGCCAGCCAAATGGCCTGGCAGCACAGAGCATGTGTGGCTCAGAAGCCACTGGTTTGAGGTTGGCTCCTCTGTCCAGCTGGTGTCTTGAAGCCTGCCTGGATGTGATAATTCAGCCTCCAAGGAAAGCCTGCTGGACTCACTCGTCATTTGCTGTGGGTGCTGCTAATTAAAAGAGGAAGTCCTGTAAGGTTTTCCTCCTGGCTGAAATTAGATCTCTCAAGAATATGGCTTTATTTATTCTGACAAATTTCACAGAAATTTTGCAGCTTTAATTAAATTGGCTTCACTGGGTTGTTAAGAGTGAGAAAACCAGAAGGGGAGGGTGTGGTTTCAAATGACAGAAAATCCTGTTTCCCCCTTTCTGACATGCCTAGAGGCATGTCACTCAGGCATATCATTTGCCCTGTTTCAGACCCAAAATGAGGGCCACCATTATAAAGAGCTGGCTGGTGAGTGCAGAGAGGGGGACAAACAGTGGGAGCAGCAATTTGGGGTTTATTGCAGGGCAGAGTTTTGGAGCTGCTGTTGTGGGTTATCCCAGAGGAGACCACACGCTTTGGAGTGGGGTTTGGGAGAGTGGAAATGTCACAAATGTGGACAAAATGGCCCTTTGAAGGAGGATTCAGGCAGTGTGGGTGCAAACAGAGCAGGGGCTGAGGATGGAGGGATGGAGAGGGAGCCAGGATCTGATCACCTTTGGGAGAAGGCAAATTGCTGGGCGGTGCTTTGCTCAGGAAAGCAAAATGTGGATGCAGCCACGTGCCAAAGGGCACTAAACTGGCTGTTCTCCTAAAGAGCTTCCTGTTTTCCAGCAGAAGAAGCCAGAAGTGCCACCTCCCTCCACCAACCCCTTTCTGGAGGATGAAACTGGGGCAGAGGCAGATGAGATTGTGATGGAGAAAAGTGATACGGACAAAGTAAGTCTTTGAAGTTCTCAGCTGTCAGAATCTCCAGTGGGACCTCAGCTTTTCCCATCCCACTGATTGGAAAACTTTGTTTCCAGAGCGATTAATTTAGTGCAGTTTTGATCCCTTGTGCAGCACTCAGGCTCCCAGTACGGCCATGCTTTGCTCTGGCTCACTTCACTGAAACCAAAGCAATCTTTATTCCAGTTAACAGTGCAGAGGCAATCCTGCCACGTGAGAGTGAGCTGGATTCTGTTCCAGCCTGTACAGCAACAGCCCCTGTGTAACTACAGGGTTTCTGTCAAAGTGAGATGAAATAGCTATTTGGGTTTTCAGGTCCCCAAAGAAGCTCCTCTGCAAACAGTTGCAATTCATATTTTGCCCTGTCAGCCAAGCAAACTGTCTGGAGCCACCAGGCAAGTCATTGAGTGTCAGCTTTAGATTTTCACTCCAGATAAATCACTTGTGGGATTTTTTTTTATCTTTACAGTGTTTTTCATCCATTACCTCTGCAAAGCAAGCAGCACCTAACTGCTTGTCCAAGCACAGGGCTTCCAAAGCCCTCTGCAAACATTAAAGGATGAATGGTAAATGCAATTGTTTTAATTGGCACCGATATCAAAGCCTGTGTTTTTTATACACCAGGTGGATGTTTTCTAAATGTTCAATTGTGAGTTACTTGAGGCTGGTACTCTCCTCTTATTTAGGGGATTTACAGCCCTGTAAATGGGCCATGTGCAGGTGTATCCTGATGGGTGACCAGAGCCTCAGGACCTACTCAAATCCATGCCCTGGGGAGATGAGGAGGTGGGAGCTCTCCAGCAGCACAGTCTGGTGCACTGCATCCCCTCCAGATTTTCACATGAGCAGGGCAGCCCCTCTGCCTTCATCCACAGCCAAAGTCCTGAAGCAGAATGATTTCAGCAAGGTTTTGCTCTTTCCATTAAAATACAGCTTGGACAGTTGGTATTGTGTGCACTTTATCAGTGAAACAGAGACTGGGAACCTGGGGAGACATCGCTGATGCATTTTTTTGGGAAGAGCTTGCTTTGCAATACCTAATGACTGGAAGGTTGGCTCAGATGTGCAGCGTTGAGGTGAGAGGACATCCTTGGAGAGCTCAGTGGTGTTAGGAGGCAGGTGAAGAGATCATTGCAACAATCAGGGCTGGGTTTGTGGAACAGCAGAATGCAGCAGTTCAGGAGCTTCTGAGAGAGGCACTGCTGTGCTCCCTGTACCTTGTGAAGCCATCCATGGAGACATCCCTGGAAATGCAGCTTGTGCTGGGGCTGCCCTTTCCTTGCAGGAATGCCCTGTGCCAGTGTCACAGTGCTGGGCCCTGCTGCCCTGCAGCCTCCTGTGTGCCAGGTGGGCTCCAGCATTTCAGTGTCACAGTGCCAGCAGCTGCTGGTTCCTGCTGAGAGTCTGGAAGTGCTGCAGGTCTCATCTTCTGCTGGAGAGCAGAAAGGACACAAAGAGTTGAAGATGAAGGGTTTTCAGTCAAAGAGCCCTTCCAAGACACCAGTCCTGAAAATTCAAGACACTTGGGAGTCTAAGAGGGAGCAGAAGAATTTTCTGGGGGGAAATCCATGCTAAAAAAGCACCTCTTTTGGTAATCCTAGCAGTTCAATTTAATCTGTTTACTTTGGATAGTAATGAAAGGAAACTGGGCCAGCTGCAGACCTCCTTACTGTGACAACAGTAACCTTTTATTATTTCCATCAAACTCAAGGAGGAAATAGCTTAAACATCTGCAGCTTTTGGACAGGCTTGCACACTCAGAAATACAGCTTCACTGCTACTGTTAAAAGATTTAGTATTCCTTCCACCAGACACGCTGGGAGCAGCGTGATGCAGAGACACACAGAGAGCCAGGCCTGCTTCAGGAGTTGGCTCTTCCAGCCTGGTGAGTGGTAAACATGGAGAATCTGCAGCCTTGTGCTGGCGCTGCCATGCCAGGGATTTGGCAGCTGGGAGGTTCCTGTGATTCCCAGCAGTTTTTTTCCTCCCAGCTCCAGTGACGTGTGTGCATCCGGCACAAACGGGCACTGGGCAGAGGGATTTGGGTGGAGGGTGCCTGGTAATGGTTCTGTCCCAAGGCTCTTAAAATTTGAATTCTTCATTCAAGGCTCATAGATGGAGGTGGTCTGGCCTCCCTAAAACCATTTCCTCATTTTAGGTTTGCAGCCCTAAGTTGGGATTCAGCATTTGGGGCTGAATTATTGCTGAGAAGTGTTTGCCTTGTCACACTGTGATAGTTCTGCCAAATTCTTAGTGCCACCTCCTCTCTCACTTAGGAGAGAAAAGTCCTTTAGACTCTCTCATTTTGCTTCTTTTGTTCGGCTTTTCTTGCTCTGAAAAAAAAAAATTCAGCTGGAAAAATTCATATCTTCATTGGCTGGGAGCTGACCTTGGCTTTTTTGTGGAGAGAGAAGCAAGAATTCCATTCCAGAGTCACTGCAGCCCTCTTTGCAGCCAATGAAAAGTTGCTGGTTTGCTGGGAAGCAACCAGAGAAATTACCTATTAGTAAAAAAGAATAATAACAATCTGGCTGTAAGGCAGAAGGAGAGCTTAAGGGCCCTGGTACTTAAACATGCACAAATTTAAATGTGTGAGTAGTCCCAGTGGCTTTGCTGAGCTGTGCTTGGCCATGGCAGCACTAAACTCAAATGAGGGTAAACAGGATGGCTCCCAAATGGCACATGTGCTTAGTGCTCTAAGTGTGATTTTAAAATAGAAATCTTTGCATCCCCAGAAACATGTTTCACAGTGAAAGCAGGCCCGCAGTGTTGCCTGTGTAATTCTGGCTCCTCCAGTAATTACATGCTGTTTATCTAAATAAAATTCATTCAGATGAAGCCTCTAACTTTGAGTTATTGCCCTTGATATTCTAAAATGTAAGGATTCTTCAATCTTCCTTCCAAATAACTGCTACATTTGATTTCAGAGGGGACTAGTGGAGCCTTGTTACTGCTTGAAGGATTCAGGGAGATTTTATTTGCAAACTGCATTAAGATTCTTCAGCTGAAATCTGTTAGCATGGAGCAGCCTTCTCTTGAAGGCTAAGAATATTTTACAAGTGGAAGGATAATTCCTTGGATTGCTAACAGCTCTCTAAGAAGGAGGGAAGACTTGGATAAAATGACATTTATATGCTTCGATTATTTGACAGCAAATTTCTGTGTTAAAATATCTCTTAGGATTTATATCCTTTTGTGTTGTTGCATTGCTGTTCCTTCAAGGTCTTACAGGGCAGGTTTGAACCAACATTCTGAATGTTTTCTTGCAGCCAAAGAAGCCAAAAGTCCCTGACAATCCTTTCCATGGCATTGTTTCCAAGTGCTTTGAGCCTCACCTTTATGTGTACATCGAGTCCCAGGACAAGTGAGTAACCAGCCTGAGTTTTTTGTTTGCTTTTGGATGTGTTGGGTTGTGCTGGATTCTGTACTCAACCTGCAGAAAATTAATTTATTGGAACTCTGCTGCCTGATTTCAACAGGAGGAGTGTTTGTGGGGCCTTTGCTTGGACAAAGTGAGTGTTCAGAGGGCTGTGGAGGTTGGTTTTGTGTGTAATTGCAAAGGGCTGCAGGAGTGGTGCCCGCTGCCTTTTCTGTGGAAGAGGCTTAGAGTTCCTGAAATTACTTCTGTTGCCTCTGCAATTCCCACTGCAGACATGTGTCTGTCTTTCATCTCGTGTCTTCCACAAATAACAGGGTTGGGTTTTCTGTAAAATACACGTGTGGCTTCGTGGCAGAGGAGCTGCAAGATTTGCATTGTAGAAATAACTTATTTGGGATCCTTAGATGAAAGCTGCTGTAGATGAGCTGGCTCTAAGATAACATTATCATTGCTCACAGATTGGGACTTTGTCAATCCCTGGCACCCTTCTTCATCTTCCTCTTTGGCTTGCAGCAAAACAGCTTGAATGAAAGGAGCTTTGAGCTTCGAGCTCTGAGAAGTTTTCAGGGCTCTCACCACACTTTGCTGTGCCCCTCAATTCCCACCAGGGTTTAAATAACATCTCAGTAACAACTGCAGTGCCACCTGGGAGAGGAAATAGTTGAAAAAGGCTCAATTTAGTCTTTTAGCACAGGTTAGTGGCTGGAAAGGAGGAGGTGCCTACTTCATGTATCTCATCTGTGTGTGCTCTTCTATCTTCCAAGGCTTTACACATGAGAGAATCTGTAACTCGAGGCTTGTAGTGTCCTGATTTTATTCAAACTCCATGATAAGCATCTTGAAAAAGCTTTTCCGTGTCCCATCAACTTTTTATGCTTTTAAAAAAAAATCATTAAATAGCTGAAACCTTGCACAGTGCTGTGTCCTGCTGGGTTTAGGTTCCGCTCTGCAGTATAACAAAGGGAAACTGATATTTCCCCCCTGCCCTCAGCCAACTGAGCACAGACTTGTTTGAGTATTTCTTCCCTTCTCACTGGGGGCCATTTTAATCCCCATTTTGGTAATTCTACCCCACTGTGCTCCTAGCCCCTTCAGTTGCCTTTTTTATTTTTTTTTTCTTCTCCTTTTCCTTTACAATCACGAGATGTTTTATATTAGCTTTATAGCCACAGGCTGCAGGGAGTTCAAAGAAAAACTGCCACAGTATTCCCCATGCTGCCCCTGACTGCCAAAAATTGCTTTCATGCTTGATTTTCTCTCTTCTTCTTCTTCCTTTGATTGAACTTTGGAGGAGTCTGCTGCCGATGTCTGAAAATGAGATGTTGCTTAGATCATTAATTGTATGTTTGAGCTCTGAATAGTGAGAGCAGTGTGATAGTTTTGTTCATCATTGCCTTAAATCTGTGGCAGAAAAAAGCCTGGACATTTTCTGCCAAAAAAATCGTTTCCATACCCATTTAAAGGAACACGGTGCCAAAATCTGTAGCAGCTTAAGAGGAGACACCTGAAAGAAGGAGTTTAAAGATGCTGCTCTCCACCCTCAGCTGCAGAGTAAATATCAGATTTCTGACCAGCAAAGCAGATTTCATTCCTGCCCCTTTGGGATGTGGGTCTTTAGCTCTCCTTTGTGGTCAGCTGGAGCAGCAGGAGCTGCTGGAGAGGAGGAAGAGCTCTGTCAGGTCTGCAGGGCTGAGAGTGTGCAGAGCCCTCCTTAAATCTGCTCAAAGGCACGTCCCAGTCGAGAGCGCTGGGAGAACTGGCACTTTGTGCTGTGTGTTTGCACAGCATCAGCAGAGGGGCTTCCAAAACCCCCAGCCCGTGGAGGATGCTCTGCAATGCTCCAGGGCTCTCAGTGCCACTGCCCTTCCTCAGTGCCCAGCTCTGGGCACACCCAATTTCCTGAGCACCCTGTTCTTCTCTCACGCTGCTCACGAGTTCCTGGTTCCTCTCTTGATTGCCAGAGGTGCTGAACAACCCTGAATAGGTGGAGTGAAAGAGGGGAAAAAAAAAAAAAAAGGGAAGAGGAATGCAGGAATGAAAAGAAGCAGAATAGAATTCCCTTTATGTGATTTCATCTCATTCTTTCTCTTGGTTAGATTTGGCGAGTTCTCGCTCCCAATAAATATGCTACTGTTAGGAAATACCACATCTGCACTACCAGAGAGTTTTCTTGGAGCTTTTCCTCAGAGTCTGCGGAGAAAATACACATTTTCTGTAGCTCTCCTGCCTTCTTCATGTTTCATCTCCCAGCAGCTTTTTCTGCCAGACTCTCTGTGCTCCCATTGTACCACACAAAGATTTGTGGCCTTCGTATCACACTTGGGCCAGCTGAGATTCATGTGAAAGTTTGCCACCAACCAAGGTGTGCATTAATGATGTATTAGTTCTTTTAGTGCACAATATGCTGATGTTTTGCTTGCACCAGTGCCACTCTGAAATAGGAGCAGTCCCATTGCCTGGTTTGATGGGCAGTTTTATCCAGGTTGGGATCAGAACAAGCGTGAAGCCCCAGCTCTGCTCTCCCAGCTCTTCTGAACAGCTGCATTTTCTCCTGCATCCCCGTTGACAAGACCTTGGGGGACCAGGAAAATGCAGATCCATTTCACTTGGCCTCAGAGAAGAGGAGAACATGTGGGCTAAGCATAAAGAAACAAAAGCCATTGACATTCCTGACCGTGTCTTGAGACTGAGAGAAGGCAAAAAAAAAACAAAAACCAAGTGACTGGTGACTGCTAAGAAAGCTCCACTTTGTTGCCCAGCTGGAGGCCAGCACAGATGCAGAGGTGAAGATGCAGCTGTTGAATTTGACAAGGAGTGAACCACGTCCTCTTTCCTGGAGAAGCTGCAGGAATCTGCAGCCCTGCAGCACGTGTGAGCCCTCCTGCAGCAGCCATCTGTTTGGCTCTGCTACAGCTACAGAGGGAGGTAAATTCTGCTTCTCTGTGGCCCAACACAATCAATGCTTCGCTTCAGCCTTCAATTGCTGCTGCCAGTGTGGAGATTTATCACATCAGTGCAGCAGGCTGATGTTTTTACAGTGCTTGTAACACAGCCGAGGAGCTGTGAGTGTGGAATCAGAGCTGTGTGCAGTGCTCAAGCAACAGGCATGGGGAAAGGGGCTACTTGTCTTTGCAACAGCCTGGCTAAAGCCAGCCAGTGGTGCTCCATGATTGAGAGTCCTGATATTCCAAGCACATTTCTGGAGATTGGTTTGGCCCAGCAGATCAGCCATGGTAGGAGCTCATCCATTCTGAGGCAGCAAGCTCTGAATTTATCAGGGAAGAGACCTGTGGGTTCTCTGGCAAGCTGGAATCAGAGGGGTTTTCTCTCTCATGAGAGGGAAAGCAAAAAGGGGTAGAAACTGGGGGGAAGCTGTCATTGTTGGCAGGTTTTTTTCTCCTTTCACTGGCAGAGGTGAGAACGTGCTGCAGAGTCTCAGCCATTCTCCTGAGGATTTGGCTTTCCCCTTAGGAGCCCTGGATCCTGGCACAGCCCAGCCATTTACACCCCTAAAAGGGTGAAGGTTGTGCCTTGGGAAGGGCAGAGCTGCAGGAAAATCATATTCAAAACAGGAATATAAAACACATGAGCTCCTTCTGGTCAGCAGAGTCCCTCTCTCATCTGAAAGGCCTATCTACTTCCCAAAAGCCAAGCTTCCTGGAGGAAAGCTGTGTCTGTGTGTGAGTGTGTCTGGGGGAGGAGGTTTATTGCTGGAATTCAGTTCATCTGGCAAAGGTTATCCCATGGAGCTGAGCTGGGCTTGGTCTCTGACACGGATGTGCTGTCTCTGGAGGAGCAGGACCAGAGGAACTCGCCGAGATCAGAAGATTCTCTGGTTCTGTGTTGATGGCTCTGGCCCTCTGCCATGCTCAAAAGCCTTTTTGTCCTGGTGAAAGGATGGAGGGAAGTTTATAGTTGCCTGAAGACCGAAATACTTGAGTAGGGACCAGGCTGTAATGAATCACTGGAGACAATAAGAGGGCTTTTTGTGCTTTTAGAAAGAGTCTTAAGTAGGAAGTGCACTTTGTGCTCATGCTAAATAAAACTCCTCGAAAGGATGTGTGAAGTTGTGCAGAACCAGGTGGTGTCCAAATGGGACCAAGAAATGGCAAATGGCACACACCATTTTGAGCACATCCCTTCAAAATCCATATTCCCTGAGGTCTTCTCCAGAGGCCTCTGGGATGGGAAGCCTGACTGTTCCTTTTCCTGGTGCCAGGAATGAAACTTGAGCACAGGCTTAATGCACTTGCATCAAATGTGCTGAAGCGAGTCCTGGCAGACCTGGGAGCTTTTGTGTGTGGCTGGAGAACAGATTTGAAGCTGCCACTAAAACCCCTGAGCACAAAAGGTTCGGGCTGTGGAATTGTGTGAGCTTTTGTGGCGTGGAGATAAGGAAGGGCTGGGAACACCCAGCTGCTAAACCTGAACTTGCTGCTGTCACAAGACAGGGCTTCTCACTGTAAGCATTATTCCTCCTTTTTCACTCCAATTCCTCCTTCAACAGGCTCAAACATCTTTTTGTTCCCCACACCAGGAATCTGGGCGAGCTGATTGACAGGTTTGTGGCTGACTTCAAGGCTCAGGGTCCCCCCAAGCCCAACGTGGACGAAGGAGGAGCCGTCCTGCCCAGCTGTGCTGACCTCTTTGTGTACTACAAGAAGTGCATGGTGCAGTGCTCCCAGCTCAGCACTGGTGAGCCCATGATTGCCCTGACCACCATCTTCCAGAAGTACCTGCGGGAATACGCCTGGAAAATTCTCTCTGGAAACCTGCCCAAGTGAGTTTGGCTTCCCCAGGCATTCCACTGCGCTGAGGAGTGGATGAGTTGTAAAGATAATTAATAAATACATCCTTGTGAACACTCATTTCCCTGTCAAACACCCCAGGTAGCAGCAGGATCACTCCGTTTACTTCATGGTTTTCTGCTAAGTTCAGTTTCTTGCATAGAGAAAAAAGCAGGAGAGCAAATGGGCAGTCACACATTGTTTTTCTTTTAAGGGCCCCTGGAGAATAGCTTCATACTTGGCTTTGATTAGCAGCCAGATTTGCAGTTTCTTGAAGTTCCTTTTGAAATGCCAGCCCAAGTGTCTTCGGAGAGGCCTGGCTTTCAGAATTGCTACTTGGGTAACCAGCTCACACTGGGATTCTCAGCTGCCTTAGCCCAGCATCATCTATATGGTAATTTATAATGAAGGTGGTTTATTTGTGAGATGCTAAAGTGCTTCCCTGTACCTCCCTCTGCTCTGGAACTTTTTATCTCTGTATAAATAAGATCTGTAGGTGTAAATCCAGTGAGAGGAAAGGAAATCATACTGAGTTTGCACCAATATGTATCAGTGTACAGGCTAAAGGTGCTCCTGAGATGTTGCCAAAACTCCACTGCAGATAATTTTATTTGCTGTGTAACATCTTTGGTTTGTTTCCTTTGTAAACCTGGAAGCAGCAGAATGACTTTCTGAAACCAGTGAAGTCTTTCACAGATGGAAGGAGGACAGGGTTCCATCCAGACAAGTGGAAAGATAAATTTAATGTGTGTTCTCCATCAGACCTCGGTTGCATTCTTTATCCACGTTTTTTTGAGTGCTCCATTTTTGCTCTCCAAGATAAATATCACTGTCCTATTTTTTCTTTTTAATGGATTTGGATTATAAAGAGTTGAGAGGTAGGGAATTTCCTGCCTGCAAAGTGCTCTGAGTCTTTCTTTGTTGATACATGAACGTTGCTCACTGAAAGACAGTGGAGGGGAAGGCACATCTTCTGTAATTTACTTTGTTGATACCATCAGCTTTTAAAACAGGTTGCCAAAGTCTCACATGCATGTGGACAGCTGTTTAGTGCTGCAGACATAAATATGACAAGTTTCCTGATAGTTCTGAGATTCTTCTGTAATCTTTAATTAGATTTTGGATAACTGGCAGTGAAGGTGAAGCTGCCTGGCGAAGGCTGTGTTCCACTTGCATCCTAATCTGTTTTTTTGTCAGTGAGTGAGTTGTCCTTTGCCTGAAGACCTGGTACAAAGCTCTTTGTAAAAGAAATTCCTTCACCAAAATAGCAGTTGTGGGTTTGATATCCTGTGTTGCACAGGGTTGTGGTCTCAAAGCCTTTTCATGGCATTAAACTCCAGCAGTAATTTTGCACCTTGAGTGTCTGTACACTCAAAAACCTCACAGGTTTTATCTGTTGTTTTGTTTTGTTTTTGTTTTTCTCTAGGACAACCAGCAGCAGTGGTGGGCTCACCATCACAAGTTTGCTGAAAGAAAAGGAAGGCTCTGAAGTGGCAAAGTTTACTTTAGAAGAGCTCTGCCTCATTTGCAGCATCCTGAGTACTGCAGAGTATTGCCTGGCCACCACCCAGCAGGTGAGTTTTCCTCTGAGGGGGCACCAGCCCCTCTTCTGTGTTGCTGTGGAGACTGGGACAGCCAAAAGTAATAAAAACCCCATTGATTACTGAGCTCTACATTATTCAATCTGTATTTCAAAGAAAGGAAAGTATTGATTTTGTTATTTCTACCTGAGAAAAGTAATTTGCTTGTAATCCTGCCTTGCAGCATCAGTTTTGGGTTCAATCCTTTTCCACTTGTTGGGTAATTTGTTTTGGATTGGGGACCAATTTTTTTTTTTTTTTTTTTTTAATGATTCTCAGTTCATCATCTCTCCCCCCTCATAAAAACAAGCACAACAATAATTCAAGATGCTTTTTGGGAAAATACTTGCATGAAATATTGGGGCAATGTGGAGTGGAGAGAGGAGGAATTTATGCTGATGTGATTTGCAGTCACGCCGCTCGTTACATTCAGGTGCTTCCAAAATGCCATGGGTCAGGAATGAGCTGTGATGTTTGGCTGTATCCAGGCCTCTCCACCACTAGGTCTGGCAATCCTGTGCAGTCTGGGCACAGGCAGGGTGTTGAGAAACATCTTTATTAGCGGGACAGATGCCACAGTGTTAAGCTAGTGTGGTAGCTTGTCATACTAGAGTTACATATTTGACCTTGGAGCTTTAATTCTTTGAGGACGTGGAGCCACCATGGCCCATCCTGGCAGATCAACAGGGTCTGGGATGCCAAGGAGGAAAGATTTCCAGTGCCACTGGGTGAGTTTTGGATATAGTTTGGTCACAGATTGAGTTGGAAGAAGCTGACCTTTCCGGGCCGTAAGTTTTCAAGAACGATTATTTCGAGGTAGAAACCTGATCTCCCTGTTGCTTGTTTTGTTTCCCAACAGTTGGAAGAGAAGCTCAAAGAAAAAGTGGATGCAAGCCTAATGGAGAGAATCAACCTGACAGCAGAGATGGACACTTTCAGCGTGTATGTCCAGCACATGCCTCCTCCCACAGTGTGTCCAACATCCCCTTTTGTCAGGCAGATGGTGCTGGAGTAAAAACAATCCTGAGATCCCGTGTCACAGGATCCACCCGGGTCCACAGCCTGGGCACAGGCATTTCCCTGCTCAGGGAATGGTATCCTCTGGCTGCTCCAAGAGCAGCACTAGCACAGGCTTTAGCTGCTCCCCATGGTCCAAGCCAGAGGAAGGAGAGCACTGGAAAAGGGAAAGGAAATAGTGAGTTTCCATTTGAAACATCATTTGCATCTTGGCAGCTCTGCGAGGTGGCTGTTACATTTCAAGAAAGGAAGCTATTTCAGTACATTCCTTCCTGCTTTAACTTCCCCCTGGTAATCAGCAGCCTTGTCAGTATGATCAAACCCCATTTCAGATGACATAAAAGACTGATCCAATCTTATATTTGGGGATTATAATTGAGAGAAGATTATCATTCATTAAAATGACTTTTCATGTAACGGTGCTAAAAATATTCTGCTCTAACATCCTTTCCTCTCCACCCCTGACAGACAGATTGAATGTATTTTTTCAGACAAGAAAATTGAGGCAAAAGTTGTTTTGCTTCATATCAGACAAAAGAATATCTTGGCAAGACTGAGAAAATAATCCCTATCACCAGCTCCCCCTCTCCCTAAAACTAAGATTCAGCCCAGATAGCAGCGAGATATTTTTTTCAGAAGACTTCCTTCCTGTGATTCCTCCTCTCCTGCTGCAGTGGACAGGATCCCACTGAATTTCCATCCAGCTCTTTCACATGGTCTCAGGCTCCATTCCAGGCTGCAGAGACTCCCTTCCCTTCAGGCTCTTCTCAGACCTTTTTAACAGTGAATTCCTGCCTGAAACTCAGGGTTGCTGTGCCCACTCAGCCAAAGCAGGCAAGGTAGCAGGGAAGGAGAAATAAAACGTGCCATGAGATGGGGTTTTCTGAACATGGACAAGTGGAGGGTGAGTTTTGCCAGCAGGAACCAGCAACCTCGAGTGGCTGCTTGATTCCCACAGTGGCTGCCTCACGAGGTGGTTGGTCCCAGACAGCCAATGTGAAGTGTTCTGGAAGTTGTTTAATGTACAGCTCACATTTGCTGCTTTGGACAGGTTTAAAGTCCAACTGACAGGGCTGATATGTCTTGTAACAAAGGCTTTTAATTGACTTTCATTCTGTTCCAGCTTAGGGCTTTGTCCAGCCTTCTGTCGGTGTAAGTCAGAGCTATAAACCTCGCTGGTTTTAGCTCATTCAACATCAAACAAGTTGTTTCTTCTGGGATTTGATGTCTTGTTAGGCACAGTCATAAAATAAGTGATAAAATGCTGTTTATGCACCCTGGAAAGTGTTTCTTCTTTCAGAGAAAGGCAAGTGCAAAACCACCCAAATGTCTAGAGGAGAGTTTTATCCCTGGGATGGCAAAGCAGTTTCTTTAGGGAAAGTGGGAGAAATTATGGGAACTTCTTCTTGATGTTCAACAAAAGAAAAGGATATTGTAATATCAATCCAGAAATCCATCATTTCCCTGTTGATTTGTTTTGTGAGATTAAGGGCAGCACTCAGAGAACCCCTCAAGTGTTGGGCTCGCTGTAGTTGCTGTACTGCTCCTTTATAGCCTCAGCTTCCTGATCCATCCCTCCTGTGCATGTCAGGGATTGTGTGAGGGGTCACTCACTGGTGCCTGGGGTGAGGAGTTTCAGTGTCTTCCTTCAGAACCAGGCTCCAAACCCTCTCAGCATGTCGTGATCCTTTGTGTGTTCCCAACACAAAGCACCACCATCCCTCCACATCCCATGCTTGTGTTCCAAGTGCAGACAAATCATTCCAGGTGAGAGCCTGACCCAGCTTGGACACACAAGTGGTGGGGTCACTCTCCAGCCACTCGGAGCTTTGTGTTTCTCTCTGGTGCTGACCCACAGCTCCTCCCTGCAGTCAGTGGCAGCAGGAGTCAGCTGTGCCCACGGGGTGGTTATTTCAGTCTGCCTCCCTTGGCCTGGTGGAATCCCCCAGGGAGTGGATTCTGTAGTGCCCAGCAGAAGCAGAGGCACCAGCAGAAACAGTCACGGGCTTTTTTTATCCCAATGCAAGTTTTAGATGGTGTAACTTGAAGCCTGTGGTCACTTCACCTCCCATACTAATTTTTCTGACTAATTGTGAGCGAGTTTGCCTTTACAAGCAAATTAATTGCTTTGAAGGAAGTCTTTTACTTTGCATCCTGTTCCAGACTTTATGTGCTGGAGCTGTAGGAAGGGGAACAGGCAACCTTTCTGGGTCGTGGTGGAGAACAAAACCTAGGTCAGTATTAAGTGTGAGTGACACCATATCTCACTGAGAGGGTGGACACTTAAAAATATTTTGAACAGTGAACCCCAGAGTAGTATCCAAAACTTCACAAAGACAATGAGGGGGAGGAAAGATGGTTTGAGGAAGCATTGCTCAGATTTCTCACAGTTCTGTGATTCTCATCTGTGAGAAAGAGCAAAAGTAAAATCCACTTCTTAATAAATATAATCCTGAGGTTGTAAACACGCATCTGTGGCAGATTTAAAGTTGACACTGTTTTTAAAAACTGTGCTTAGTGAAACAGAATCAGTTTTGCTGATTGCTTCTAGCAGAAGCTGTCTGCAGTGGGAGTGCTGGGTCTGTGCCCCTGAGGGGGGTTCTGAGCTGCTGCAGGCAAAGTTTCTTGGCTGTTGTTTTAGGACCAGCTGCACCTTTATGCACATCATAATATGGTGGCCTTCAATATATCTCTAAGCAATATTATGCTGTTAAAAATTAAAAAAAAAAAAAAGGGAAGGGAGGGAAATGTGTTTGACTAATGTGTCCTTTAGTCTGGTATATGTCTCAGGAACTCAAACAATGGATGGCAGCAGTCCTAGACATAGTGTAAATAAGACATCTGCCTTCATCTTCACACATGGGAGACACAGAACTCATGCAGATGTCATTTTTTAAATCCTCTCTGCAAGTTCCTCTGAGCAGTAGAAGATTGGCTGTGAATAAATGGAGAGATGATAAAATGTTGGTGTTACACAGACTGGATTAAATTTGAAGCTGAATCGGAGTCTGGGCTTGATACTTGGGGATTTCTTCTCTTCATCTGCCACCTTTGATCCCCAACCCCTTATTTGTGTTAAAACAGAGAAAGGTCAACTGTAAAAACATCCTGTCTCCACTGGAGCCCATTGTGCAGCTCCCTGCAGAATTTCCCAGCTCCTGCTCAGTACAAGTTGCAGCCTTGTGCATTCACATCATAGTGCTGCTGTCAGCCAGTAGAGGATTTTCCTCCTCTCACAGTCAAACACTCCAGTTCTGGCACTCTGTTACTCAGTGTGATTCTAAAACTCAGGCTTGATTCTTTTTTTATTTTTTCCCCCCTCTTTTGCAGTGTGATCTCCAACAGCATCCAGCTGTTAGTGCAGGACCTGGATGCAGCCTGTGACCCTGCCCTGACTGCTATGAGCAAGGTAGGGGGGGATTTTCAGGAAGAGGTCATCCTAAGATCCCTGTGGAGTTCTTGTGTGCTTTGATTGCATGATTTCACTACTGATACGTTCTTTTGGTCTTGATTTTTTTTCTTACTTTTTTACAGCAGCAACTGCTGTATTTATAAACACATCCCTGACTCCAAACCCTCTTATTATTCAGATTAGAGCTTTCAGGCTTTTTGCACCACATTAAAACCTACAGACAATGAAATACATTCAGTAAGTGCTCCAGGCTTTCTCTTTCCACTCCCAACGCCAGTGAGAGCATTTAAAACTGGAAAAACTTTTGTCAGCCTGAAATTTCAAATACACCTTCACGTTTGCTCTCCCCTTTGTCTTCTTTGGCAGGGAGCTTGACCAGCCTGCTTATTTGGGGCTCTTAGATGGAGGTGCTCAAATGGAGGTGATGTGGAATTGAGATTGAGCCTTATTGCTTCTGTGATCCTCTCAAGGACATATGGAGCCATTCCTGGAGAGGCCCCTAGGACTGGAGCTTAAGGATTTTGTTGCAGTTACACTCCTGGCTTTTATATGTTTGAAATGCAGAGCTGTGTTTCCTTGCCAAAGCATTGTGAAAACCCAGACTTGCTTTAGACAGAGGTGAAGACAACAAAAGTGGATTGAACTATTTTTTTTTTTTTAATTAGAAATATTAAACATAGAGCTCCATTTTTGTAGGATCAACACACTGTCTGGCTGCCATGAATTTTAATAGCTTTCTGCTTTATGATGTATTCCAGCTGTAACCAGCCCCGCCACCCCCAGCTAATATTTGAAGTGGAATGCAGCTGGTAATAGAGCTTGTACAGGTTCCAAATGGAAAGAGGATTTTTTTGCCCAGTCAAATAACACCACTAGGAAGGGCTCAGCACTTCAGGTGTTGCCTGTGTGCTGTGGCAGCCCCCTCAGATCTCCTGAACCTACAGAGTACAGTAATATTTGAATCCCTTAGCTCTGACTGTTTATACCCAAGTAAACCACAACCTTGAGAGAGCAGCAGCTGGTAGGCCATTTATTTTTGTCTTTGGAACACTGGTAAAATGCAGCACATGTGATGGGACTGATGATATATAAACAAGTTTAAGTGTTATGAAATTAGCTAAATAAATACTTGTCACTTGTGCACACACTCCACTATTTGCATCAGACAGAGTCGCTTCTATGTGATTTTTATTAGACCTGGATTTGGTGCAAGAGTCTTTTTTTCCTTCACCCTCCTCCTCCCTTTCCTTCAGGGCTGGGTTATTACTCTGACCCTTGAATAAGAAATGCATGTAATTATTTAAACACAGAGTTAGTATTTGGAAATGTAAAATTTCAGCCTATATAAAAGAAATAAAGATTGTGTGGTGGCTGATCCATTCCAATTTTGCTCTCTCAAGGTCCATACTCCATTAGGGCTCTTCCTTTGTTTAGCTTTTTTTCATTTACTTCACTCTGGTGTCCTCCAGGATTTAACATTCCCAGTCCTTTGTTGGAGTCTGGGTTGTTGCTTTTTTTTTTTTTTTCTTTGCAAAAATATTCAGGAACTATAGAGGTAAATTATGAAATGCTTAAACCTCTCAATCCACTTTGGCTGCAGGCCACGTTGAGAGATTTAACACAGAAAACAGCATCAGGAATATTGCTTTCAGCTGGGAATGCTGCTTGGTTTCCACGAGTCTTTACTGTGTATGTTCTGAAAGAAATGGTAAATGCTGAGAAGGCCCCATATTACAGAATTTTGTAGGTGATAATCCTTACTCAGACTTTACAGCAGGTGCAGGATGATTAAACGTGGCTGCAGGACGGGGAGCTGGGATGTGGGTGGGAGGAGAATTTGCCCTAAACCCCCTGTTGTGATATTCTGGATAACAAAGAGCTGTTAATGTGTTTGTACTGATGTGTAGCAGGCACTCACTGCTGCCTGGTGTGCTTCCTTTTTAATCTCTGGGATGAGGGAACTGCTAATCTGCACGGGATATTTTCGCCCCAATTAAGTTTATGGATTGCTCTGGGTAAGGCTTGATTTACATGCTGAATTAAGCATCGATTTGTATGTAAAACTGCCTCTTAAGTGGGGCTGGGGGACATTTTGGTGCCTCACATCATCTCTTGCTGGCTTTTTACATTTTCCTAAAACCCTTTGGCACAGCTGCAATTCTGGGTGTCCTCACAGCCGAGTGGACAAAGCTTTAATCACCCCTCCACTCCACAACAGGGAAAAAAACCCCAGAGAACAGAGCAATCAGAGCTGCTAATTAAAAGCCCTCAGGAGAGTGTTTAAACCCTGGAACACCGTGCAGGGTGTGACAGTGCAGAGCCCAGCTGGTGTCCCCAAAGACAGGGCCAGCTCCCCGCTGCCCTCCCAGCCCTTCCTGCAGGAGCAGCCCCGGCTCGGGGGCCTGCAGGAGAAGCTGGCAGTGGGATGCTGCTGGGAACAGAGAGAGTTGAAGGTTCATTCATCCTCTGCTCAGTCACTCAAGCAGCCCCTTTGCTGGGGGGTGGACGCAGGGGAGGGAGCTGGTGGCTCTCTGGGGACACAGCACCATGCCACTCTGGAGCCCCCGGAGTTCCCAGCTCCTGTGAAGTGCCAAACCACCCCAGTTTTGCTCAGTTTCTCTTTCCTCCTGCCTGTTCTACCCTAAACGCTGTGTTTTGTTGTGAGAAGCAGGAGGTGGCACCAGCTCTTCCAACCCTTGCAGACACCCCGTG
Organism: Hylia prasina; assembly: GCA_013397195.1. Lineage (NCBI taxonomy): Eukaryota > Metazoa > Chordata > Aves > Passeriformes > Sylviidae > Hylia > Hylia prasina. Next base: position 134,957 of record VYXD01011438.1, on the reverse strand, counting down.
TCCTCCCAGCCTGCAGGTGCCTTTGGGCTTCTCCTTTCCAGTGAAATCCTGTTCCTTGGACTCCTGTCCAGCTTGTGTATGTAAACTATGTGGATATCCCAAGAAAAACACAGGACAAGGGAAAAAGAGGAATAAATTTGAAACGACAGGAACAAAGCTTTACCAGCAGAGTTGGGCTCATATTTCTTTTGATGACTTTTCAGTATGTGTGCTATTCCTTTCTCTGCAGCTACTGGGTGTTTTTTTTCGGGTGAAACACACCCACATGCACACACACACACACAAAAGGGCTATTTTTACTGTTCATGCTTTAAAGGTTTGGTTGTCAAGTATTGCTTTTGGAATGATGACCAACGAAATGAAAAAGCTACTGTTTCATTGTTGGTGCAATAATTCAGCTCAGCAGTCCCTTCCCACTTTCTGGCCATTCCCACTCTGTGGGGATGGTGTGTTGGGTGAGGATTGCTCTGTCAAGAAGGAAATGTGTGAATCCATCAGGGAGAAAGGCACAGAATGTTTTGTTTGGATGTGATCGGTGCCATGAGGAGTAGAAAAGCTGGTGACCAGTGGCAGGATTTGAGGGAATGAATGGCTGGAGCTGTGTCTAGGGTGGATATTAGGGAAAGGTTTTTCCCCAGAGGGTGCTGAGGCACTGACCAGGCTCCCCAGGGAATGGTCACAGCCCCAAGGCTTCTCCAGGAATGTTTGGACAACACTCTCAGACACAGGGTGGGATTGTTGGGGTGTCTGTGCAGGACCACACTCCTTGTGTGTCCCTTCCAACTCAGGATGTTCTTTGACTCTGTGAAAACCTGTGGAGCAGGTGATGAGAGAGATGTCCCTTCCAGCCACCCAGCTGATGTGAGATCAGCAGGCTGGGGGTTGGTTTGCTAGGTTTAAATCGAGACAGCTTCAGTGGGACATGTGTAGACTCAGACACTGTGGTTTTGCAAAGAATTTGGCTTCTCTTTCCCACTAAGTCACTTAGGCTGCGTGTTGTTTGGATGGGATTGAGTCAGCTGAGTTGCAGGGGGCAAAGTAGCCATATTAAATTAAATTAAAACCAGGAATAAAAAACTTTGTATGCAAAATCCAGAGCTTGGGAAAACAGGTTTGAGGACAAACAGCCCCTCAAAGGAAAAAGCTCATCTTCCATATGTGCCCAGTTTCCTCTCCTGATTTCCTATGAGTTTTCCTCCTGTCTCATCTCCAGCATGAGGAACAGATCTCCAAAGACTTATTGGGAGAACACTGCAGAGTTCTGAGCAGCAGCAGAACTGAGTGTGCTTTTCTGGATGCTTGTGTTCCCCGGTGAGACTCTGGTAGACACACGAGGCCAGGGCAGACCAAATCACCTCTTTTTTTGTTTTTTTCCACTTGACTTAAATTGGGAGTACCCTGTGTACTGCAAACCAGGCTCAGAGAAAGTCAAGGGAGCCACACATCTGGCTCACAGGGGCTGTTCTCTTGCAGTTCTGCTGCGAATAAATGAAAACAAAATGGGAGGTTGAGTAACTCTTCTTGTTTTGTACATTTTACATGCATTTGGAGGAGCTGGGCTTGGGCATCCTGGCTTGTACACCAGCAGTGTTTTCATTGAGCTACACTGGTGCAGAATGCTTTGGACTTTAAGACTTTTTACCTCTTCCATCTATCTGTCATCAGTCTCACCAGTATTAAAGTCTTGGCTGCCATACAGGAATCCAGACTTTGCAAGCTTGCAGATATTTTCTCAAATGCCTGTAATCAGGATTTATATGGGCACTTCATCCCAGCAAATTGGAAACTGTTAAATATTAAAGCAGCCTGGTGTGCTCCAAAGGCTTTTTTAATCCTAGTGGTCCCCATTTGTGTGGGTTACTGGTCACAGTCTCTGCTCTGGTGCCAAAGGGGCTGCTCTGGCTTTTCTTCGTGTCTTCTTGTGGAAGGGTTTTGCCCAAGCACTTTAATGATGAAGAACTTGACCTCGGTGGTGAATTGCAGAGGCAGCCTCTAAATGAGATTCCTGAGAGATCCCCTGGCAGGAAGTTTGTACAGTTTCCCTTACCTATGGCTTGAATCCTAATGAATTAAACAGTCAATTTTGGTTGTTTTTTCCCCTGCGTGCAGATGCAGTGGCAGAACGTGGAGCACGTCGGTGACCAGAGTCCTTATGTCACCTCAGTGATCCTCCACATCAAACAGAATGTCCCCATCATCCGTGACAACCTGGCCTCCACCAGGAAGTATTTCACTCAGTTCTGCATAAAATTTGCAAAGTAAGTTACCAACATACACAGTTTATTCAGGTCGTCCCGTAAAACAGTGTGATGATCCCTGTGTGTGGTTTGCCAAGTTTTGGGTTGGGAATCTTTAAAAAACTTTGAATATCTGACTTTAGATATGGCTCTTGTTGTGGGAAAACCTCCTTTTCATCCGTGGGCCTTCCAGGTACTGAGAAATTTGCCTCACAATAACATTTACAATAATCCCTGTAAGGAGGGCATGTGTGAGAAATATATTCTACCTTCACAGTTTAAAAACTGCTTCTCTGTGCAAAAATCGCTCAGTCAGGAGGGGAAATTCACATTTAAATGTTGAGGGGTATTAAAGTATCTTTCTGGCAAGTCACTTAAAGCTGAGCAGTGTGCAAGAAGTGGCAGGTGAGACAGAAACTCTCCTTACTGCTGGATTCAGGGTGGGCGCCCAAACTTTCCTCTCTGTGCCTGAAACAAAAATTCCGTTCTTTGGGAAGACACTTTGAGCTCTTCCCTGCTTGCCTGCCTGTGGCCAGGCTGAGCTCCACATGGCAGTGCCCCAAGAAAAACCCTCAGGAGGGCTCTGCCAGTTGTAGCTGCTGCTTTTGGTGTTGCATGTGACCGTGCTGGTGGACTTGTGAGCAGTGGCGTGCGTGTCATGTGTCACTCTAAAATACCTTAACGTTTCATTCATCTCTGATAAGGTAATCACCCCGAAATAAGCTCTGTGGCCTGGCAGGGACAGTGTGGGCTGGAGATTTGAGCTGCAGCTCCTGCCTCAGCAGGGTGGGATGCAGCAGCTATCCTGGGAACTGGGAGCTTTCACAGCAGAGTTGCTCTCCTGAGAGTTTCATGCCCCTCTCTGTCTCGGGGTGCTCGTGAGTTTGCATTAAGGAGCAGTTGCTGATAAATCACGTTGTGATGTTGCCCATAATCACTGTTTGAAACGCTGCCTCGGTGAGAATTTATTGTACAAAAACCTTCTGTGTGGTTACAGTTGAATTTTATGTGATAAATAAAACCCCCCATTTATTCAGCTGTTCACAGCACACTCTTAATACCTCAGCTTAGTTGCCTCCCTTTCAACTTTATTGCTGGGCACATACCAAGTAAACTCCAGATGAAACAGCTCTCAGATTTGAGTGAAGTTCCCATCTGAGTGTCCTCATCCATGAGCACAGAAGTCACTGCTCTCCAAAACTGCAGCTCTGATCTTTAAAATTAAGACACAGTCCTGAACTCCCTGTGCCATGGATCAGATGTAGAAAGGTAAAAAGGGTTCCTGAAGATTGATTGTGCTGGATCTGTGCAACTTGATGCTAAGGAAAACCAGCCCAGTGGCAAGGGAGCACCGATCTCTCCTTGAAATGCCTTTTAATGCGTACAAATATTTGTGTTTTGGAAACTCTGAATTCTTATGGAATATGCTGGCTGGGCCAATATAAATACCTGGCCTTTTGTGTGCCCCACAATGCTGAAAATCCTTTTAACAGTCCTTGTGCTTCTCCACATGTTAATGCCTGTGTCTTTGTGAGCTGCCACTTCTCAGCTCTAATGGATTGTATAAAGCGTGAGTGTTGAGTTACAGGACCACAGGGGAGAAGGCAGCTAAAGTCACTAAATTTAAAACAGCGGGATCCAAGCCAAGTCTGGAGAGAAGAAAAATGGCCATCAGAAATTGCATCAATCCTCTAACCCAATTTGTCATTTTTGCTTTGTTTTGACCAAAGTGTGAGTGGCACTCCCTGGGGACGGCGAGCAGCAGGATGCGCTGGCAGGCAGGGTGGGGGGCTCAGCTCTCCCCGCACCTTATCCTTTGAAATCAAACCCCACAGCACCAAAGCCGTGGCTGCTATGCTGGGATGTGTTTGGGAAGTCTGTGACCTGACCTCAATGAGGAAGAGATTAGAGCTGAGAGACAGGAAAAACAAACAGTTCTCCCCCTCGCCGGGGCAGCGGCTCCTCCGTGAGCAGCAGCCGAGCCTGGTGGGTGCTCTGTCCTTCCAGGTGCTCCAGCTAAAAAGTGAGAGGGGTTTGGTGGAAGAAGGTGCTGATGTGGAGGCTGCTGGAGGTTTCAGGGCTGAGCCCAGCCTGGGCAAGGGCTGGTCACCAGCTCAGAGGATGGCGTAGAGCACAACCCTCCTGGGCTGCAGTGACTCAGCGACACCGGAACCTTTGAGGGATGTCCTGCAGTGGCTCAGGCTGTCAGACAGACAGACAGGCTGTGGTTGCATGTCTGTCTGTGCCTCACTCAGCAAGGCATTGTGTTTGATGCATCATCAGTGCAGGGGATTAGGAAAACTCAGGCTTTGGCAGAGCCCCTCCTGTTGGATGGGAGCCTCTCAGATGCTGTGGTTTCTGTGCTTTAGGTTCCTCATCTGCCTTGCACTGCTTTATTATTGCACTGGGGACTTGTCTGCTTCTAGGGAGGGTTTGCTGGGTTCAGTTTTATAGCTGAAGCTGTAAATGAGTTCTGGCATCCAATCTAGCTGTGATTGTGCAGGGAGTAAAGGCATTCAGAGCACAGAGCCTCGTGCAGAGCATTACCCCTGAACGTGCACGTATTATTCACATCAGGATTGCCTGCTGTACTCTGAGAGCACCAGGCATCGAGTCCAGCCTAGGCAAGAGGCTCCAGTGCATTTTTCTGTTATGTGCAACTGCTCTTGATGGTCTCTGCTAGTCCAAAAGAAAATTAAAAAAAAAAGAAAAGGGGAAAAAAAATTCCAGAGCAGCCCTTGGCTCTTACAGTTTGTCTTGTCTGTCCTGCTGGCTTTGGGAAGCTGTTTCCAATAAGGCAGCGTGAAATAAGAGGCATGTGGGGATGGAAGGTCACTTTACCCCTCTGCACTGATGGTGGGTGGCCATCCAAAGGGGCCTGGGAATTGTTTCCTGCAGGACAGAATGCTGTCTATGGGAGATTGTGTGGTTATATAGAAAAGAAGATAAAAGCCAACAGGGGAGGGGGTCCTCGGGCTGCCAGGCTGCCACCCTGCAGAAGGAAAGGCTCACCCTGTTTCCCATAGACAAGATGAGCTTTAGCTCCATGCCTGACCTTGCAGAGGGAGGGACAATTCAATCTACCTACACTATCAAAGGCACAATTAATTTCTTGTACTGTTCTGCCAGCAGTGAGCTGCTGCATCCAGAGTCGCTGCCAATTTATCATTTTCTAGGATCACCTAAGCTCCAGCTGTGCTCATCACTCTCTAATTGCCCTCTGGGAATTAGTTATAGACCTGAAAAATGGACTTTTAAAACAGATAGGTTTAATCTCCACTATAATGCTTTTGTGCAAGAGGAGACTGGGCCTCTCTCCCTCCTCCTCTTTCTGTTTGGTTGCCAAGGTTGTTTCTCTGGTGGCCAAATTCAAAGCTGCTTGGGGCAGCCCAGTAGCTGGTTCTCAACAGTAGTTTGAAATTGTTCTCCTTGACACCTCTCCAGGACAAAATGATTCACTGAGGGAGGTAGTGAGTGTGTCTGAGGGAAGGGAAGGAACCTTTGCTTGTGAGGGCTCTTCCTTGAGCCATTCCTTTGGGTTTGCTCAGCAGCTTGGCACGCTCCGTGCCCGAGCTACACTTTTGTCACTCTTCCATGAGAAAGGATGAGAAATGAACGTCCTGCCTTGGAAAACAGGTGGCAGGACAAACAAGATGCTGTCCTTGCTCCTTGCTTTGTGGGGAGGAAACAAAAAGCTTAACAGATGCAAGGAGGAAACCAAGCTGAATTTAGATCAGCATCGTGAACAGTCCAAAGCACAGCAACCAGACCGACTGATACTCTCTTAGCACTGAGCCATTAAAATCTAAGAGCTGCCACCAGGTCATGGGCAGGTCCTGGAAATGTGAGCCCTGCAGGCATTCAGCCAAAGGAGAACACGTGAAAGAAGCAGAGCGCATTAAAAACAAGGCAGCAAGAGGAAGGCTTGTTCAATGATCTTGGTCCTGACAGAGTTTGTTGCTCCTGCAGCTCCTGAGCTTTCCTGGTGCTGCTCCTTGGTGGAGTAGGTGGGCAGGAGCTTGTCCTGCAGGTGCCCAACCAGTGCTTTTGCTGGGAGGGTGCAAATTTCTCTCCACTGAGGAACGAAACCGCTTCAAAGCCTCACACTGAGAGGCAAAAAGCTAAAAGCACAGCTGGTGCCCTGAAGTGGTGCATAACTTCCATCCTCACCAAGCTCTCTCTGCTTGGGCAGTCATTTTTCTGAGTCTGGAGTCCATGAGAGTAAAATATGGTAATGGTGTTTTCCTTTTCACAGAACTTTTTCTTGTCTTGATTGTGTTGGCCAGGAGCTTTCTGGAAGGGTGCCTCTGTGTGAGTGTCCAGGGCCCAGCAGACCTCCAGCCTTGGCTGGACCTCAAGTTCAGTGTGTAATATGCATGTTACAGAATTAATTGTGTGCAGGAAAATGTATGTTCTGGAAACAGTCAAGATACATCATGAGCAGTGAGACTAATCCTGGTGTGTTGCTGTTTTTATGATGCACAATGGTTTGTTTGCTGTAATTTTTTACTGTAATTCTTCATATTTCGTTTACAGCAATTTATTTACCTAGAGTGTGTGTGCAGCTCTCAATAAACGTTGAGATCCGGAGGGATTAGAGCAAAAGAACTGTGCCTAGGGGTTGGGATTTTTTTTTTATTTAGTATATTTAACATGTCTGGAATCAGCTTGGGAAGCTGGCACTCGGAGTGTCTTTGTGGAAGCCATCCTGGTTTGGTTCTGCATGCTTTGTCACCACAGAAGACTGTCTGACTGCAGATGTTCTTATGTAATTGTGTCATTTTGTATCCTGCAGCTCCTTCATTCCCAAGTTCATTAACCATCTCTTCAAGTGCAAACCTATCAGCATGGTGGGTGCAGAGCAGGTAAGAAGAAATGGGTGCATTGGCTGTCGTATTTGATGGCTTTTGGGTTCAAAACTGAGAAACTGAGGCATCTCCCACCCTGCCTGTGGGCTGGACCCTGCTGCTCTGTGAGGGTGGGATTTGGAAGAGGCAGGATTTCATCTGTCCCCTGCACACAGAGCTTATTAGCCCTGTGGGCTCATAAAAAAAAAGAAAAAGCAAAAAAAAAGAAGAAACGTCCCTAATGGGACAGCTGTGAACTTCAAATGGGTGCCTTCAAAGCTGCTTGGGTTTTAGGCATCAAAGATGGTTCTGAGCAGTTTCAGAGCAAAACGAAACAGGAGCTTTACATCAAAACCTTCCTCATCCTTAATGGAAAGCAAACGAGTAAAACTTGGTGCCTGCTCGTCTTGTGTGATGAGCAATAACCTGAGAGTGATTAAAGGCAGTCTTTTTAAAATAAGCTTCTCAAGTGATTAACCAGCAGTGGGCTTGTGTCTAATGTTAAAAGCTTTCAATATTCCTGCATGGGGATAACAGGCCCAATTTGCTTCTTGAAAGCAGACTGGGAAGGTTTTATTAGCCTGACTCCCAGTGAATACATCTCATTAGAAGTGGGACATACCTCCCTGGGGCTGGGGGTACAGAGGTCTCAGTGGCTGATCTCTCTCTGTGCAGCATGTGGAACCTCAGTTCCCCCCAAAATCTCACCCACCAGCATCTTTCCATGCCACTTTCTCCTCCCTGGTGCAAATGTTGCTGGGGAATACATTTTCGTGGCCTTCCTGGTTCTACACACAGCTTTTCCTGCAGTTTGCTAATAATGACTGTTGCAGTATGAATACTGGGGTGATATTTATGGAGGTATTCAGTGTTCAGTGCAGGGTTGAGTAAATGCAGAAAACCTGACAGTGTGGGTGGCTGGGGACAGGAGGAAGCGTGGTGTTAGTTCATTTGACCTCGGTATCTAAATCATGGTACAGCTCCAGGTAATCAAGGTTGTTTCACTTCATACTGTTGGGGGGAAGGACTGGAAATCTGTGCCTGATGTGCCAGATGTTGGGCTGCCATCAGTCATTTCCAGCCAGCAGGGCAGTGCTCTGGTAAAATCACCCACAATGCTGATACCTGGTCATGGGTGATGATGTCTCCTGGAAGTGCCATTACATGGGTCAGTCCCTCCTGTCCCTGCACCCCAGTTGCCAGGACTTCTTCCAGTGTGGGAAGTGTTAAACTTCTAAGGATGTTGGGTTACAGCAGCTGATGGGTCTTGGTAGAAGGAGCCTGAGAAACAGAGCGTGATTAACTCTTGCAGCTGCTGCTGGACACTCACTCTCTGAAGATGGTTCTCCTGGATCTGCCCTCCATTGGGTCCCAAGTGGTGAGGAAGGCTCCTGCCAGCTACACAAAGATAGTGGTGAAAGGCATGACTCGGGCTGAAATGATCCTGAAGGTAACTCAAGACTTTTGATAAGCTGCCAGCCAGACTGCTGGACTGGGAATCAGCAAGCAAATTCCAGGGGGCCCTTCCTTTGAATGCAGCAATCTGCAATTGCACATGAACGTTTGTGAGCCTGGCCAGGGGCTCTGCCAGCTGCTCTGCAGAACTGGCTCACTCCCCTTGGGTTTGCCCCCACTCTCTTCTAATACCACACTGGAGTTTTCACCCTCACTTTTCAAGGCATCCAAAGGCTCAAGTTCTGCTTGCTAGGAGAGCTGAGGCACCAGGTTCCCTCAGGAGGTTGTGGAAATCAGAGTTTGCATCCCTGAGTGTCTGCTGTGGGGCAAACCCCAGGGTTCAGGTTACTCCAGGCCTTTGTGCAGACTCCATCACACAGGGGAGCCAAGCCGTGCTTGAGTCACCTGTTTACTGTCTAGTGTAACAGCCAGTGCAAACATGTCTGGGTTACTGTATTCACCAGAGCCCTTTCTCATTTTCCAGACCTGCTGCCTGGAAAATGACCCAAAAGCAGTGTGTTGTCTTCGTAAAAAGCAACAAGCAAAGCCATCTGCCCTTCCCAGTTGGTGCTGGAGTGAGAAGTCAGGTTTGATCCCAGGAGGTGCCCTGGGAGCTGTGCAGTTGTACCCTCCTGGGTGATGGGATTGTCCCCTGCTCGCCAGCAATGCTGGGAATGCATTCCTGTGAGGGAATTAGTGGGACCTGGGGTCAGGCAGGACAGGCAGCTGCCAGGCAGAGCCTCCTGTAAAGCACAGCCAAGGCAAGGCGGGGTGAGGAGCCTGAGGTGTCCCTCCTCGCCTGCTGCTCAGTGTGGCTTTGCTCCCAAGCCCAGGGGAATGTCACAGCTGAGTTTGTGCTCTGGACTCAGACATTAGCTCTCCAGCTCCATGCTTTTGGAGTAAGGTGACTGAGCTGTTAGTGCATTGTAGTCTAAACTTTCTTAGAAGTGACCTGAATAAAAATGTCCTGGTTTGTGCTAACGGGAGCAGGGAAGATTGTGGTGCCTGTTGTGTACAGCACAGGTCTTTCCTTGGAGCTCATGTGTGAATCAGAAGAGAAATGGAGCTAATTTGTCCTCCCTTAGCATCACGTGGAGTGCTGCAGTCCCCAGGCTGTGCAGCAGCAGTGTCACTGCTGTGTCACTGCTGTGTCACACAGCCCATGCTGGCCCTGCTGCTGCACAAAGCGCTGCTGGCCCCAGGTGAGGGCTCTGTCTCATAAAGACTGCAAATCACTGGGAGCCACAGTGTGTGTTCCCAGGCTTGTTCTGGGGCAGGTAATTCAGGCAGACAGACTTTGGGCCCGTGGGGAGCACAAACAAATCACTGAGCTGAGCCCCACGAAGCACAGATGGGAGCGGGGAGGAGGGCTCTGGGCCGTGCACATCCCGCAGAGCTCTTCCCCTTCTCCTCTGGCTGCACTGTCTGAAGCTCCAGCTTTTCATCTTGGCAGAAGATTTTTACAAGGGCTGTAAATTAAGGATTTATAAGTGTATACATGGCTGTGATGTCTCAGTGGTCTGAAGTGCAGGGAAAGAAAGAAACATCTTGGTGACAGAATACAGTGTGGGGTGAGCTGGGTCAGTGCAAACATATGGAAATGTTTTTGGAGACAGGGAAGGGTCTGGTCTGGTGCTGTTTCTGCCCATTTACACACACACACACACTCTTCCCCTGAAAGATGGTTTGGCTGCCCAGCATTATCAAAAGATGTGTTCTCTGTGGAGCTTGCTGCTCATGTAAGAAAAGCACATCAGTGAGGGATCATCTTACCAGCTTTGAGGCTATTTTGATTTTTTTTCCTGCTTTTTACGACTGCTCCTGAGCAGATGTTGGTGGGGGGTTCCCACCCTTCATCCCAGTCTCTCCAGAGGAGTGTCCAAGAGGAGCTGCACCCCAAGGACAGAGTGCCTGTGTGCTCACTGGTGACACGTCAGGGGAGCTGCAGAGCAGAGAGCTCTGGCCCACGCTGTCCTGGGGACGAGGGAGTGAACACAGTGTTGTCATATTCCCCTGTGACACCCTGTGTGTCCTGCCTCCAGGCAGGAGGGAGTGAGAGGGACACGCAGCCAAAGAGAGGGTCTGGACTGTGTCCAGGCTGCCTGGTCCCTGGGGACTTTGTGAGTGTCACCACCACTGCCAGCGCTGTCCCCAGAGCGACTCCCCAGCTTGTCTTCCCCGTGCAACACGATAAAATCTTGAGCTTTACAATACCCCAGTGCCTGCCAGCCCACAGGCCACAAAGTCCTGCTGCTCTTTGAAACATGACGCAGAGCCTGTGAGCACCACTGTGTGCTGAAAGAGCACACACTCCCTCCCTGCTCCTTTCTCTTCACTCACCTTTACCTCTCTCATTTCTTGTTCCTTAAGCATTTTATTTTAGGAGCCAGTCGTGCTGTCACTCCTGTGCCAGAGTCAATTGAGCACTGCCTTTAACTCCTCTGTTATTTGTCTGATCTCTTTTTCCTTGTCTTGGCAGGTGGTGATGGCTCCACATGAGCCCCCAGTTGTGTTTGTGGACAATTACATCAAGCTTCTCTCTGACTGCAGCACTGACACATTCCAGAAGATCCTCGACATGAAGGTTAGAACCTGTCCAGGGCTTCTGCTCATCCTCTGGTGCTGCTTTGGGATTGCTGGGAACTTTATTTCAGTGTGAATTCTGAGGGGCTTGGGGGTGGGAGAAGCACTGTAAGACAGGCATATCTTTACTCTGAAAGCAGAGTTGCTGCTGAAGAAAAAGTTTCCAGTTCATTTCACATTTTCATACCTGCTCTGCTCCTGGGGCTGAGCTGGGGGTCATCCAGAGGTCTTGGTGGGTGAGCAGGAGGCAGAGGTTTGAAAAGGGCTCTGCTGCAGCTGCTCCCAGATCAGTGAGTGCCGTGCTTTGCTCCCTCAGGGCCTGAAGAGGAGTGAGCAGAGCAGCATGTTGGACCTTTTCCGCCTGCGCCTCCCCGCTCCTCCGCCCGGCGGGGACAGCGCCGGCTCCCTCTCGCTCAGCGCTCCCACGCCTGAGCAGGAATCCTCTCGGATACGCAAGCTGGAGAAACTCATCAAAAAGAGACTCTGAGGGAGCAAGGGGGAGCTCCGTGGCTCGGGGCTGGCGGCAGCAGAGCTCGTCAGGCTCGTGATTTACAGCTGAGACGTCCGTGTGCTGCCGTCGCTCCCAGTCCCTGTGATCTCCCAACCGCCGCGTCTCGCCGCGCTTCCAGACCAAGGAGGAGTCTGAGCAAGGTGTTTGCCCTTAGCTTAGCAGGAGTGACAGCCAGGTCATTGCCAGGTCCACCTGAAGGAGAAAATAGAGGCATCTGGAAGCCAGCAGCTACAGAAACGGTTTAGGTGGATTCAGAGACTGTCTGGCTGTGATACACTTGGTGTGGCAGCGTCCACCCTGGCTGAGCTCCTGCTGCAGCACTGAGGGCTTTGCCTCAGTTCTGTGTTACTGCTCACTCCCTGCTGCAGAGCTGTTCCTCTGATTCATTATTTATTGTGGGGTGGGGGGAACCAACCCCAAACCATGACCGCCACCAAAACCCCGACCCTTTAACAGCTGGGATCTGGCATCTGCAGCTCCACTGAATCAATGAGATGCCCAGGAGGGAACCCCGAGGCAGACCTCTCCCCCTGCTCCCAGGACAGGCATGCATAGAGCACCGTGAAACAGCAGGGCAAATCCTTTTCAGAACAGGAGGAAAGGGCTGAATTAATGCCTTCTGCACCTTGGCAAAGCTCCTGCCAACCAGCTGGCAGCCTTGGCTGCTGTTAGAGCTTCAAGGCCAAGCAGGACATGTGTGGAGCCCTCTCCAGCTGCTTGGTATTTCCCTGGCGTGTGCTGGGCTCACCCGCTGTCCCCAGTGGGAGTTCCCTTCCTTCCTGGCCAGCATCTCTCCCTCTCTCCACAAAGAGCCCTTCATGGAGCAAGTGTCAGACTGCTCCAGCCCCTCATTCTCGCTCCAGCTGGCGTGTCCCAAGCAGGGATGTGTCACCTTGGCACCTCTGCTGCCCTGCAAGGAGAGGTGCTGGAAATGTTGGCTCTATCAGGGAGCCAGGGCCACTTGCTGGGACAGGAGGCTTTCAGCAGCCTCAGGCTTTGAGGTCCTCCTCCTCCTCCTGCTCCTCTGAGCTTCACCTTGCAGCAGTGCAGAGGGGAAGAGAGCCAGCAGTGAAATATTTTGGATAACCCATGGCCCAGCTCCTGGGTCCCAGCCACAGAGCCAGCGTGGAGCAGGGTTGGGATCAGTGGATGCTTCCCAAGGAGTCTCTGTGCAGGGATGCCTCACCTTGCCATTAGCACTGCTGGATTTCTTCCCAAACTCCTCTGTACCCTTTCTGGGAGACTTTGAAGGCATCTGCCCAACCATGAGTGAATCCCACATGGGTGTGGGGCAGGTCAACCAGTCGTGCCTGTGTTATTTAACTCAAGCTTCACTTGCACATGCAGGAAGGAGAAGTCCTGTACCAGTGAGGCAGGTGAGGAACAGCCATGCTGTCAGATGCCTTCCTGGGAGTGTCGTGCTCCCCACCAGGGCATGTTTGGGCCTTAGGACTGTATTTGTTTGGGGGTTGTACTCACAGGGATTGTAAAAATCACTGCTGCACTTTAGGGAGGGGGGATCAGACTCCAAGAATGTGAGCTCCATCCCCCCAAACCCAGAGCTCCCCTGGGATGGGGAGTGAAGAGCAGCAGTAACAACACCTGTGGGGGAAGGACAGCAGAGTTTCTCATCACTCCAGTTTTACAAATCTGCTGTTGCCTCGTTTACTTCCTCCCCTGATTCCCTGTTAGGTGACAAAAGAAGGGACGGTTGAAAGCACACTGGGATTCTGAGCACCCCAAGGACAGATCATGTGAAGGTGCCTGTGCAGGATGGCTCATGAGTTACCACTCTGCAGAGCTGGAGAGGAGGGTTTGCAGAGATTCGTTATTCCCATGAGGGGATGAATAATTTATTTTAGATGAATTTTTTCTTTGCTTTATCTAAGGCTAAGTCTCTCACTAAATTATGGATAGCTGGAGATGATGTTGAAGTTATCATTGTGTGTCTTACCCAAAGGCTTCCCCCGTTTCATTCTCTGCATTTCGTTCTGTAGATAAGAGGAAACAAAAGGAGAAATGAATTTTTAGTTTCAGCCTTTGAAGAACGCTACAGGGCTGGGTGTTTTTTTGGAGTTCCACTTTCAGAGAGCAAGTCCACAGTTTTCTACTTCTGCTGTAAGAGTTTTGTGCCCTTGGCTCTTGGGTGTTTATTAGATTTGGCAGGTCTCTATTTGTGCATTAGCTCTTTGGAGTTCACAGCTTTGGGGAATAAAGGATGATTATGTGTTTTCTGTACAAAATGCCACTTTTTATGGTTTCAGGCCGGGGTGTAATTCTGTCTGTACGTGGGGTGTGACACTAAAATGAATTAAACGCTTACTGATGCTCATTGCTGGGTGTTTTCTGTACAACTGCAAATCCCAGTGGCTGGGATGGACCTCGCCCAAAACGTGCTGGACCCAGCACTCCCTGCTGTCCATCTGCTCCCGCAGCTCCTCTCTGCCTTTTCCACCTTCTCTGGCAGCATCCACACCCACAGCAGCTCCCCTCACCGCGTGGGTGGCTCAACGCTCCGGACCTTGTGCCCCTAAATAATCGCATCATTTCTGCTGTCTGCCGCTGCGGGAGCGACTTCTGAGAGATCCTCACTTTCCCTTTGAAATTAATTAAGGGGTAGTGCCTTTTTCCACGCTCTGCATGACGCCGGAGCAGCTCCTTTCGCTGGGAGAATTAATGACTCATTTGCTTTTCTCCTGGCGGTCCTGCCCTCTCCGCCCTTGGGCAGGAGCGGGCGGGCGCTGGGTGTTCCTTTCTTTCCCTGGATTTACAGCCAGGACTCTGAGCATCCCAGTGACGATGTCCAAGCCTCCACGAGGCTTTGCTTGTGGCTCCACGAGGGCGGTGGCAGCAGGGTTTTAAAAGCTGATGAAACCTCGTGGCAGCTTCAGCCCCGTGCTGTCAGCGCTCATCCCTGCCATCAGTCCCAGTGCTGGGTGAGCACAGCTCCTCTGTGACACAGCCTGGCATTCCCCATCCTCTGGAAATCACTTTCCATCGTTTCCAAATAACACAGGATCCTTTTGGTTTGCTTCTCCCAGCGACAGCCCCGTCGCCTGGGGTTTGGTTGCTGATTAAGCCGAGCACGCCCAGCCTGGCTGAAAGTCCTTTATGGAAGGAGGATCTTGATAAGAGACTTGTATCTGCCCTTCTTGCCTGTGTGTGGGCAGTTAAAAAGTAAATAAAGTGGGCAAACAGGCAGGGGGAAAGATTTCCAATGCCATCAGGGATGGCACAGGTTGATACGGGTTTGAGAGACTTAAAAACAGTCAGACTTTCCGAGAGGGCAGAGTACACGTCCTGAAAAGCAGAGCCCCTGGACACTGTGACTCAATAGTGTTTGAGTTATTGAGCAGTTAAAATTCTGCTTCATTTTCATCCTCGCAGGCAGATTTGCAGCTCTGGATGTTGGTGCTGCTGGAGACCCTCGACTGGGCTGCAAAGCCCAGAAATGAGAACCTGGAAGGGCACAAAAAATTACCCTTTGTGTCAAGCCACGCCAGAATGGGAGGGGGTTTTGCTAGTAAATAAGGAGCAGAAAGATTTCCAGGAGCTGTGCTTATCCCAGGCACTGAGATCCCTCTCACTTGGACCCTGATCCCCATGGGAGTGGCTGCGGGAGCACCCACAGCTCTCAGAGGTGGCTGCTGGGATGTGGCACAAGTTCCTCCTCCTAAATTGCATTCAGTGGGTTGTTGGCAGCGTGGGTTTTCACCCAGGAGCTGCACAGCAGCTCTGAAATGATGATTGTGTTCATCTGGAAACTGCTCCAATGCCTTCCAAGGCATCTGATTTCATAAAGGGCTTTATGGGAGATTTTGGAGCGAGGAGCGATCAATTTTCCTATTGCTTGCAGAGACCAGCATCCCCTTTTTGAGGGGGATACACTTAAATTAAAAGGAAGAAAACACCTGTCCAGCACATTTGCTCAGACCCAAAACATTTCAGGCAAAATTCTTAATGTTCTTTTTCTTTCCATCTGCATTTTTCAGCAAAGACAAACAGCCTCATAGTATTTCTTCAAAGGAATGTAAATTCCTTGAGGAAGTCTCCGGAGTTCCCAGCACCGCATAGCTGCAAACCACAGACGCCTACGGCTGAAAGTTCTGCTCTGCTTTTAATTTTGGGGCAGGGAAGGAATTTTTTTTCAGAGGTTTGGGTTCACTTGTGCTGGGCCCGTCAGCCCAGACTGCTGCTCTCTGCGCAGGGGAGTGTTGACTTTGGCCGGCTGCAGAGTTGCTCTCCCTCCACAAGAGTATTCCCCCACCGAATCTGATGACATGGCGCAATTATTTCATTAGGATTTTCCAAGGAAGGTTCCCTTGGTCTCCTGTAGTGCTAGAAAGACCTTTTCCTTCTGTTCTCTTGTTTCGGCTTCGGCAGCTTTGCCTGAAAAATGCAATTAGGGGCGGCAGCCCGAATGCCTGGGAGTGGGGAGGGAGAGAGAGCAGCCTGGAGGGAGAACCTGGGGGGGCTTAACCGGGCTGCCAAAATCCCTGCTATTGGGGAAGGCACCGCTGGAGGTGGAGGCAGCCCACCAGGACTGGCAGCTTTTTGAGTGCTCCCCAAAATCCGTGCTGGCAGCACGCTGGGATGGTGCGCTGTGGGTTGGACCAGGATGCGTGGAGTGCAGCTCCTCGGGCATGGTCACGCAGAATCCCAAAATCATTTGGGTTGGAAAAGACCTTCGAGATCACCGAGTCCAACCCGGGACCCATCCCCACCTTGTCGACCACACCAGAACACTCAGTGGCACCTCCGGTCTGTCTTTACCCGGGGACGGCGACTCCGCCACCTTCCAATGTCCAACTCCGGTTGGCTGCGAGCGAGGGGACAGCGCTCGGGCTGGGACGCAGGACGGGGATGGGGACACCGGGAGGACAGGGACAGCGGGAACGCGGCGAGCACCGGGAGGACGGGGAGAACCCGGGGGACGGGGGCACCGCTGGGACACGGGGACAGAGGTGGGGCTGGGATACAGGGGCACCGCTGGGACACGAGGACAGAGGTGGGACTGGGATAC
>VYXD01011438.1:58586-104514 GCA_013397195.1 Hylia prasina | reverse complement strand
GGCACCCACAGCCGGGCCTCCAGGGTGGGAGAGCGCCCTGAAAAGCTGCGGAGAGCGCTCCGGGAGCAGCCGGGATGTGTCCCGTGAGCCTGTCCCGGGGCTGGACTGAGCTCCACAGGTCCCTTCCCACCGCCAGCCCTTCGGGGACTGAGGGGGGATTCAGGCTCCTGAAAGGAATTAACTGGAAGCGGCAAAGGTGTGGGAGGGAAACGAGCCGGAGGTGGGAGGTGAAAGCGATGTGGAAAAAGTTCCCAGCCACGTCCTGCCTTTTGGGAGCCGCTTGTGCAGGTTGTGAGGGGGGAGAAGCCACGTGTGCCTGTGGGAGGGAGGGCGGACTGCCGTGGGTTTTAGGCGCTCTGGGGTGGTGGGTGTCGGCTATGCAGGTCGCAGCGGCGTGCTGTGCCCACCCTCGGTGTTTTTGGGGGGGCTGCAGGTTGGCTCAGGTGCTCTCCAGCACCTGGGCAAAGTCCACGGCTTTCCTTCTGCTCCCAGCAACCACGTCCAGGGTGATAAAAGCCTCGGAGTGGCCGCGTTCGTGGCGTTGCTCAAAGGACGCCTAAAACCAGCATTATGCCTTAAGGATGCTGCAAAAAGCTGTTCCGTCCTCCAGATGCGCTGGCAGGGCTGTGGCTCCGAGGAGAGGGAGGATTTTGGCAGGGCCTGGCCGCTCAGCAGAGTTTCTCCGCCGGCCACGAGCTGTTTCTTTTCCTGGTTCGCTGGAGGTTACCCGTGAAACAGCCCGGCATGTGCCTCTTATCCTGCACGGGATTCCTTGACAAACGCTGGCCCGTGCTCGGCACTTCCCTCCTCTGTCCAATTCTTTCTAAGAAACCTGATGCTTCTCCGGGGGCTGGGAGGTGCCACACGCCAGCCTCAGCCCTCCCGAGCTTTTCGGCATATCAGAACAGTGAAATGAGTTTCTCTAATTGGCCATTTAGATGCTAATTTGCTTCTCCCAGGCCGACGCCAGATCAACCTGCCCCGGAACTCGAGTCAGAAGGAGCCTGCTGTCTTCATGCATTATTCACTTTGCATAAGGCACCTGCCTGGCTGGGGATCAGGAGGAAATGGGTCCAAAGTCTGATAAATAAAGATACACCTTGGCAGGTGGAACAGTGCTGGCTTTCCTCCCCGGCATCGAGGGCTGCTGGGGCACAGGGAGGCTGCTTTGCTTTGGCAAAACCTGAGGGGTTTTTTACAGCTCACCATATCTCAAGTAGCCACACTAACGAGTGCCTCTCGTTAATAAAGGATTGTTGGTGCTAGATGTCGGCTTTTCCTGTGGAGCTGATTTATTCTTCCCAATCACAGGACTGGCATGGACCTCCAGGCCATTGTATTTTTTAAAAAACCCTCTTTATAAGCTCCATCTTAAAAGCAGTTTGGCTTCTTGTTGCTGCTGCTGGGATTGGGAAGCAGCTCTGGTGGAGAGGAAACCTCTTGGTTTTCCTCCCCAAACCTCATCCTCACTTCTTTACCAGCTCGGCCTTTCACGACAAGGACACCTCCCAGCCGGTGTTTAATTTGGGCTGGGCCAAGCAGAACGAGGATCTGGATGAAGCTGTCCCCATTTTGCTGGTGCTGATGCTGCTTAAATTGAGCTTTCATGGGGAGACAGACTGAGGGAAGTCTGGTTGGGTCCTTCAGTGGTTGTCCCCGAGCTTTGGTGTTTATTTGGACGCTGTATTTTGGCCCGGACTGCAGAGCTTGCGAGTCAGGTGTGATCACAGTGGATTCCCTGTGTGTCTTGGCTCTCCATGTGCTGCTTTGGTTTATCAGGAATGGCAAAACGCTGTTCCTGAGCCGTGCCCAGGTGTCTCTGCCTGAGACATCTCCTGGCTCTGCTGGCCTTGTGCTTCCTGCCTTACCAAAAAAAAAATCATTTTACAGCATTTTACTGGTGCCCACAGCAGGCTCCTGCTGAAGGGGTGGGCGTGAACGAGCAGTTCAAAGAGGGAAAAAACTTCCCTAACGCCTTGATTCAGCTTGCCCTGGCTCCAAGACTTGGCCAGACCTTCAAAGCCAACCGTGCCACGCTCCTACAGCCCCCGAGGTTCTTTTGTGCCACTTCAGAACAGCCCTGTGCTGCGAAATGCAGCTGCGGGGCTTTAAAAAAAAAACACTTTAAACCACTTTAAAACACGAGGGGAAGAGCGGTGTCTGCAGCAAAGAAGGGGAAGGCACCGGCTGGTGGGCTGGGTTAACCTTATCAATCCCCGCCGCTCATTTACCCTCTGTCATGGCAACACGAGCAAACACTCGCTCAGTTGCCAAGGTTTCCCAGGGATAATGGGGTCTGGCGTGAGGAGCAGGCAGTGATTACACCGATTTCTTTGAGGGAGCAGCCGCCAGAAGGGAAAACGGGGCCAGCAGGTACCTGGGAATCCTGGGGGAGGTGGTGCCCTGGGAGCAGGTGAGGTAATTACACCGGCACAGCGAGGTTTGGGAATTGGGAGCTTGGCTCTAGCCAAGCTGCTTTAATTTTGATTTTTGTAAAATGAAGTATTTAAAAAAAAAAAAAAAAAGAAGTCTAATTAATTTCCTATGAAAACAAATTAATCTAGACACGAGCTGCTCAGCTGAAATAACCAGGCAAATGAGAGCTGACTGGAGGCCTCCTCGTGGGGCTGTGTGGGACTGTTTTGTCTTTGCAAGGCTCTGAGGAATCGATGCTTTGTGGGTGACTGTAACCAGCCCAGCTGCAGGCTGTGCTGTCACTGCACGAGGAGGTTTTTCTGCTGCCAGGAGTTGCCAGTAAGATCCTTCAGTTTTAACTTTGGTGAAGTCAAAATGTCAGAGGTGGAGGAGTGAGGAGGGGACTTGGTGTGGTGAGGCGATGCTGAAAAAGCGAGCTGGTAAATTCGGGGCAGGGAAATGTTGAGGGTGTTAAATGGAGAGCTGCAGGCTGGGTCAGGCAGTGCATGATCCAGGAATCTCTGGAGGCTGGGAGGGTGTTCTGGATAAGTATTGCTGTGTTGTGCTTTGCTCTTATATCCTTCCTTAAGCATCTGCTCTTGCAGCTGGGGAGGTGGCAGGTACGACCTGCTCTGTCCGTGCTCAGCTGTTGAGGTGAAATACGTGATGCTCATGCGGATGTTCTGCTGAGAAAACCTGGCTTCTCTCTCAGGAATGCTTTGAAGGGCAGCGTGTCCAGGGGCTGTCTCTGCCTGCCGCTGTTCCCTTCCCTCAGGCCCCGCTGGAAGGCTTCTCCCTCCCAGACTGGAGTCACGTTCTCAGTTCTGGTTGCCAGAGTACAACTCTTATCGTGGAGGCAGCAGAGGCAGAGCCACGTCAGAGCTGCAGGCAGGGATGTGCTGGGTTCTGCATCCCCCAGGACGCTCCTGGCCCCACGGGGAGGGTCAGCCCTGCAGGGCAGTGCTCCTCCCCTGTGCTTCTGTGCCAAGGGCAGCCAGGTGGACTCAGATTTAATGAGGTTTTTGTCTCACATGACTTCCTCCATCACAGGGAAGGAATGAACAGGTGGAGCGGTTTTAAAGCAGGTCACAGAATATCGATAAGAGCTCCCCTTTTAATTCTGAATCTGGGTAAGAAGCAGAAGCTTGCAGTGGGAGGTTTTTCTGTACCCTGAAGTGCTGGTGCTTTGCTGTCACCCTGCGTGCAGGGCACTTGCAGGTGGGCCAGGAGCTGTGGGTTTCTCTTGCTGTCTCACAGGTAGAGACTGGCTGCTTCTACCTTGCATTAGTTTGTGGAGAGGAGAGGAGGGCAGGGAGGGCATGGCTTGGTGCTGATAGAGTGTTTTTTGAGAGAAAATGCAAGACTGCATGAGGGGGATGTTTCACCACAGCCCGTGGAAACAACTCCCCAGGCTGGCGTGGTTTTGCTATCTGGGTGTTTCTGATTTCCCCGCACTTCTTGGCCTGTACTGAGATAAGAGGGAAGATGCTCCACGCCTTCCACCCCTCTGGCATCATTCCCATGCCCATGAGAGACAGTCCTTTCCCTCCAAGCCCTGCTTTTCCCCCAGCAGACCATGCCCTGCAGTCCCATTCCTGTTTCCTTCCTCAAGGTGTGTCCCCAGCAGGCTTTTTCCAGAGGTGCAAAGCCAGCAGCTCCCAGCAGAGGAGATGGAAAAAGAGAGAAAAACACTCCTGTAAATATTTCAGGGACTAATCTCTCTGAAGGCTCTTTTGGGATCTGGTGGCTCTTTAGGCTTTTGTGTTGTTTGCCTTCTCTCTTTGCAGATGCAGCTCAGGGAATGGTGGAGGACAGAAAGCATGTGCTGAGTAACAGGAGGCAAAAGACCATGACATTGCTTGTTTTTGTTCGGTCACGCTGAGCAAAGCTCGCTGTGCTCTGAGGCTGGAGAATGCCTTTAAGCCTCTCCTGAGAAAAATGCTCAGCTCATGTGCTCTATTCTGACTCGCCTTCAGCTCTGGTAGAGCAGATAAAGCTCTGCTGAGGAGGGGCAGATGCTTCCAGCACAGCTTTCCAGCCTGAAAACACAGCTGCTGGCAAAGCAAACTCCTCTGGCCTGGCTGTGCCGTGCGGCTCAGCTCCAGCTTTTATTCCAAAGAGCCCCCAGCCACCCCAGGCTGCTTTCCTGGAGCCCTGCATGGACACAGAGTGTGGGCTGTGCTGTTCTTCAGGTGTCCATGAGTGGGAGGGAGGAATTCACGGTGCAGCTGAAGAGTAATTTAATATATGCGTTTGTGTGGGGGGGCTACATGTGCACATAATCCTGTAACCACACATCACAGAGCTTGGGAAATCTCTGGAAAATCCCAGGTCAGCCATTCTGTGTCCAGTTGTAGCTTTTCTCTGCTGCTAGCTGAGGCCTGAGGGTGGGATGCTCTGTGTTCCTTTGCTGCTCATGCCTGATTGCTCCCCTGTGTGTGAGCCTGTAGGGCGTGTGTGGGGAAGGTGTTCTCCGTGTTCCCTCCTCGCCTGAGGCTGTGAGGAAGATTAAAGGAGCAGGAGGAGTTCTGGGGCTGAATGGAAGTGCAAGCCCAGTGCGTGGCACGGAGCAGAGTTGGGAGAGCAGGGTTCAAGGTTTTCTTCTAGGGACGGTCACTTTCAAAAGCCATCACTTTGACTAATGTGGTAAAAGGTTTAAAAAGTCATGTGTGACGCTTCTGTCTGTCCTCCCTGCTCCAGCCCTGTTTCCTGCATCTCCTCCATGCCTCACTTTGCTGAAGTCAGACTGTGCTGAGCCTTCACCTTTTTTACACACTTTTCTCCTTGCTCTGAAAGAAACCCGTGTGGAATTTCCCCTCTCCCCTCCTGCCTGTTGTAAGCACTGCGTTTTCGGGCTCTTCCCAGAAACTGGGATGGCCAGAGAGGAGGGAACTGGCTCATTGTTTGTGACTGGTTTGGCTCCGGGGGCTGAGGTGGGGTTTGGCAGGAGGGAGCTGCCAGCTCTCTGCCACGGTGTTTCTGTGCTGGGGGATGTGTGAGCTCAGCACAGGAGTTTGATGTGCCCAAGCACTGTGTGAGGGGGCCAAGGCCATCCTGGCACAGCAGCACAGAGCTCGGAGTGGCAGCAGCAGATAGCAGGGGTAGGCACAGCACTGCTGGGCACTGGGAAAAGTGTTTGTTTGGGAACTCCAGCACGGCTGGCAGGTGATGCACCTTGCCTGCCATTGGATCTGATTTCTGCTTGCCAGCCAGCATTAAACACCTTATCTCTGCCCAGCAGGTGTGGGCTCAAAGCTGGCAGGTGTCTGTGCTGGGGACAAGCATTAATACCTGGGAATTTATGCATTAGGGCTGGTGAGACACTCGCTCTCCTGGAGAACAAATCCTGCTGGTTAAAAGCTCTCTGCATCAAGTCTGGTTTAGCATCCATTGAAACCTCTCGGCTGTGCCTGTCCCTTGGTGGTTTCCATTCACCTGAGCTGCTGCCAGGGCTCAGAACTGCTCAGCTGCAGAGTCTCTTCAGGGGGTGTTTCTCCCCGGAGCGTCTGGAGGTTGGTTCTTGCTGCCTTTTCCTGATCAGTTCAGCGGAATTTTCACTGAACACAAGGAATCACTGGTGTGACCACGCCGGGGACACCAGCCCCATCAGGAGATCCTTAAGAAAAGGTGCTGTCTTAAGCATCAGAGAATGCAAACGAGCTGCTATTGTAGGCTGGAGTTATAAATATCGGGCTATTATGGAGGCAGTTTTAATGAAGGAAATGACTTGCCACTATTCATGCTGATTGTCGCGTGGGTTTTTGTTTGTTACCCCATTAAGAGGTTAAAAAAAAGGCAACTGTAGGTTCTTTGTGTCCTTTAGAGTGGCTTTCTCTGTCAGAACTGCAGCACCAGGGCTCTGGAGGTGGGGAGGCAGAGATCATTCTCACAGACAACGCTTTTCTCTAGTTTGAAATGAAAAATCAGGACTGACAAAGAGTGTCTGGCTTCTATTTTTTTTTTTTAACAGTATACCATAAAATCTAAACTTCCAGCCTTGCCTTCAAGGTACCTGAAGGTATTTATTTGCTTGTATTTTATGAGGGTGATGGTGTGTTTTTATCACTGTCTGTGGGTGAGAGTCTGGCTGCTCCCACCGTGAGTGACGCTGGCAGATCACCTCTGTTGGCTTTGCTGCAAGAGTGGCTGCTGTTTGCTCCTTCCAGGTGTGAGCCCTGCCTCCCCACCCCTCCCCAGGCTGGGGCCATGGCCGAGATGATTTTCGGCAGCGGGACGGGCCCCTGGGTGTGCCCCAACGACCGGCAGCTGGCCCTGCGAGCCAAGTGAGTCCTCCCCACCCTCCTCCTCCTCCTCCCCTTCCTCCCTCAGCTCTGCCCTGACAGCTCTTGGCCTCACCCTGCACCCCTGGCAGTCCTGGGGTGAAAGGAAGCGTTGGAGGCAGCCTCAGATCCCTGCAGCACCCTAAATATAACTGTTGGCATCCCCCAGCTGCCAGCACCCTTTTGCTTTAGGGACTTGTCTTTAGTTCTTTCTTTCCCCTGAAGTTAAAATTACTGCACAGCCTAAAGACTAAGAGGATGGGGATGAGTCAGGCACTACAAGTGCGTTTTTCTTGGGTGCTTTCATTCCCTGGCAGCTGGGACCATGCCACCTCTGCTCCTGCCTGAGCCCCTGGGCTCAGCTGCTGCTGCAGAGTGTCAGAAAATGGGGGGACACCCCACGTTTTGAGGGTGCACTGCCTGGCTGGGAGCAGTGCACCCCACTGCCACCTGCCCAGCCTGCAGGAAGCCTCAGCAAGACAGTGGTGCCCAGGAGTGCGTTCTCCTTGCAGCCATGAGTTTATCCAGCGACCTCCAAACCCCTCCTGAATGGTAATTAATTAATTGAGCTGTGAAAGCTCCTGCCAAGTGAGCCAAGGAGAGACATCAGCTGCTGCATGTGAGGCACGGAGGGTTTGCTGGAGTCCTCGTGTGAACCTGGGCTACACCAAGGGAGGACGTTGCCAAATTTATATTTCTAGGCACTCCCATAGAATTTGTGTGTTTGAACTGAGGGCGTTGGGGATGTGGGATCTTGGAAGGGAGGAGGGTGCAGGTGACCCCTGTGTTTGGGAGTTTGCCCCTGGCAGCAGCACCCATCTCTGTGAGGGAATCCCCAGCCCCAGGAGAGGTTTTCCTCTTCGTGGACGAACAGGAACGAGGGCTGGGAGTGGTGAAACACAAACAGGAGCAGAAAGGGAGGTGAGGGGGGCACAAGAGACAGCACAGCACTGGGTGCTGCCGGGGGGTGATGTGGAAATGTGGTCAGTGAGAGGAGACTCCTGCTTTGCTCACGGAACAGATTTCCCTGGTGGGAGGCTGACGTGGGTCTGAGTGCCCAGGGCAGGGGGTCTGTGCTTTCCTTTCCCGGCTGAGTGCTGCCCTCCACCCCCTCCCCAGGCTCCAGACGGGCTGGTCCGTGCACACATTCCAGACTGAGAAGCAGAGGAAGATGCAGGCCCTGAGCCCCAAGGAACTCGAGGTCATCCTGGGAGTCATCCGCAAGGCAGAGGAGCTGGACGTGGTGGAGCAGCGGCGCATCGGGTGCGTCCCTTGTCCCCTTCCCTCCCCAGGAAAGGCCAGCACAGGCAGGAGGGGCTCTCCCCTGAGCTGCCTGAGCTCAGCCTCCATCCCTCAGAGCATCCCTTAGGTCAGTTATTTGCTCCTCCCACGCTGCTTGTTTGGAGGTGATGACCATCAAGGGTGGATGTCATGTTTTCCTTCTCCCTGAAGGCTTTTTGTGCTTTCTCTGAGCCTTGGGGATGGCTGAGGCTGCAGCCCTGGCACACTCCCTGGAAAGTGCAGGCGGTGTTGAGGCACTGGGAGAGGCTGGGCTGTGCCCAGGGCTGCTGCAGGGTGGCTCAGGATCACTGCTGGCAGTGCACTCAGGTTTTCCCTTGTCCACCCCAGGCCCCTGGGATTTTGCCTGGAGCAGAGAATGAGTTTATGTTCTAGTTGGCTGAGCCCTCTGGATGGGGTTTGCTAGCTTGAATTATTTAATTTACAGGCGTCCCTTTGCTGCTGCAGGCTCCCATTTGCTCCCAGTCCTGCTGGAGGCCTGGCCTGAGCTCTGTCCGTGATCTGCTGCCTTTCAAGCCGGGGAGCTGGACAGTCCTGCAGCCTTTCCCAGCAGTGTTTGTGTTCATGAGACAGGAAACCCCAGGGACTCCCAGCCCCTGTACAGCAGTCCAGAGGAGCTTCCTGCTCCTCTGCTTCCCCGTGCAGAGCTCGTTAGCGAGGGCTAACGAGAAGTGACAGCCATGTTTTTGTGGCAAATGGGAGACCCCAGCAGCAGCCAGTGACCCTGAGGGCCTGACTGTTCCTGCGTGGCTGCTGGTGGAGCTGCAGCAAGTGCTACCCTCGCAGCTCCTGTGGTGAAGCATTCTCTGAAATGCCTTTTGTTAACTCCCGGGAGTTCCTTTGTGCCCGAGTGCAAGTCGATCATAAATCCACTAATGATAGCTGGGCCTGGCTGTGCAGCCTGACCTCCCCACCACGGGCAGGGCCTCCTTCAAACAGCCCTCAGAAGGGGCCCTGGTGGATGGGACATTAGCACTAATGAGAGTGGGATTCATGGATAGCAGGGTCGCTCCCTCCTGGTGCTGATGAATGGCCTGGCTGCTGCTGTCCCCCTCTGCAGATGGAGGCCTGAAGGTTGCCAAGCAGTGATCTCATGGCAGAGCAACCTTGCTCTGCATGCTCTCCACACCCTGCATCCTAATTGCTTATCCCGCCTCCCTCCCCTCTCCCAGCCCTGCTGCTGCAGACTTGGTGTGTGCATTTGTGCTCCCTGCCTTCCAAATGGGCTGTGGAACGGAGCAGGGAGCAGTCACTGGCATTCCTGTGCCACAGCCAGGCTCTGATGGCTTCAGTCTGGCTCATTTTGGTCCTTGTTCTCCAGTCCGGCCTAGTCCCTGCTCCTAATGGGGTGTGGGCAAGTCCACATCAGTCCACAGCAATCCCTGCTGCTCTCAGAGAGATGGGAAAACAGAGAAGGCTTGGCAGGTTTAGCTCCTTTGCCCTTTCCCAGTGCTTTTTGCCTTGCCCTGGCACTCCAGGCCTCCCCTGCAGTGCTGTGACCTCTGCTCTGCCTCTCGCCCGCAGGCGCCTGGTGGAGAGGCTGGAGAACATGAGGAAGAATGCCATGGGGAACGGTCTCTCGCAGTGCCTGCTCTGTGGGGAGACCCTGGGGCTGCTGGGCAGCTCCTCTGTCTTCTGCCAGGACTGCAAAAAGGTGGGTTTGCTCACACGTGCCTATTCCTGGCAGCAGGAATCTCTAGGAAACGCCGCCAGGCCCCTTGGAAGCTCTGCAGGGTTGTTTTGTTCTCTTTGGTGCTGTCAGACCATCGAGTTTTCTGTTGCAGCCTGGGGACAATAAGAGATTCCTCAGGATCCTCAGGTGCCTGAGCTGCACTCGGTGCTGGGATGGGCTGTGCCAGCCCCCTCTGCATCTCCCAGCTGGGGTTTGCAGCGTGGGACAAGGGGAAAATGTGGGACATCAGAGACAACTCACGACAGAGTCTGTGAGCTTGGCTGCTACCCACAGCAAGGTCTGCCCTGAGACCTTCCAAGAGGACTCAAGTCCATCCTCAAGCTCCAAACCAGTGTAAGTTTTCCAGCCCTGAGCCTCAGGGGCTGCCTGTGTTGTGTGTGTCGTTGACAGGCTCGGCCCCGCTCTGCCAGCACCCCAGGGATGATTCCTGCTGCTCCTGGCTCCACAGCCGAGGGGTTAATCTGTACTGCTGTGGAGATGATCATCTCCAAGGCAACCACCTCATCCTGCCTCTGCTGGGAGGCTGGTTCTCCTTCACTTGGAGCCCACCTTCCCCCGGGGACTCACCTCTGGGAGTTCCTTCATCTCAGCCCGTCGAGGCGAGGGCACCTGCTGGGTGCTGGAGTGTTCCTGACTGAGTAAAACCTGCTGCTTTACCCTGGGCTGGTGGTTGGACCGTGGGGGACAGCCTTCTGTGGCCCTGCTGGCCTTTGTGGGACACAGCTCTCGTGCAGAGCAGGCTGCTGTGAGCTCTGCTGCAGAGCTGATTCCTCCAGAAATCCCCCGAGTGTTGCAGGGGTTGTGCAGGAGATTCTTTCTAAGGCAGTGCCAGGGAGAGGAAACACAAACCCTGGAGAATGCTAAACGGTGGGGAAAGCAGCTTTTAGGGAAGGGGTGTGGAAGGAGGCAGCAGTGGGGAGTGAAAGGTCTGGTTTGAATGGGAGCAGCTCTGGGAGCAGCGTGGTCTCTGTGCACTGTGGAGAATAAAGGGTGACAGGCAGGAGATTCTTGGCTGTTTCCTGTGTTTCAGGCATGTGGAATAACAGGATGTGCTCTATTCCTGCCTTCTTCCCGTGGCAGTTCTGCTCTCACCTTGGCAGGAGCCTGATAAGTCACGTTGCCACGGGGGTTTTTTAACCAACTTCCTGTGAACCCTGTGCACCACTGAGGAGGCAAAAGCTGCTTCAGAGACTTCCCAGCCCTGTCCCTTTGCAGGAGTGACCCTCAGCTGCTGGGACGGTGTGAGCCTGAGGCTCTGGGAGGGCTGTGACCAGAAAATCCCAGANAAAATCCTTTTTTGTCTGGAGTTGGTTGGGCAGTTCAGCAGCATTTATATCCAGGTTGATTTAAGTGAGATCCTGCTTTTCCAGGGTGCATTTTGCAGCTGCTTTCAGACTTGCTGCACTTTTCATCTCTGTGCTAGCCCAAGGCAATTCTGCCTGGGTGCCCTGGGCTTCTCCCCTTCTGCTTTTTAATGTTGTGAACTGAGGGAACAGCCAACCCTTCAGCAGAGCACAGAGTGAACTGCTTGTTCCCTCTTGTCCAGGGATATCCATCACTCATGGAGTGCTGCGTGCAACAAGCAATTTGTCAGGGAATTATGGATTTTTAAAGTTCATTTTTTTTTTTTTCTGGCAGGCTCTGCTCTGTTACCGTGTCATTGCAGCACATTTAATTTCACAACAGGAATTGTATGTAATGATGCACCTGAAACGCAGCAAAGAATTTTTACCTTCAGCCTGCTGAGCAGAGGTTCTGCATTCCTGATGGATCTTCTAAGTGCCACTTCCTGCTTTATAAGGAATGCTTTGAGTATGAGTTTTTATTATCTGGGAAAGGAAGGCATTGTGGCAAGACAAAGGTGTGTGCAAAGCCAGATGTGTTAACAATAGCAGGAGTGAGACAAAGGCACCATTTACCGTGCAGGGGGGGGTATTGATGTATAAGGTGAAGGATGAGTGGGAGAGGGAAGTGCTTTATCTCGTGTTTAATGAGAAATGGGGCTGCATTTAACGCCCTTGGTTTTTATGTCTTCTTCCGAGGGGCTTGTGAGTGATGCTCAATTTCCCAGCTACTCTGCAGAGAAGGGGAGGAGGAAAACACCGTTTGAATGTTGGGGTTTTTTTGGGAATTCATGGCCGGGAGCGAAATCGTTTGGGAACTCCCGCTAGAGGGAGCGTTAGAATGTGCTATATCCGTGTGGGATTGGGATGGTGGAGGGCATTTCAGGATGAGCTGCTCCCTCGGGATCGGGGGGAGGGAGAGTTTGGGGTCTTTTGGGTGGCGTCTGTAGTTGAATCTGCCAATCCCCCTTGGCTTGGGGAACAGTGTTGAGGGTTGAGGCACCAGACTCAACAGGTCGTTCATTATTTCTCTGGGAGGATGAGGATGAGGGCAGGAATGGTGGGATGGAGAAGATGAGACCTTCACCCCTGGACACAGGAGCAGCTTGGTGTGGGGGGATATGTAAATCTGGGGCCATCCAATCCTCATGTACGTCCCAGCAAGATTTTGCTCTCCTCTTTGTGAGTGGCTGCGAGGATCAAAGGATTCGTCCGATTTCTCACTCCAGCTGCACGCCAGGGCTGATAGTCATCAGCTTCATTGTGTAACATTGGGTGATTCAGGTTGGAAATGGCTTGGGATGCCAGCAGAGACTTGAAAGTTCCCTCTTGCAGCAAAAAGGGCTGTGCAGAACCCTCAGACATTCAGGAAATGTGTGTAACCGTGGCCGTGCCCACCTGCTAAACAGCCACAGACGGAGGTGAGTGTGGTGAGATGGAGGGGGAAATGTGGGATTTAACAGGTGTGTGTGAGAGGAGGAGGAAGGAGAACATTTCCAGTCTTTCACTTGTGCCTGGTTACATCTGCTTTCCACGCCACAGAGATTGGGGATGGCATTTAGAGGAATAAAAAAGCCACCCTGGAAATACCCCTGTGGGTGATGGGGTTTGATTTGCCCTCTCCAGTTCTCTCCTCACCCCGGAGTCAAAGGCTATGCTGTGGATTTATCTCGTGTCCTTACAGACCTGGAGCATCTTCCTGCAGTCAGTGGTTCTCCAGGGAAAACAGGAAAATTGTGCCATGGTTTAAGTGGTTTAAGTTTTTAAGGAAAGCACACCAGAGCTGTTTTCTCTCAAACTCCTCTCCCCCAAGCTGACCTGCTAACACCCCTCTTCCTTTTTTTCCTTTTTTTTTTCCTCTCTCCTTGTTTCAGAAAGTTTGCACCAAGTGTGGGATAGAAACTGTTGGAGCCCAGAAACGTCCTCTGTGGTTGTGCAAGATCTGCAGTGAGCAGAGAGAGGTAAAGCACAGCTGTGGGGAGATGGGGCTCAGCAGCATCCACCTGCCCACCCCAAATCTGTGCAGAGCGTGTGTGGGCTCCTCCCTGTGCCTTGGGAGGCAGAAAATGGGATTTGAGAGGCTTGGCTGGAGGCCAGGCGGGCTCAAACACACACAGTGGTGACTACTTTGTTTTATGAGGGGGTGAAGGGGAAAACCCACACCTGGAGCCTGTCTTTGTGGGATTTTTCCAGCTCTGGCCATAAAGAGGTTGCTCCCTGACACCCTTTCCCTCCTCACTCTGTGGCAAATAAACTTGGCTAGCTGTTTTTTTAAATACAGCTTGAGAGATGTAGAGCATAACTGCAATATTTGTCCCACTAAAAATAACTAGGATTGCAGCCTTTAAGTCTGTTTTTTCTCCCTGCCTGCAAAATCCCATAACTTGTCAGCGTGTGAGACTTCTAATGTGGGTCTCTAAGTTTTTATATCCTTCATCCTTGACTTTACACTGAAAAAAAAAAAAAAAAAGAAAGTAATGGGCTGCCTCAATTCTTGTCTGCCAGCCAGCATCCAGCAACATCAGGGCTCGCTGCTCTGTGCTGTGAATTTGTTTTGTGATTACAGATGGATTTTTCATTTGTTCCCATCAATTTATTTTGGGCTTTGGCTTGTGAGGTCCTTGAGCATCAATCCAGTCCAGCTATTTCTGACCAGTGCACCCAGCTGTGCAACCTGGGTGCTCTGCTAAATCAATTTTTGAAGTGCAGTGAGAGTGTTTGTGGTGCTGAACTTTTTTTATTGTTATTATTTTTATTAGTTGTGGAAACTTTGCATTGCGTAGGTTTTACATTGGAGGGATTTTGGACATGCAAAGTGCATGTCCAGGTAAAATGAGGGTGGATGCTGCTGGTCTTTAAATTATCATCAGCAGTGTGGGTAGGGCAGGAAGAGAGCATTCCAGCTCCCTGGAATTTGATAGGAGTTCAATACACTGAATCATCTAGATGTTTTGAATTCCAGATAGAGATCCCAAAATAGAGAGTGAGGCAGGTGCAGGTATACTCTGTGCTCCGCGGGGAAACGCAGGGACTAAAATTTGCCTTGTTTCTTTCATTCTGTTGTCTTTTTTATTCTCTCTGTGGGTACCACTGCGGGTTTTTTCCTGTTTCTTAAAAAATAAGAAGTAACCTGGTCACTGGACAGAGAATATTAACGTGTCCAGCATGTGTGATATGGGGCCAGAGTGTGAGGGTATGATAACGTTCAGCACTCGCTCTCTGAGTCCTGAGATGCAGCCAAAGGGCATCCCTGATGAAAATGGATGGACTTTTCCTTCTTAGACTAAATTATGGCCTCAACTTTCCTCTCAACCCCAAGCTTCTGCTTTATTTTTCAATTCCTTTAAGGTGGGTTCATGTCTGTCTCCTTACTTATTTATGCTGCTGCTGGTGCCCTGAACAGGAGAAGGATGGAAGGGTCACAGTGTGGGCACACAGACATCAAATCATACATTCCCTCTGCCTTCCCACGTGCCCTGCCTTTATTTGGGAGGATTTGGGAGCTGAGAACTGACAGAAGCCTTGGGGCATATCAGCCAGGGCAAGGAAGTTGAGGCAGATCAGAACAAGTGAGGCCCAGCAGGATCCCAGGAAGGTGGGGTTGGACATTCCCATGCACCAGCTAACAGCTGCAGTGCGTGGCACTGCCCACACCTGCCCCCATCCCTTCATTTCCCGTGTTGTTGTTCATCCCTGCAGGCTGGGATTAAGCCAGCACGAGTTTAGTGGTGCCCCATCTCCCCCTTTTGCTGCCAGGACAACCTGGGTGCTGGCCTCGGTTGTGATTAAATAATCGCCCTGCCGGGGTCAAAACAAACACCAGAGCCACGAGCTGTGGCTTCCACCAGTTCTCCAGTGGGAGTGGAGTGCTTGGTGCTCACAGATCCCTCTGGGAATCCCAGCCCCAGCCACTCTGCTGCTTTCTGTTTCCTTGAAAACCCCCTCTGGGAAGGCTGTGCTGCACAGCGAGGAGGAACGAGCCGCTCCGGCACCGGCTTATTTCTGGAGAGTGGAGGCGAGGAGCGGGCTCTGCCTGCTGCTTCCCGGGCTTCTGACTGCTTCCCAGGCATCCCAAACACAGCAGCAAGGCACGTGCTGTGTCTGCTGTGCTCCTGGATGTTCCTGCAGGCAAAGGGAGCATCCCCGAGGACCCACAGGTACCCCCACAGCAGCAGCGCATCCTGAAATAAAACACAGCTCACCTGCATGAGGTACTTGTCCCAGCTCTTCCCAGAGGGAGCTGTGGAAAACCCTCCTTTGTTCTTCCAGGATTCTGTGGGTGTTTTCCGTTGCAGTGGAACTGGGGATGATGTGGATTGTGGTTCAGTGTTCCTGCAGGCAAGGGTAGAAACAAATTCAGCCACGCTCGCGTTCACTTTTGAGGGCAAGAATCTCCCTTCCTTCCTCCTTCCCTGCTCCTTGTGCCTTTCTTGGCTCTGACCTTGCCTCAGCTTTCTGCAGACAGGGTGTGGAGGGCTCAGGGTCCCAGGGGAGCTCAGGGATGCTGTTCCCTGGCTGCAGCCAGCACTGGCCGTGGGTTTGCAGAAAAACCCCCCCGGGAATGAGATTCCAGGGCAGAGAGGGAGCAGCTCCTGCAGCCCTGCAAAGCTGCCAGAGCAGCAGAGCTTGCCTGGCAGCAGTGCTGGTGGGTAAATACACAGCTGGAACCATTCCCTGCTGTGCCAGGCCTCTGGCAGAGCGCTGGAGCTTGGGGAGTGCTGAATTAGCTGTGCCTGGCCCAAATCTGCCTGTCACCCCCTGGCCTGAAAGGGAAAAGGGACCTGCTGGGTTTTGTCAAATCCCTGCCCAGCCCTTTGACTCTCTGCACAGCCTTATTTTGACTGATGGCACCAGATTCTGCAGAGCACCTTCCCGAATTACCTCTTTATATGTATTTTTTATATATATATATCTCTCCATAATTAGCGATGCTATCATTGTAATTAAAATCCTCTTGGAAGCATTCGTGCACATTTACATTTGAATTGACACATCCAGAATTGTAGGGATAATGAAAGCAGTTTCGGTGGGGTGGGAGAAGAGAGCTTTTTTTTTTCCCATATTCCCTCAAATATGAAAGAGAGTGTCAGCTACCAGGGACCTGTTAAAAGTTTTAATTTGCCCTCTCTGCTTCACTTTCCTTTTCATTCCTTCTCCTCCGCCACACAGCATTTTCAAGGCTGGCTGCATTTCTCAGTTTACCACAATAAACCACGCAAAGATTAAATTTTTTTTTTTTTTTGCGCTGGAGGAACGGAGTCATCTCCTCCCCTTTTTCCCCCCCGGGGCTTCCCTTTTCACATATGCACTCCCACCACTTGGAACGCTGCAAAGCAACGCAGCTCGGGGTTATTCCTGCCTGGCAAAGCGCCCCACGGATGGAGAGGGGTGTTTATTTTGGGTGACTCTGGATGGATTCGGAGCGGCGTGCACCTGTTTGCAATTGAAAGAGCTCATCAATAGCCTCTGCCACATTATTTCGGGGGTGGCAGCGAGCAGTTAGGCTGAAAATAGTGTCCTCTAGAATAGAGCCACGGGTGGAGGGGTGGGGGTGAAAAAAAAAGAGGCCTGATTGAAAGGGGGATGATAAATGGTTGAAGGCTGGCAGGAGCTGCAGCTTGAGGAACGTCGGGGTCGGGGAGGGGGGAGATGGGTTTTGCTATTCCGGAAACAAAGCTCCCGATGGTAATTTCACTGCCTTTTAATTCCCTTCATCCTCAAGTGCCGAATGTGGGAGTCGACAACAGCTTGCTGTAAATAATGTAATTGGAAATCTCTGTGTTATGGAGAGGCAGATGAATGCAAATAACGAGGCTGAGGAGCGCTGGCTCTTTCCCTGCTGCTGCCAGCGGTGCTGGGGAAGCTGGGACAGAGGGGCTGTGTGGGAATGGGGAATGTGCTGCAGGCAGGGGATGCCAGCAAGGTCCTCCCAGGGTGGCTGCGCCTGCAGGTGCCTTTTTCTTGGCACCTTTTGGTGTTGCTGCGGTGTTTGGTGTCAGCACGGGGAGCTGAGAGTGGTGGTTTTCCTCTCAGCAAGGCCAGGTTGCTGTGGAGGAAAGGGCTGCAGGGTGGGAACGGCTCCTGCACGGCACAAGCAGGAGGTGGCAGAGCAAAACGTGGCTTGTGCAGCGAAGATCTTTCCCAAGCATCTCTGTTCAGGGGATGTGGTTTGGTGAGGAGGACTCTGGGGAGGCTGCAAGTGTTTGTTATGATTCCCTCAGCTGTGATCCACCTCTTTATCAGCAAGTCCTAATGCTCTGAGCTTGTTTTAGCACTTGTGTGCTCAGGGAGGTTTGAGCAGCAACATGGGTCTCACCAGGGCCCAGCGAGCCCCTGTTAGGTCCCATTTCCAGGCTGCACTTGAAAATGCTCGATAAAATCCCCATCTGCTTCTGCATGTGTCACTCCATAGCTGCAGCAATGGCTTGATGCAGCTTTAATGGGAATATTATCAGGGTTATAAAAGGCATTTGTCTGTCGTGGCCACGGCTGTCTCTCTCCCTGGTGACATTCCAGCTCCACCCAAACTCAGACTGCCGCGGGGAACAAATTTCACCTTAATGTGAACGGGTGGGAGCAGCATCCTCCCTTCCTTGGCAAGAGTAAACTCCTGCTAATAAACAGGAGTTTTATCCTCAAGGCTCCGCTACAGATGTATTAATTTAAAATCAAGCAAGGGCTTTGCTGTCAGGCCACTCTGGCCATCAACAGCAGTCAGGAACATCGATCTGTTTTGATCCAAGGGTGCTCAAACTGCCCCACGTGCAGAGCAGGGTGTGATCTGTGTCCTCTGGGATGGGCTGTGCTGCAAACCTGGAGGGCCAGAGGGACTGAATCCATCCAGGGGAGAGCATCTTGCTGCAGCTATTTGAGAGCTGATTTCAAAACAATTTCGCTGCTGCCGTAATAGGACCAAACTCTATTAGAAGCACCAATTTAAAGGGAATATGTATGCAGAGAATCAATTTTATAGTAGTATTACCACATCAGAGCTGGGTGTGTTATGTCATTAACTCTTTCTGTAACAACTTGCTTTGGGGCAGTGAGAAACCTGGGGGTGACCAGCCTTTGCTCCAGCCATCCGTGCTGTGTCTGATTGGTTTTATGGTGTGTCTAAATTGGAGCTCGCCTGAAGATAATAGGTCTCTCCAGTGCTTCAAATTAAATTACAGATGTTGCAAGGTCTGTTCAGAGAGCGCCTGTACCAGAGGGCTGTTTCCTCCCTGGCAGTTTAGCCAGGGAAGGTGTGTGTGCACCAGATTCCCAATGTGTGTGTGTTTGGGATGGGCAATTTCCAACCCTGTCCCTGTTCTCCCGCTGTGCCCTGTGGGTGCAGCTGCTCCCAAAACCTCCAGCCTTCCTCAGGGAGCCCTGGGCTCGCCCAGCCTGCAGCTCCTGCGGGAGCCACGTGTCCCCGAGCTGCAGTGGGCTCAGCTCTGTGCAGAGATGTCTGTCCCACCCTTCAAAAGCCTGCTGCGTTTCCCCACCCTCGGAAAGCAGAGCCTGTTCCTGCAGGGTTCCTGTGCTGCACTGCCATGTGCTGTTTCACAGACTGCTGTGCAGTCCCCACGTGCCAGCAGAAGGGACAGAAGGAGCTGTGTCAGCCTGTGCCTTGGCTGCCTGGGTCACTTTGGCTGTTGGCACAGTGGGGAAGGAGCCAGCGAGGTGTCCTGCCTGCCAAACCCCCTCAGCAGAGGAACAACTTGCCGTCCTGGGAATTTGGCTTCCCAGCTTTTTTTGCCTGGATGGCAGGCTCACCCTCCTGCTGGGTGGTTACCCAGCAGGAAAAGGTTGGTGTAGCTGTGGGGTGCTCCCCACTCCTGGTTTGCAGATCCTGCTGCCGTGCACGAGCCTCCCCCTTGCACGTGTGCTGGGTCATAGCAATGCTCTGCTTTCTTCTGCTGGGTGCTCTTTTTGTAAAAAAACACAGGTCCCCCTCTGAATTCAGATCACCTGCACCTGGATTTCAAGACCCCAAACACAGAGAGCTGAGCTCTCTCTGTTGGTGGCTCTGGACTGGGAACCAGGCAACCATCAGTGTGATGGTGCTGCTGGTGTCCTGCTTTTTGAGGACAGCTCCTGAGTGTCAGGTATTGTCACTGCCCTCTGCCCTGATCAAGCTCTAAAGGCAAATTAGAAATCTCTGAAATTAGGGATATCTGCATTTGCACCCACTGCCTTCTTGATGGAACTGTGTGTAAAATGCTTTGGGAACTTGCAGTGGAAACACTGATGATCTCCTTCATTCTGAGCAGAAGTGCAAGAAATAAAAAAATATATTTTTACTATGTTAACTTAGTTTTTGCCCTGGCTGTGTCATTAGCTCATTATCAGGCTGCTGGAAGGCACACAAGATTAAGGTTTGTGAGAGGCCATTTCTCCTTGTCTAAGCTGCCACCCTTCTCCCTTCCCCTGGCTTACAGCAGGCTTTATATTAAATATATTTAATAGAGTGCCTTCATCATAAGCTGCATTAAAGCTAAATTGGAGAGGAGAGGCTGTTCTTACAGCAGATATTACAGTTTAGTGCTCAAGGTCCATTTCCTGCTGAAGGTTCAGGTTATTTGAGTGTTGTTCTTGTTCTGGGGTTTTCAAGCTCCTCCTGGCCTGGCCTGGATTGCTCTGTGAGGTGAGCACTGAGGTTGTGCTGTGGGTACAGCACTTCTGCCATCACCTTCTGCTCCTCCTCCAGTCTGCACCTGCTGCTTCCTCACAGCTGGGATTATTTTAGTTGTGGAAGGAGGACAGAGATGAATCTGGGCTGAGAAGGGCTGGGGAGGAACTTGGGATCAGAGGGAGCGGCCGAGCTCGGTGGGGAGCTCATTCTGTGCTGTGTTGCTGTAAAAACCCAGCTTAAGGTGTGCTGTCTTTGTCTCTGGCAGGTGTGGAAGAGGTCTGGGGCGTGGTTCTACAGAGGGCTGCCCAAGTACATCAGGCCTTTGAAGAGCAGCAGCAGCAGCAGAGCCCTGGAGCCCCAGCCCTGGCAGGGCGAGGCGGCCGAGCCCGAGAGCGTCGGGAGCAGCCGCTCCTTCACCTGGGCCAGGGGAAAAGGTTGGTTGTCCCCCCCCCAGGAAGCAAGTGGGAGAAGGGCCTGGCTTCTCCTGTTGCTGGCAGGATCCCAGCAGTCAGGGGAGCTCTCTGGTGGAGATGTTATCCCACGAGGTGTGGCTAGTTTGTCACGCGCATGTTGGAGTTTTACGGCGTGGTGGGTTTTTTTGGGGATTTGCTGGTATTTCAGTGCACGCTGGTGGCCCAGGTTACTCCCAGTCCTCCTGGGCTGCCCATCCTTCAGTCCACCCCTGCTTTCCTGCGTTTCTGGCAGCCCTCACCCCGCTGTTTTTCTGGGATGAGCCGTGGAACAGACACCTGCCTGCAGTGACAGCCTGGAGAGCTGCTCCTGCCGACCTCCAGGGGTTGTGCCACTGGTGGACACCACGGTGCTGACCCAAGGCTGGTCTCATTCCCTCCCTCCTTGGGGCTCCTTCCTTGCTCCTTACTTCTGCTGCCCTGCTGGGCAGAGTCACTGTGAGCTGAGTTGTAAGTTGCTCTGCCGGCGTGTGAGTGCTGCAGAATCAGAGCTGCTGCCAGTCTGCTTTGATTTCCTTTCTCTCTGTGTGGATCAGCAGAACTGTCTGGCCTCTCCCCTTCTGTTTTTTGCTGTTAGATCCCCTCAGCTGGAGAAGACCTCTGGAGTGAGCCAGCTGCATGCACTCTTCCACTTACCAGAAGTGTAGGGGGAAATAAGCTTTTAATAAAGAAACCTCAGGAGACTTGGGTTTACAAACCTGCTCTTCAGGGCCCAGCTAAGAAAGCACTCCCAGCCCTACTGTAACTTTTGTAATTAAAGACAAATTAGATCAACAATAGATGGTTGTGTTTCCCTCCAGGAGATGCTTGGAAGGAGCTGTCTTAGCAGAGGGACTGATTGATGAGGTTGTTTTTTGCTCACATGATAGAGAAAACAATTGAGAGTTGAAGCTGTTGAGCCCAGACCTGGCCTGATGATTAGTTCAGCTTTTCAGCTGAGTTTTGTTTTTTGGAGAAGGCTTCCCCATAAATACAGGCAGGAGCAGCAAAGGAGCAGGGGGAGGACAGCAGAGTGACCTTTGGTAGGCTTTGTTGTGGGTGATGAGCTGCCTTTGTCGCTGGGCAGAGATGTTTGCCTGGCTGCTGTTTTATGGGTTGGGCAATATTAATTTATGGCTTTATTTTCCAGTGCTTTCTCTCCCTGTTGCCCTTCTCTGTGAGGCTGCCTGTCCTCTGGACAGCTTTCAGTGGGCACTGCGGGCTGTAATCCATCTCTGGAGCTGGGAGCTTGTGCATCTCCCCCCTCCTTTTGTCTCTTTTGAAGCTGCCAGTGCTGGGACTCCTGCTGTTTGTCATCCCACAGCTCTGCCGTGAGCAGGGCAGCCTCCTTCCCCCCGTGGAGAACGTGGATCCACGATGTTGTGAAGCTGCAGCTGGAGCTGGGCTGAGCTCTCCAAGGCAGCCTGAGAGCTTCTGTCAGCTCACACCTTGTACAGCCTCACCCAGACACGTCCTTGCAAAGCCCCGGCGCTTGTTTGGCAGGATGTTCCCGGGAATGAGCTCTGGCATTTCACATCCCTGGCTCTGACAGGGTGCTCTCCGTGGGGTCTCCATGATCTTGGCCAGCCCTGTCCAGCCCCTCTGATGTGCTGAAGGAGCCATCTCTGAGCTCTTCAGGGGTTCAAGTCAGGTGGGACCAGCACAGTCCTGCCACGATCCCTGGACATCCCCCGTGCCGGGAGCTGCCGTTCGGCAGAGATGGGACAAACTTCAAGTGTCCCTTTTTCCCCCTCAAAAACGAGGGATCAGTGTCACAACCTGGGTATTTACTCCCACTCCAGGACCAAGGGGGGGCAGGAATGTGCCTCAAGGAAGAAAAGCCAACCCCACCAGGCAGAAGTTTTATTTTTGCATGCCCGGTATTTCTCCTGTGCTCGCTGACACTGGGATTTGCTGGTGCCTTTAGTTTTTCTGTTATAAACAAGCAGTTGCCATGGGAACCCTGCTATTAATTAAGGCACAAATGTATTGTCAGGAGGAGAATAGCAGCAATATTTCTTTAGCTGGGCAGCTGCTCTGCTCCATGTGCTGGAATGTGGGTGGGATTCCAGGGCAGGTCAGGGGGTGGGAGCAAGAGCAGCAGGGCTTTCCTTCTTCCAGGCTCTGAGTTCTGCAGGGAAAACGTGGAAAGCAGCTGGGTGGAAAACAGAAGTGTGATCCCTGAGCTGCTGCACTGTTTGGCAGGAGGGCTGCCTGCTGCTCTGCTGGGTCTCAGGGGGATTTTCCTGTTCCATCCGTGCTGCCAAGCAATGGGATGTGCCAGAGGCACGGGAGCAGCAGCTGGGCAGGAGGATGCAGTGGGTTACTCCTGTGAGCTGGAGGCCAAATCCCTGAGGGGTGCAGCAGAGAGGGATGTGCTGGGGAGTGTCTGCAGGCCACCAAGGGGGACATCCAGCTTGTCACCTTTGCAGTGACAAAGCTGCAACTTGTGCTGCTCCTGAAAGGGACAAGGGATGGCTCCGCTCATCTCTTCCTTCTTGGAGCAACACTGGATGTGATCTGGCACGGGAGCTGCCCTCAGGGGGACCCTGGGCTGTAATAACCCTCATCTTCTCTCACTTTCTGGAGTGGTTTCACACCGTCCCACCTGCAGCCACCAGGAGCTGCTGCCCTCCCTGCTCCCCGTGTTTGCCAAAAACCTGTGTGGTGCAGGGCAGCCCTGCCCGGGGGTTGTGCTCACCCTGGCTGTGCTGGGGTGGTGTTGGAGCTGTGATTCCCAGCACAAGGGTGTGCTTTTCCTGCGTTTTTGGCAGCTGCAGGGCGTGCCAGGCTCTGTGTGTGCCAGGCTGAGCCCTGCCCTGCGCTGGCAGCGCGAGGGAGCTGGGACAGCCAAAAGCACACATTTAATCACAGATCCCAGCCCCAGCCAAGTGCTCCTTCCCCTTGGCCTCAGCACAGCCTCCCCCACGTCCTGATTTGCCTCTGGGGATAAGTGCAGCCAGCACTTGTCCTTCACCACTCCCTGTGGCTCTCTGATGCCTCTGGCTTGGGGATTGAAGCACGTGTGGAGGGGCCCTGGGCTCTGCCAGCAGCTGCAGGGCTCCAGGCCCTCAGTGAGTGACCCATTCCCTGTGGAAATGCTGCTTTTCCAGCAAGTTTTATCTTGGCAGATTTTGTTTTATGAGCTTTTTTTTTTTTTTTCCCCTCAGTCAGCTGGAGCTGGGGATAAATCTGTTCCATTCTCTGGAAGAACAGCTGTCCTACGACTCTTATTGATATATCAGCAACTGCTGGAACACCAGATTTAATACTTCTGGGCTCTGGAAAGTGCCAGCAGAAGGTCTGGGAGCTTTGGATGAAGGATTAACTGAAAGGGAGACTTTGGTGCAGAGAGTAAAACACACTCTTATTGGCAGCAGAGGAAATGAGAGCAGACAGGGCTGGTCCTGTGGTGCGAGTGCCTTCGAGTCATTAATATTTCCTTCCTCTTGTGCTGGTTCTCTCTGAGGTGCAGAATGGCAGGAGGACAGGCAGCTAAAGTCACCTCCACTGATTCACTGGGGCCTTCTCCAAATAAATCCTGGCTCCCAGCATTTTCAGAGGATTCATGGAGGAAGAGCTGTTCTAAAGCAAAGGATTTTGATGAATCCAGGAGACCAAAAAAAAATATATTATGACCAAGTGGAACATGGCTTCATTTTCTGAGAGAATTGAGCAATAAGATGGTCAGAGTGAGTCTTACAGCTGAGATTTGGGTTGTATAGGGAAAAAAACCCACTCTGGTATGGATTGTTTTTTACAGTGTTTATATAGAACTCCCCACCTCTCCCAGGGAGTTCTGGGGTAGTAATGAAGATGTTTTTCGGACAAACCTTTGCTCTGAGGACTCTCACGCAGCATTGCAGCCCCCCCCAGCCTGTAAAGGGGCCTTTTTCCCTCCCACAGCCCCTTTCCCTGCAGGGAAAGGCTGTGCAGGGAGTGTGTGAGGAGCTGCCTGCCGGGGCAACTTCGATAACGCTTTGCAATAACACTGGCAGCCAACTTTAATATCCTCAGAGATGTTAGCATTACTTTAGGTATTCGCTTTTCTCTCTATTGTTTTTTTTTTTTTTAATGAAATATTTTGTGTAGTACAGATCTCTGCCTTGAATACAGGAGTGCCTGCAGAGGCGCTTGGCAGGAATGTCTGGCAGCTCCTGCTCTGTGCAAGGGGAAGGATTCCCATCCTCCTGCCCCGGGGAGTGCTGAAGGCTTTGGGCTGACACAGAGGGATGAAGTGACAGCTCTGTGGTTGTCACCTCATGCCACAGCACCCACATCCCTCTCTGGGGCTGGGCATGGTGGGGAACAGCCTGGTTTGCCCAGGCACATGGAAAATCACTTCTCACAGGAGTGTGAGCTTCTGGAGATGTCCTGATGGATCTAAGGAAAATCTTTGGGGCTTCCTCTTCCTACAGGAGAGGCCGTGGGTTGCAGAGTTACCTCCTTCACATCCCTCATGGGATGGTTTTGTACCTTTTAGCAGGAGCTGTGACCTGCTGTTTGAAGTGGCTGCTGAGCTGCCAGGAGAGCTGGTATCTCCCTGGTCAGATGGAGAAGTGCTGTAGGTGCAATCCCTCAAACAAAAGACAGATTTTTTTTTTCCCCATTACCTTCCTCCTCAGCCCCACCATTCTGTTCTGAGATCAAACCACCACAAAAACCCGGGAAATGGGAAAAACACCTTTCTCATTTTACCCAGAGCAGCTGGCAGTCGAGTTATCTTTTACACCAGCATAAGCAGGAGAGGTGTTTGCATAATTGCATGGAAAAGTGGAAAGAACCTGCCAGTTTGGGAAGCTGTGTCTGGCAAAATGAGGCACCTTCAGCTCTTTTGGAAAATACGGGGAGTGGAAAGCAGCAGGAAGAGAGCCAGGATTCAAGGGGAAGAAAAACACAGAGGAAAAAAGTCAGCTGTGAAACAGGAGAAGAAAAAAAAGGAGTG
Organism: Hylia prasina; assembly: GCA_013397195.1. Lineage (NCBI taxonomy): Eukaryota > Metazoa > Chordata > Aves > Passeriformes > Sylviidae > Hylia > Hylia prasina. The sequence continues at coordinate 79,473 of VYXD01011438.1, read as the reverse complement.
ACCCTTGCCTTTGGAGCTTTGGGGATGTAGGAGTAATGCAGTGATGATGGAGATGATTTGATGCACTCAGGATTTACCTGGTGTTTTCCCCTTAGATCCTGCCACACTTGAAATGCAGCTTGGAGGGAAACAGCCCCTCTCCCCACATTACCCAGGGGTGGAGCAGGTGCAGCCAGGGCCCCTCAGGCTGCAGCTGAGCAGGACCCAGCCCTCAACCAGCCCTTAGAGGGTCACTTTGTGACCTTGCTGGGGTGGGTCAGTGGGAGCAGAGCCCCCTGCCTGGAGCAGCAGAGTGGCACAGGAGCTCTGTGGTCCCAGTCAGCTTCAGGAGAGGAGCGCTGGAGTGTGTGCAGCAGAGTTATAAATCATCTGCAGAAAGTGAATCCACGTCATGCTGGAGAGGAAGAGGGAACAGCTGTGGGGGAACTTCAGGTAGGGTCTCCTTTGGAGAGGGAGAACGTGAGCAGCGAGTCAGCATTTGCTCCTGTTTTATTTGGATCCATCTGGCACCTCTTTGGGAAGTGTTATGAACATTGTGAGTGACTGTCTCTCTGCTCTCCTCCCCCTGATCTTCCTTCCCTGCAGTGGTTTCCAGCGACAGCGACAGCGACTCCGAGCTCAGTTCCTCCAGCCTGGATGGCAAACCCGCCCCTGTGGGATCAAAAGGCTCTCCAGGGAGAAAGCTCCGAGCAGGAATGGGTGAGGAGCTGCAGTTCCTTGTGGCTGGAGGGTGGGAAGTGTGAGGTGCTTGAAGGTTGGGCTCTTGGCTCAGTCTTGGGTTTCTCCCTGCCTCATTCCGTGGCCTGCAGCATTCCAGGGTCTGCCCTGGCACCACATCCCTGCCCAGCTCCTCACTCCTGGCCTTACAGTGCTGGAATCACTGGTGTTTGCTGGGAGCAGAGCGCAAGAACTGGGGGTGGCTCTGCTCCTGAGGGCTCCTGCCTGGAGCTGGGCTGTTCCTGCTCCTGTGGGATCCAGCCCGCTGTCTGCTCCTTCAGCAGCACCTCTGTCCTGTCCCTGCAGCACCCACGAGGGGACCCAGCCAGGCCACGGGCAGAGCCCTGGGGACCCCCCAGTGCCCCTGGCTGTCAGGGAGCCACAGCAGCCTGGGCAGTGAGCAGGGGGCCGAGCTCAGCCCCACGGACAGCGGCCAGAGTGACCAAACCTCGGACAGGCGCGACAGTGACGCCGCCACCAGCACCTCTGGTAAGCTGCACCCCCCCCTCCTCATCCCTGGATTTTTGGGGCTGAATTCCCAGCTTTCCCAAAGCTGTGGCCTCGGGGTCACTTTTCCCTGCTTCTGTTTTGGTTTTTGTACTGGCAGAAGCTGTCACAGTGTCACACCTTCTCCCCTGAATGCAGAAGCTTTTCTGCAACATGAGTAATCACCTGTGGGGTGGGATCTGCCTGCACCCACGGCCAGGAGCACTGCGAGCCTGGGGCTGTGGCCCTGCACAGCCCTGGAGCTCCTCTCTGTCCTGCAGAGCCAGCAGAACAGATGGAGCTTCTCCTGAAGCAAAGCAGTCCAGCAGCTCTGTGAGACTGAGAAACATTTTTCCTGAAGTCAGGTGGCTCTTAAAGCCAAGCATGGCTCATCCCAGAACTCTGCAGTGCAGAAGAAAGACACTTTTCCCCCCTCAAAAACCTCAGAGCAATTAAGTGACTGGGAAAGCAGAGGCTGCTATCACACCTGAAGCAGCTGAGAGACATGCAAATGTGTTCTCCCTGCAGTTCCCACTGATTTAGTCACTAACCCCTCAAGTTATCATCCAGCACGCTCCCTCCCGAGCATTCCTGCCCTCTGAACTGCCTCTCCTGTCCTTGAGCCTGCTTGGTGCTGGGCACATTGAGGCATAAATTGGATTGGAGAGAGCAGGTTCATCCTTCAGTGCAACACAGAGTCGTGGTCCCCCTCCCCATGAGAAACAGGCAGCACAAAATTGTTTTTCTGCTCTTCCCTCCCTCCCCAGCTTTCAGGGACTTGCAGTTTTCTTTTAGCTTTTCGCCAGGCAAACCAGACAAGTGATTCTTCTTCTCTGTCCTTCCTCCCCCTGGACTGGAGTCTGGACTGGGTGGTTTGTTTTGAGCTCCCGTTGTGTGTGGAATTAGGGAGGGCAGGATCCTGCTGCCTGTGCAGGAGAGCTGCAGGTTGTCCTGTGGGGCTGGGATGGGTGCTGGTGACCCTTTGGGTGCTGCCCCTGACGGATGGATGGATCCACTCCTGGTGCAACGTGTTTGTCCTCAGCATTTTGTAGCTTCTCTGCCTGCTCTGTGAGCCAACTGCTGCCTGGCCATGACAGTGCAAACACTGTTTCAGAGGTTAAAAAAAAGGGAAAAAAGCCCCTTTTTTCCTGCTAAAAGTTCCACATGCAAAGCTCGGCACAAGGGGTCAGATCTTTCCAGTGGGAACTCCCCGTGTAGAGAAGGGGGGGGAGCTAAAATGACAGGCAGCATGGGCAAATACTTAAAAAAGGAAAACTGCAGCAATCTCCTGAGCCCAGTTAAAGTTGGCCCTGAGACGTAGAGAGGATCCTGCTAAGGAAAAGGTTAAGCCAGGTTGGCTGCCTTGGGAGTTTCTGTAAAGATCTTTATTATGTCTGGGGTCATTTATTTCTCAGTGCTCCTGCAGAAGGGGCTGCTTTGCTCAGACAGGAGCTCTGGTGCTGGGGCTCCGTGGCCTCCCAAATCCAGGGGGAGGGAGGCAGGAAAGCAGCAGTGAGTGCTTCAGAACGTTGGGTACCTCTCTTTGCCAGCAAACAGAGGCTGCTCTTGCTGTTGATGTATTTAGAGAGTGATGGAACTGATGGATTTCAGGGCTGGCAAAACTCTTCCCAGCGTCTCCCTGCCCGTGGGACAGCCCCCGAGCTCTGCCCTGCCCCGAAAGCAGAGCAAGGGGCAAAGGCATTTAAACCCCTCATTTAAACTGGTGCAGAGTGGAGCTGTCAAAAGATGATTTTCTGAAAGGCTCTGCACCTTTAGGACACCACGTCAGGAGCAATTTTTGCTGCACATTATCACCTCGGGTGTCGTTCCACCAGTGACTGTCTTTGCGCTTCTTTTTCTCACCTCTGCTCTAACTCAAGTGAGACTGTGCCGAGCACTTCAGCATCCTGAAATCCCAGGATTTCAGCACAGGGAACTGGGGAGAGGTGCTGCAAAAGCAGCTGCTCTCACAGTGCTGAGCTCTTTCAGCCTGCAGGCCAAGCCAGAAGCAGGGTGGTGGCCAAGGGAAAAACAAGGAGCTCTTAAGGAGAGGCTGGAGGTTTCCAGCTCCGGCTGGGGTTTGCTGAGGCAGATAATGAAGCCTGGAGTTTGTCATAAAATGACTCATTGTCAGAGCTGCATTGGGATTTAGGCAACCTCAGCCCATGAGCCAAAGTTTCAGAAGAGTGGTGAGTTGAGAGGCTGCCAATTTTTATTTTTTTTTAATTTTTTTTTAAACCACCTGCTCTCAAAGCCTTTCAAAAGCACTGTTTTCTTCTGCTCCTGAAGAAGTTCCTGGGGGTGCCTGCTCTGGCATGATAGATTTCAAGAGGAAGGTCACACACTCATTTTCCTGAAGAATGTTTTATCCCAAAGAAAATGAAATGTGCACATGTGGAAGAAGCACAAATCTCCCTTTTCCCTCTTGCTTGCTCCCAGCTAGGGCAGGTGACTCACCTTGTCCTGGCTGCACAGCTGATGCTGAGAGATGCCTTTAAAAAGAGCAAAATCCTCACTTGTGTTGATTATGACATTTTTATTAAGGAAGGGGAATATTAAACAGAATGAAACAAAGAAATCAAAAATATCTTACAGTGGTTTTCGTTAGCCCGGGGAGAGCTTTTAATGGAGGTAACAAATCTGAGCTTGGGACTGCTGCAGGGGGTAAATTAAGCACAAGTCACCTCCCCTCAGATCTGCAGCAAGTTCTGCACTGGTGGGATTCTCTCAGCATCTTCTGAGGGCTTGTCCCAGAGATGGGTGATTCCTTTTGGCTGTTCCATGGGCAGCTGGCTGGTGGGGAATGGTGGAGGAGCCTGGCATGGGGAAAGCTGGAGACAGCTCAGATTCCTGCTGGCATCAGGTTTGAGAGGCAGCCACGAGAGAAGATAATGAGTGAGTGCAAATCACAGCCTCCCCATCCCTGCCTGCTTGCCAGTGTGTTGTCTAAATCATTAATACTTAAAGAGTGGTGCAGCAGCTGGCACTTAAACAGAGCCACGTTAAACAGGGAGCTGAGATGAGGGTGGCACTGCCTGGTGAGGGGGTAAGGAATGTTCTGGTTTGCAGTCACAGGGTGAGACCTGCTGGAAAGACCCAGAGATGTCACCAGGTCCAGCCTGAAGCTCCTCCTGCATCTCCTGGGTAGCTGCTCTGTGCTGGGAGAGGCTGAGCAGAGCTGGGGGAGATGGGCAGGGAATGCTCCTCCAGCCCTCCTGATTTCAGGAGATTTATGCCCTGTCTTTCAGGAGCTGACTGGATTTAGAATTGAGGTGGTGTCTCTCTGTGGGCTCTGGCTGGGGTAGGCATCCACTTTTGCTCATAAATATTCAAGCTGTTAATACATGAGCCGGGCAGAGCCATTCAGCATTATTTTCGTGGCAGGAAATTCTCTGGGCATCTTTGAAGTTATGGCATTAACTTCTATTTTGCCTTCCATTCTGCTTCTCAGATGTCTGCTTTGCTCCCTCAGGGACAATGAGGAGGTAACATTTTGCTTCAGTGGGTCTGACTACTCCATTCCATGTAGGAAGAAAAAAACCAAAATTGTCCTGACAGTAATTAGGCTCCAAATGGGGTAGTAATTTCTTTAATGACTTGCTGCGTGGCAGTCTTTGGGGAGTTGACTTTTGTTTTCCTGTGCTTGGTGAGAAAGTCGCTTAAATGTTTTCAGACTTGTTCCTTGTTTGTGTCAGCCAGTGTGGATTTCCAGGGCTGGCTTTGCAGCAGGCTGGAGGAGGAGGAGGGAAATCCCTGCTCTTCCTCCCTCTGTCTGCATTTAGGGCAGAGTTTGGGAAGGACAGAGGGATCAGATATGAAGGAAGGACCTTCACCCACACCCAGCCTCTCTTGTCCAAGCCTCTGCCTTCCTTCACTGGCTGCCTCATCAAATTTTGGGCACTGCCCTTTTGCTCAGAGCTTGCTGGGATTGAGTTTTCCTGCTGCCAAAGGAGGAGAAGTTGTCTGTCTTCCCCAAAGTGAAAAAAATTGAATTGTGCCTTCATGGCTGAGGAGCTTTGAGCTGTCTCTGCCTCCTCATATCCACAGAGCACCGAGTGGTCCTGCTGTACTTATAAATAAAACATGGCTTTGGGTAGAGGCAGTGTTAGGAAACGATTCAGGGTTTGCATTCCAGATACAATGCATTTGTAAATATGAACCTCGGGAGAAGCCTGTGCCCCCTTCCATGTTTGAGGGAATTAAAATATTTTCATCCTCGAGTGGTAGAAGCAAAACATTTTCAGCTCTTTCGAGCCCGCCTTGAAGTTAAGTGAATAAAGGCTCGAGTAACTAAAAAATAAATTACTTCCACTATTCCTGTAATTCTTTATGGAGTTTTAAATTGAAGGCTTCTTCCTCCAAAATAGAGGGATGACAAAGATTCATTCTCTCTGCTCTTTCACTCAATATATCAGGAAACAAGTCTGCTGCCGAGGGTGAAGCTCCTATTTTTGTGCCTTTTTTGCCATTGCAGAGGTCTGTGCTTTGGTCTTTGATCAAACAGCCTGTCTGGCCTCCTGTCCCCACCTCGTCAGGCTTATTCTCTGCCCTCTGCAATACGTTTACTCCTCGGTCTCCCAACTTCCCATTCAGCATTTTGCACAAAGCACCAAGGGCAGGAGTTGATGTCATCTTTGCAAACAAAGCAGGAAGGAAAGAGCTGGGCAAGTCGGTAAGATGGAAGTGAAAAGCCTGGATTTTGGAGCCTTTGTAAACACAGGGAGAGGGTTTATGGCTGGGGAGGTTATCTTTTAACAGGGATGTCAGGCAGCAGCTGCTGGGAGGGATTTGCCTCTGGTGCCTTGAACAATTCACACTGAACTCTGATTCCCCTGCCCTTTCCCCAAGAGGAGGAGCAGTGTGTCCCAGCACAGCCCGCCCAGGGGGGCTGAAGGGGTCAGCTCAGGTTTGTTCAGTCAGCAGAAAACCATATCTGGAGCAGGGCAGGGCCGTGCTGTGCCCATCCCCAGCCCTGGGCAGGGCTCACGGGGAGCAGGGAGGTCTCATGGCAGGTTTGCTCTGTCACCCCCCAGAGCTGAGGTCTGGCAGCCCCAGCAGCACAGCTCCTCATTTCTCCCTCCACCCACATCTCCTTCCCTTCTCTTTTCTTCCTTTAATCAAGTCTAATGGGCCCTGACTGCTGGACTAATGATGCATAGATGTTCTCTTTATTATTTTTAGGAAGCTCTGAAGATGGCACCGAGCGCGCAAAAACCAACATAAAATAACTTCGTGGAGCCTCTCCCCTTCGCTGCTTTCCAAACAAAACTTTTGTCCTTTCTTTATTTCGAAGGCAAACGACGAGCCCACAGCAGAACCTGGCTCTGATGGAGGTGGAGATGCAGCAGCTTTTCCCTGGATCCAGCACTCCCATTCCTTAGACTTCACTCCAGACAGGAGCTGCTGCCGGCGGTGACTTTGAGGTGCTGGCTCTTCCACAGGCCTTGGTGACACGGTGACACCTGGGACAGCACCTGCCTGTCCTCTGGGCCCCCCAGCAGAGAGGCTGGGGCTGTGATTTGCACCTGGGGAAGGCGTTCCTCGTGTCTGCTGTCCTTGGAGTGGGTTTGGTGGGGGCACCAGGAACCAGCCAGTGAGGCTGTGCTCCCGTTCCCTCCCTCCCTCTCTCCTCTGCTCAGGGTAAAGAAACACTCCAAGGAGTTTCCTGGGGTTTTTTTCACCCCTCCTGGCTGTGCAGGGGCTGGTGTGAGGGTGTGGGCTCAGGGGAGATGTGTTTTGGCACACCCTCACCCCTGTGAGTGCCCAAATTGGATAAAAGCTTTCAAATGACTTTATCTTGTAAAGCTCTGCAGATTCCCCTCCCACGTGCCGACCTCACCCGAGCAAGGGCCTTTTTTTGCCTTTTTCCTGGAAGTCTTGATCATCTGGCTGGCCGTGGTGGTGTCATCATGAGTCAGGCTGTTGAAAACTGCGTGCTCCTGTCCTGCTTATCCTCCAGGACAGACAATTTCCATCTAAGATGAGAAAAATCAAATCACCTCACATCTCTAGAGCAATTAGATCTTTGAAGACCTGAACAAAACCCGCACTGGGCTGGTAGGAGTCTGTGGATTTTTATTAAATGCTCTGGAGCTGACCTGTCTATTATGAAGAAACAAAGGATTCCAAAAAGTCCCCTCTGAAATCACAGAGTTAAAGGCAATTTGTGCCCATTAATGTCAGCCTTTCCCCTCGGTTATTACTCTTCTGTTCTGTTTTCCCTTGCACTGGGCACTTTGTGTGCATGTAGTGTGTGTTCTTACAGATGGCTGCAGTATGAAGATAAATGGGATTGGGTGCTGGCACGCTCCAGCAGAAGATCGGAAATCAATCCCTGACTTGCTTTTTAAATGAACATGGCCCAGCAGAGGACCATTCCCTCACTGCTTTCCCACTTAATGTGCTGTGGCAGGTTGCTGGTGAAATGCTTCCCAACCTTTCCCCTGCGATCTGTTCCTGCCCTTTTACAAACGAGAACAAAACCTTTGGGCCCCGTGGGCTCCCCGAGATGGCAGAAATAGAAATCCCTGGGTGTGGGGTTAGTGTTGCAGAGAGCAAGGGATGAGGTTGCTCTCCACTGAGGGACATTTCATGGCATGGTCTGTGCTGCTAACCTGGCCATTAAGCTGCATCTGTGGAAGGGGTAATGCCAAAAATGATCAGCTGTATCTGGAAAAGTAACTCCAGCTGTCAGCTTTTGCTGAAATACTGCTGTGGTTTCAGAGCTGTTTCTTCTGAGAGCTGTAGGGTCTTCATTTTCCAAAGTGTTGAGGCACCAAGAAGAGTTCTGTTTTGCCTTGAAGCTTTTGACAGTCCAAGTGAGGCTTGTCCTTGCTCATTACTCCTCAGACAGCCTGGCCTGCCAGCCAAAGTTAATTCTACAGCAGAAGGAGAAGGAAAAAAGACTTTTAGGAATGGACTCTATTTTCTTTAAACCTGTTACTTTCTCATCACCAGCTCTACGCTGGGTTGGAGAGAGCTTTTCAAAGGGGGAGTGTCATTTCCAGCTCTCCCGGAGTGCCTTGTGCCTCACTCCTGGGCAGTGCAGGCAGGGCAGTCGTGTCCCCATTCCCACTCTCATTCCCCACACTGTGGGGTGCCAGCTCTGCTCAGGAGCCTGGCAATCCTTGCTGTGCCACTGTGAGCCATCAGCTTGATTTTTACCTGAGGCCAGCTTTTATAAAACATCCTCAGAGATGAATTTGACGTTGCTCTGGTGCCAGTGAGACTGGAAACTTTCCTTTCTTACCTCTGTATTTTAACTCCAGGGGGTAATTCCACCTGACTTGGGATCAGAATTGTTCAATCAGCTGTGGAAAGACTCCTCTTGGATTGAGGGAAGGATCTGGTCCTGGACAATGTGATCCAGGCACAACTGAATGAGGAACATCTGCAGCTCTGTGCACTGTTTGATTTTGAAGACCACTTTCCCCTTTGTGGTGATTCTCTTGGTTGTGTTTTGCAGCTTTTGTTGGGATATTATCCTAAACCTGTACCTGTCTTTTGAGCTGGCTCAATGTGGGCAAGAAGGACTCAGTGAATGTGCTCTGGTCATTTGTGTTTGTTATTTTTCTTGTTCTCATCTCCATCCCTCCCCACTTTTATGTGGTGTTTTACTACTGGAAACAATAAAGCTTTTGCTCAGTAACAACTTCTTGCCACTCGTGAAACAGCAAAAAGGTTTTATTTTTGTAGATACTCTCCAAATCCTCCAGCAAGGTAAGACAATAGCCCAGCCAGTGAAGTTGTGATTCATGCTGGAGTTTAATTGAATCCTGCACTTGAAAGTCACCTTTTGTCTCATCCCCTCCTCTGTGCCTGGTGCTGGCGGTGGCAGGGACACGGCTTTGCTCCTCAGCCCCTCCGTGAAGGTTTTCCACACGACTCACAGAGCAGCACCAATTGTCCTTTTGTCAAGTGCTGTCCCCACAGCCTCTCCCGAGGCTCTGTGACAATCAGGGTCCATTAAACTTGGCCCACAGAGAAGTGTCTCTGTGTCTCCTCGTTTTTGTTTGCACAGCCCTGGCTGTTCCTGTTCCCTCAGCATTCAGCCTCAAGGTTTCAAATAGCTTTTTAATCCTTTTCTTTGCCTTCCCCCAGTTCTAAAAGCACCTCGGTAATTGCTGCTGGGATTGTTCTGCTGGGGAGCTGCCATTAGTCCAAGGATGGAGCGTGTCAAGGACTGAGCAGCCCTTGTGGTGCTGCTTCCCCTCTCCGCTTGCCATGACAACAGCCACCAGATGGGAGAGCCAGCTGTGGGATCTCTCCGAGGCAGAGACGCTGCCTGTGGGTTGCCAAGTTCCCCTGTTTGGTTTTTAGGGCTGTGTTTTGGGAGGGGAGGGAGGGCAGCAGTGAGAGCTGCCTGCACGTCCGGCGTGGCCAAAGCGAAGGGGCAGTGCTTGGCCGGTGGCTGTGGCCATTACCCAGCCTGGAGAGCCAGCAGGAGAGCTTGGGCAGTGACACAAGCTGGCAAATAACTTCTGGAGTTCGTTTGTGAAATGCAACTTGGCAGCAGTGCCTCCCCTGCCCTCCCAGAAGTTGTTTCCTTCAAGGGGAGAGGGCTGGTGGTGTCTCACCAGCTCCCCTCTCCCTTTTCTTCCCCCCATCACTTTGTCCCTCTCCACCTCGGACGCTGCTCTCCCACCCTGTTCTGCAGGTGGGTGTGATGGACACAGAGCGCAGGGAAGCTTTTTGGAAGGGCTGATGCTGCACTCACACAATGAGGCTTCCAGCAGCGTGGGATGGCAGGTGGTGGGTCAGCACCTGGTGGGAAACTTTCACCCCGAGCTGCTCATTCCGAGCCCTCCCTGACCATTTCCTCTGTTAGCAGCACGCTCAGGTGGTGCTGGACTTGCACAAGATGAGGATCTTGCCTTTACTCCACGGCAGAACAGACAGGAGCACGATGCCAGATGTCACCTCCTCCTGTGTATTATCAGGCAGGTGACTTGGTGATAGTCAGAGCCTGATCAGGAGAGGGGTGCTGACAGACACACCTCCCCCCTGAGTGGGACTGAATTCTGACTTCAGAGCTGACAAATCACCCCAGGACTGTGGCTGCTTTTAGTTATTTGCAATTATACAAAATTCTGTTCCAGCTGTGCTGTCTCATCCCACGGGAGCAGCCCCTCAGGTGTGGGAGCTGCCCAGGGCTCGGGTTTTGGGATTGGATTTGGGAGCTGGGTGGAGAGATCACACCTCTGAGCCTGGTCCTGACAGCCCTGCACTGCTGCTGGGTGTTTCAGAGACTCACCCTCAGAAGGATCCTCAGATTGATCCATTCCCAGCCCCTGGGACCAGAGCAGCTGAGCCCAGCATTCTTTATTTCTCAGCTGGTGAAGCCAAACCCAAGAGACCAAGAAAATCTCAGGGAACAGCTGAGCCCCGCTGTGGGAGAGCAGGGGCAGGAGCCATTCACCTTCATCTTCAGATGGCACTCGTGCAAAATCAAACCCCTCCAAGCAATCACACCGCGGCCGTTCAAATGGTGCCTTGGAGGAAAGAAAAATAAACTGAGGAACGCAAATTAGGGACGTAAATCTTCCAGGCTGTGTCTGGGAGGTACCTGTTTAATTAGCATCACTGAGCAGCCTTGATGTGGTAAGTGCTAAGGAGGAAACCTGCCGAATTCCCCCAGTTTTGCTTAGCAGGTGATTTGTGTTCTGCTTGAATTTGCACCTTGTGATGGTTTTTCTGTACTTGCCCGAGTTGCTGCGCTGCCTGTAGCACGAGGAGTTGGCTCTTGTGTCCTGGGCATCTTGGCATGGAATTTATTCATATGATAAATAAGAATATCCCGGTGTGGGGAGTCCCTGAGCCTTTGTTTCTCCCTCGCCCCTGCCTGTCCCAGGTGTTAATTGGTACCACGTGAATATTTCCAACGCTGATAAATGTCCGTGAGTCGTCGGATGGGAATTGCAGAGACTTCCCCGAGGTGCTGCCGCATCCCCAGGCACTCCCTTGCCAGGTTTGCATCCCTCTGCCTCGTGCTGTTTCACAGATCGCTGTTCCTGACCTGCCACCCTGGGAGATGGTGGGATTAGGATGATGGAGTGCTTGGAGAGGATAAACAACAGCGACGCTACACCCAAACAATGCCTTTCACTTCCCTCCTTTCTTTTTCTTCTTCTTTTTTTTTTTTTTTTTTTTTTTTTTTTTTTTTTTTTTATTTTTTTTTTTTTTTTTTTTCTCCTGTCGGTTTCCCATTCAAGCTCAGTAAGATCAGTGCAGATAATTTGTGTACCCGTGCAAAACATCATTTTCCCTCCTGTGCTTTGCCAGCTGCACTGCGGTCGGGAAGGCAGATTCACACTTTCTTCTGCGTGGTTATGAATGGGTGCATCTGTTCCTCGAAGATAGAGAAAGGAGGGTGAAAGGGCTGGGAAGGGAGAGAAGAAATCAGATGCAGCCTGGTACATGAGGCGCGCAGGAATCAGGTTTTTTGCAGCTCAGTCCCTGATGAATTTTGGAGGTGGCTGAGACACCAGCGTGTGGGAGAGGCAGAAAAGGGGTTTTGCTTAATGGGGCACCCCACGGTGGGGCAGGGATGCCCCGGGGAGCTCAGATCTGATCAAGGTCGGTGCCTGGGGCTGCTTCTCCCCGGCTGGAGATCCCGACCCTGTAGCTCCACATCCCCCGGGATCTGCCAGCCCTGCTGGGCTCCAGCCTGGGGCAGGTGCAGGAGCTCCTCACCTGGGCTCGCTTTCCTCCCTCCTTCCCGAGCCAGCCCCGCCAGACAGGGAGAGGAAGGGGGTTCATTTTCTCCTCTTACCTGGCGTGCCCAGCCGTGAGCCGCACATCAAACACTCCGGTGGGCTCCACCCAGCGTCCCACGGATGTTTCCAGCGCCCTGCCCACGCCCAGATCCCGGCAGTGATGCTCCAGCACGTTCCCCCCTCCTGCTGCCATCGTTTGGGACCTGTGGCACCAGGCATCTCATGGCACCACCAGCTGCAGGCCTGCTCTTCCTGCAGAGCGGGAGTTTTCCAGCCAGAAATTCTGCTGGTGTCGCTGCTATCGAGGTGAGGGTCCCCCCCCCAGACCCCTCTGCTGGGTTTGTTTCTGTCTCTCATGTGCTTTGTGAGTCCAGAAGTTTCCAGACTCGGGAACAGCTTTGGAGCAAGATGCAAAGCACTCCACTTAAAATAAGGATGAAAGTTTCCCAAAGGGTCCTGACATGGCTTTTACGTGCCCATTTAACAGCCTGGGTGGCTGAAGCAGTGATGTGCTAAATGCCAGCCTTTGAAGCTGTGCAGGGAGCAGAGAAGGGGCCAGGCTGCCTCCCTCACCTTCCTCAGAGCAGAGCTGGGCTCTGAATCCAACCCCCCAGGCTTGGAGTCACCCAAGTGAGCAGTTTCTTAATGCTCCTTTTCTTTCCAGTTTCTCCAGGAGAGGAAGCAGCAAGGAGCAGAGGCTGTGGGGTTGGTTTGGGTGAGCAGATCCTGAAAACACCATCTGAGCTTTTACTGACGTGGCAGCATCGTTGTGTGCACCAGAAAAGGGGAGAGGGGGCTGCTCCAGCTCACAGCATCCCAGCTGGAAGAAGGAAAAAACTTCCCAGCCAGCTCCCTGCAGGATTTGCTGCTCCCATTGCTGCTGATGGGCTCAGGTAGGTTTAATCCCAAGGCCACTTTGGGGTTTTTTTAGCTCTTTGCATCTTGCAGGCCAGCACTCAGAGATAAATCCCTGTGATTTGCAGAGCTGTCAGTGGCAGTGAGGTACCCCGGGCCTGGATGGAAATGGTTTGGACACTCCAGGGCTGGTCCTGCTGTCCCTTTTCATGGCAGCCTTTGGAAGGAGCCAGCAGCAATTTCGGGGGCTGGAGATGCCTGGGAGGGAGCGTGCAGGCTCCTGGTCCCTCCCAGGTGGTAATTCCCGGGGTTGTGAAGGGGTTTGGTGACTCCCTGAGCAGCTCTGCTTTAGGGAAGCACTCGGGGACACGCAGCCAGGCAGCTGCCACCTCTCAGCCCGTGATTTTGTGGGTGGGCTGCAGGACTTTGTGCTCAGGTATTGCTGCCCCCCTCTAATGCTGGAGCCCAGGAGGGGAAACTGCTGATTTCTTACAGCTCTGTAAACCTGAAGTTACCACCAAATTGTTGTGATGCTGCTTTGGAGGAACTTCTGCCTCTCCCTGGATGCACAGTCTGTATTTCTGTGCTAAGAAACCAAGAATCAAGTAACTGAATCTCCCTCCCCTCTCCTATAAAAATCAAGTAATTGAATCAAAGAGCACGTGATTTGGAAAGACAGGGAAAGGAGTTCATTTTGGGTTTCCTTTATTGGCCTCTTAAATCCTGAGCTTTGCAGCCTGCTGGGAGTGTTTTATCGATCCCTTTTCACAGCTGTGAGCAGGATGGACTTAACTGCCCCTTTTCCTGGGACCTGGGAGGCAGCAGGAATTTGGGAAAAGGATGGATTTAGTGACCCCAGTGCTGAAATCCTCCTCAGTTTGGTGCCACGCAGACATTCAGGACTCCCCAGGGGAAATGCTGTGCTCCAAGGCAGCAAGAGAGTGCCCGGGGTGTTTTCTGTTCTTGCATCAGGCTGTGACCAGGCAGGTCCTGTGTGCCACTGGCCAAACTGGATAGGACAGTTACCTTCCTAAATTCTCCTTAGACCCCCTGACTTCTCACCAGTCATCAGAGCAAAAAAACCCCAAACTTCACAGAGGTTGATTGGTTTTGGCGTTTTGTCTTTTTGTTGTGTTTTTGGGTTTAGTTTGGGGGGGTTTTTTCTGGATTTTTTTTTTTTTTGAGTTTTTTTCTCCCTCCTGACGGGGCTCTTCTGCCCCACGTGTGTCTCACCGGTGTCATTTTTACGGCTGTCATGATTCCCTCCCCTCATCCTGGGACCTGGGAGGCAGCAGGAATTTGTGGGAACTGGGAAAGGAACAGCTTCAGCCCCCAAATGCTGAGGCTGGGGGTGTCCAAAGGGGTATAACGAGGCGCAACCTGTGCGAGGAACACCTCGAGGAGGCGAAAATTTTGCTTTTTTGTCGGCGCCTGAGAGCAGGAAATGCCCCCTGGGTGGAGCTGCCAATGGCCCGTGACGGGTCAGCCGGGAGAGCTGCCGAGGATGCGGCTTCATCGGGATGCAAATGGATGTAAATTCATGTAAACATATGTCTCCGTGCAGGTAGCAGCTCGTGCCCAAATTATGCAAATGTCCTAATCCAATAACGCTAATGTCATGATTATCCAGCAGCACGGGGTTCATTAATGTGGTTCCCTGGCTCTTACACCCATCACTGTCAACGCGATCGCACCACCGAGGCTTCCAGCGTCCCCGGCAGGTGGAACAGGGACATCCAGGGCGTGGTGGCACCGGGAAGGACCCTTGCCCTTCTCCGTGTCCCGGCCAAGGTGCCACCCTCTCCTGGGAAGGCCCTTCCTGGCAGGAGGAGACCTGGAGCAGATTTCCCAGCTCCTGCAGAGCAGCCCAACCAGCTGGGTAGATATCCGTGCTGTGATCAGATGAACAGGACCAGCAGGGCCATCTAGTGACTCCTCTGGCTGCTAAATGACCTGGGAAGTGCCCCCCTCCATCGTGATCATTTTAAAGTTTGTTATTTTGAGGAGTGCCGCCTCTCCCTCTGCCTCCCCTTCCTTTTTTTTTTTTCCCCTTTTTTCAGCTGCTGGGTATTCTTTGCTCCAAAGTTTTGTTCTCCCTGGCTCACCACAGAGCTGGAAAATGCTTGGGCTTCCCTGCAGTGGAGAGGAACTTTGTCCTGAGTCGGGTGACATCAGGTCAGGCAGATGATCAGCCCGTGAGCATCCTGCCTGCCTCAGCCCTGCCAGGAATGCTGCTCTCCAGGCAGGAATCAGCTTGTCTGGGCTGTGGCCTCAATTTCTTGCCTGCTGACCCGCAGGTGCTGCCGTGGGTTTGTCTGTGTGGTGCACGTGTGAGCAGCCCTGCCTGGTTCAGGGAGTCTGGGCTTGTCTGCCTCTCCAGCAGCCTGACCCCACAGCAAATCTGTGTCTTCTTCCTGCTCCTCTTCCTGCTCCTCTTCTTCCTCTTCCAATTTTGTTGTTTGTTTTTTTTTTAACGTCGGGACGATGCTGGGATTTGCGGATGGGGCCAGGAAAACGCCCTGGCACCCAGGCTGGGTCATCCCCTCACAGCTCATGGTTGAACCTCACGATCCAGGGTGGGGACAGGACATCTCCCATGTCCCTGGGAGGAGCAGCAGGCAGGACAGAGCTGCCCCAGAGCTGTGACAGGTACAGGGATTGCACAGGGGGGTTTGTGTAGATTGTTTTTGACAGGATGTCGTTATCCTGACGCGGACGTGGGAGAGGAGCAGCTATGAAGCTCTCTTAATGCAGCCAAATTGCTCTTTAATACTGCAAACCCAAGATGTTATTTGGTGAATCCCTGGAGCTCGCTCTGCTGCCGGTTATTGGTGGCATTTTCCCCTCTGCTTGCAGCCAGCTCTGAATTCCTGGAGCGTGGGGTGGGAGCAGTTTTGCCCCCGGTGCCTCCGTGAAGCTCAGCTGCTTTCTGCCCTCACTTGGCTCCTCCTGTGCTGACTCTGGGAGCTGGTGTGACTCCTGAAATGCCTCTTCCCACCAAAATGTGAGCAGAAAGTCTCTCCATTTCCATGGCAACGGGGCCGGGCCCTAAATGCTGATGGGAACTCTGTTTCTGGACATTTATGGAGCGGGAAGGGCTGGGGGTGCCCAGCCCCAGCACAGCTCTCCAGGCCAGCACTCACGTCCCAGCCGCCACAGGGTGAGGTGCTGCTGCAAAATTAACACCGGGCTTTGCTCCTGGCTGCCTGGAAAGTCTTGAGCAGGATTGTTGTCATCCTCCTGCAGCTGGGAGACAGTCGGGAAGAGGTAAAAGCAGCCCAAAACTCCCAGGACAAGTCAGCTGGATAATCTCAGAGGACGTTGGCTCCAGCTTGGAAAGGCACTGAGAGCAGATGAAATTAGTCTAATAGGAGTTGATGCTGCACAGAAGTCTCCCCTCCCTTGATGGGAAAGGAGTGGGTCTGCATTTATCTGCCCACAATCAGATCCAGGGGTGGCTCTGCCCGCCCTGCTCATGGCAAACCCCTGCTAAGGCTCTGGTGCTCAGAGGAACCCACAGATCAGGGGAAATCTGAGGGGAAAAAAACTCCAAAAAAGGTTCATCCCCAAGAAAATCCCCCTGAGGACTGAGCCTTCAGCAGTGCTGTGCCCCAAGATCAGATGTCACTCTCCCCCTGGGCAATTTTTGGGTGGATTTTCCTGCAGCTCACGCTGTGCACAGACCCACCCTGGTGAATCCCTGGGTGGGTTTACACTGTGCTCCCCAGAGCTGAGATCCACAGCAGCTGATTTTCCCCTCTGCTGGGTCTGCAGGTGCCTGCAGTGTTGGCAGTGGGGTGTCAGGGTGCACAGGCAGAGCAGGTGCCCTCCCTTCCACAGGACTCCAAAAATCCGAGTGCAGTAAAATCACAAAAGGAAACACCGACTATTTCGGGATTCACATGGAAATGGCAACATATGCTGAACGTTTAACATCAGCCCCTACCAAAATCAGAGCTATTCTGGGCCCATCCTGAAGATGCAGGCAGAGCTGGTGCCTCCCTCCCTCCTCCTGGGAGCTCCTTGCCAGGTCCATCTGCAGGTAGGAAAATGCTGGCCAGGAAGATTCCATCCACCCTTGCCACTGTTTGGGTGTTCCATAAAGTCTCTGGGAACTTGAGGCAATATTTTGAGGGGAGAGGGCTCTTCCCTGCTGGCATTTGGCCCTCGCCTGCCTTTCTGCAAGGGTTTGTTTGTGTCTGCCTCCTAATAGGATGTGGGTTGTATTCCGCCACAGTGATTTTGTTCACAGCTAGTAATTGCTGGTTAAATCTGGTCAAATAATGGTTGTTAGCAGGGCCTGTTGGAGCACAGATAACTTCAGATATTATCCAAGCAGAGGAGCAGTGGGGGCCGGGGTGCACTGGGATATCAGCACTGCTGGGGAGGCGTAATCGGCACAGCCCGGAATAAGCTCCTTAGGATTATTCTTGCCAAGTTTCCCAGTTATCATCGTTATTATTATTGCTTTCCTTAGCAAATGCAAAGGCTGTTTGACCAGGTAAAGGAGCGCAATCCACTGGGTGGGCTGAGCCAAGCCTCCCCAGCAATGGAGGGCAGGGATCTTTGAGAGGAGGCTGCCAGGAGCTGTGTGTCAGCCAGGAGACAGTGCCCTGAGCCAGCCAAGGAGCCAGGCACGTGTTGCTTTTCAATTAACCCCCTTCCCATGCACACAGCCCTGCTGGAGCCAAGCTCATTGGAGGAAATAAAAAATATGTTTCATGCCTCCCAGCCAGGGGAACTGAAGGCAGGGTCAGTGCTGAGGGGTCTCCTCCAGCAGCGTTGGCGGTGCTGCTACCCCCCAGTCCTGCCCTGCAGCCAGACTGAGCTGGTGCTATCTGCTGGCACCCTCCCCTGCCCACAGCTCTGGGTATTTTCAGGGTTAAAAATGGGTGGGCAGAGCAAAATTCCAGCAGGCTGGTGCAGCTGGTGTCCCCTCCCTGGGGACACTGCCAAACCTCCCTGTCCCACCTCCCCGAGTCCAAGGGTGAGATCCAGAGGCAGTGAAGGATTTAGTTTGGCATCACCTCTTTGTGCTCTTTTCTCCAGCAGCACCAGCAGAGCAGGGGGGTTCAGAGAGATTTTGAGTTGACCAAGGAATAAATGCAGAACCAGTGGGTCAATCACCCTGGCAGGCAGTGGGATGTGCCATCCTGCTGCTGGGCTTTCCATTTGGAAAGGAACTGATCCAACTGGAATCAGCCCTTGCTCTCATGGATCTAAACCTGGAACAGCAGAACTTGGTGCTCAGCATTTGTAAGAAAATGGGTTGAGGTGTGTCCTGAGGACAGCCTGTGGTGTTGGGTGTGTGTTTAATCTGTGTGCTGCAGTTTTGGAAGCTGTAGGAATATTCCTTTGGCATTTCCAGAGGAGGAATCTGGGCTGTGGCACAGGGAGACTGAGTGCCACAGGCTTTTTCTGGTGCTTGTGCCCCTGCTCAGGACAACATTTAAAGTAGAACATTGGTGGTTTTGGAGCCTGGGCTGGCGTCGGAGTGACAGTTCCTGCATCCCACACCCCACGTACAATGTCACAGGTGCTGAGCTCAGGGTCTTGTTTTCTTGAGAGAAAACATGGATTCTGACAGGGACAATTGCTCTTCCCCCTCATCCCACCCCTGCTTTGATGCTGGCTCTGTGCTGGCCTCCTCCCCCATCCCTGAGGGCTGTCCCCCCTCCCTACAGGGATGGATATTCCCTGACAGAGCGGCTTTGCTTCCTGCCAGGGAGAGCTGCGGGTTAAAATCGGCATTTTAACATTCCAACTCTCTCTCTCCCCTCCTGGGGGGCTGGTGGGGAACTCAAGGTCCCCCTTTCCAGGGCAGCAGAGGCCACGTGTGTGGGCAGAGCAGCAGCTCTGAACGGCCCTGGCAGAGCCAGGGATCAAATCAAGTCACATTCCAGGGCATTAGACAGACGGTGGGAATTAAGAGCTTTACCTGGAAACTGGCTTTGTATCTGCAAGCCCTGCTTTTGTCTTCCAGCCCAACTTTCTATTTTTGTCCCTTTCACCTTCTGTGTTGTCGTGTGTGGCACGTTTGGGGAGCCCTGGGTAAATATGGGGCTGTGCAGCCCCGGAGGAAACACTCAGGCAGTTTGGGGAAAGTGTGGTTTATCAAAACCAAGCTGCTTTGGGACTCATTAAAAGCTCAGGAAAGGCTCCAGCTGCTTTCTGTAGGCTCGAGATCGGGCAGGGACTACAAAGTCCCACGTGGGCTGTTAGCAATGAGTCTTGGTTTTGGTTTCTGTCTGTCTATCAGGCTGGTGATGGGGTGTCCCTCAGGGGCCACTCCTGCCCTGCTTCAGGGAGTTTGTCTGCTTCAGTTCTGCCTTTTTTGTCCCCTTGTTGCTCTTCTGAATCCCTGGCTGAGCTGAGCATCTCTCAGTTGGTGCTGCAGGAGGAAGAAGAGCTCGGAGGTTCACCTTAATTGCCAGAGCCTTGATTTTCTGCCCTATCAAACCATCTTTGCCTGTCTGGGCCTTGTGCTCTTTGAGGAAACATTGGAAGTGATGACGCTTTTGTAATGGTAGGAACGGCATTGGGCTCTCACGTGTAACTTGATTTTATTTATTTATTTACTCGCCCTTTCTTGGAGGAAATTGCTGCTATTTTCTGGGCATCAGGCCCAATTTCTGCTTCGTTCTGTCTGAGTCCACGCCACATCCTGGATGCTGCGGGCAAAGATGGAGCCTGTGTGGATGAACACACCCAAACCCACAAGGAGGAACCTCCTCGTGCTTGCCGTGGTGCTTCCACCCAGCATCAGCCCACCTGTGAGGTGTTCAGCCTCCACGTGCACAGCAGGTGGCATTTCCCATCTGAATTAATGTCCTGGGAGTCCTCGGATGTGGGAAGGGGGTTAAACTGTCTGAGACTGGATCTGCTGTTAGACCTGCGACAGGCAGGAACCACCCCGGAGTGAAAATGTGGCAGGGCCACAAAGCAGCAGCGAGCTGTCTCCTGTTCTCCCAGGTCATTAGATCATCCTGAGATGTGCTGCATGCCTAGGTACAGAGCAGTGACAAGTTTGGATGCTTCAGGAGAGAAACATTCACTTCCCTGTGAGGAGTAAATTAGGTTCGTTTGCCTGGTGTCAGTATGTTATGACTCAAAGACGTGCATTAACATTTGCCAAAACCTGAATGAAAAGTGAGCCCTGCTGCAGACAGAAAGGTTTGGGTGTCATTTTGTCGGGATTTGGGGGAGATCCTCTGAAGAACGGAGCTTTGTTTTTAACAGTCACCTGCGTGCCAGGCTGCAGGAGCCTGCAGCTCTGTGTGCATGGCCAAGGGATGTGTCAGGTCACCTGGTGGGCCTGGGGTGAGCAGCTGGACGTGGTGGTGGGTGACCAGAGCATGCCAAGTGTCCCAGCAGAGGCTGCACTGGGGGAACTGCTCCTCTGAAATATTTCAGACACATTTCCTGGGCAGGGTCAGCTACTCGGGCAGGATTTTGCATCGTTTTCTCACAGTGTTTCTCTTCGGGCACTCCTTGCTGAAAAGTCCACTTCCAGCAGCTTGTGAAGCCACAGATTTATTGACTTTGAACACGGAGGGAAATGAGTAAAAACAGTTTTTGAGACCCAGCCCCTGAGCAAAGCACAGCTCAGCATTTTCCAGGGAGCCTGTGGCAGGGTCCTGTCCCTGTCCTGGCTGGTGCTGGGGCCCTGGCCATGCCCGGGAAGGAGCAGGAGTGTCACTGAGCCCCGGCCCAGCCTGTCCCTCGCTGCTCTGCGATGCCGAACCAGCCCATGGCACAGCCACAGGCGGCTGGCAGGGGCTGTGCCACCCGGGCCACCAGCAGGGGACAGGTGTTGCTCCAGCCCCTGGTGTGTGCCCAGTTCCAGAAGCTCGTCCAGCTGGCACTGAGCTCCGGAAGGGACATTGCCGTGGGCTGGGACAGCTGGAGCGGCAGGGATCCGGGTCGGGGCTGTCCCTGTCCCTGTGGGGAGCTGGCATTGGTGCCACCCATGCCCCGGGCTCAGGATGTGGCACAGCCTGCGGTGAGCTCACCGGGAGGGCACGGGGGCTGTCACGGTCCCTGGGGGGCTGTCACGGTCCCTGGGGGGCTGTCACAGTCTCCACATGGCTCCGGGACGCGACAAACCAGGACGG
>VYXD01011438.1:46300-58437 GCA_013397195.1 Hylia prasina | reverse complement strand
GCTGTGCCGGGCGGGGGGGCAGCGGCCCGGCTGCCCACGCCGGTGGCCGTGCGGCCGGGGCGGCCACAGCCCTCATTCCTCCGCTGCTGGGCACCGCTTTGTTGCTAGCTGGTGACATCACCCGAGAGCCCACCCCCTGCCTCTTATCCGTCTCTCCGTCTCGCTCATTTATTCCCAGGCAGCGCTGGCAGGATCAGGGGCTGTGCGAGCGCCGGGGCTGGCAGCAGCAGCATGCGTGCGGCGACCGAGGCTCAGGGCGCCACAACCACGTAAGGGGCCGGCCGGAGCCTCCCTGCTCACCTCCCTCCTCACCTCCCTCCGCATCTCCCCGCCTGAAACTTCCCCTCTCCCGCACGGTCCGGGCTTCTCCGGCGGAGCTTGGCAGCGACAGCCGCATGCATGACACTCCGAAAAGGAGAGAAAATGACCATAAGTATCCAGGAGCACATGGCCATTGACGTCTGCCCCGGCCCCATCAAACCCATCAAGCAGATCTCCGATTACTTCCCCCGCTTCCCCCGCGGGCTCCCCGCCGCCGTCGGCCGCAGCGGCAGCGCCCTGCGCCCCGCGGTCAGCCAGCCCTCGGTCAGCCCTGCCCAGGCACCCCGCGAGGATGATGAGGACGTGGACCAGCTCTTCGGAGCCCACGGAACGACGCCCGCGGAGCAGCCGGCCAAGAGCCAAGCGCCCGAGGAGGCGGTGGACCCCGAGGGCTACGAGTCCGACGATTGCAGTGAGTTGTTAAGTTTCCGTGGGAGTTTGCCGGGTGCCGAGGGCAAGGGTGGGCGTCGGGGCCGGTTGCCCATCTTGGGGCAGCCTTGCAGTGGTGCTGGCGATCACGCTGCAGCAGCGAGGAGCCCCCGGGTGCAGCCGGGGAGGCTCTGCCGGCGCCGCTCCGGGGTGGAGGGCGGCCCTGGGAGTGTCCGTGCCGCAGCCAGGCTGGCTGCTGAACCCAAAGTAGGGAAGTCTCCCAAGAGCCACCAGTTGCTGTCGTGGTTGGTGCGCTTCTCTGCCTCGTCCCTGCTCGGCTGCGTGCCTCCAGCCCTCCGGCTGGGCTCACAGCCTTTTAATCCGGCTCGGTGGTGCAGGCTGCTCCAGCCACCCCGCTGATGAGCTGGCCATACGCTCCAGCATGGCCCGGCTCCACAGCGGGAAGGTTTGTCGGGAATGACATCCGCCCGGGAGAGCTCTGCCCTCTGCCTCGGCGAACTCTGGCGTGTCATTCCCCCCGTTCCTCACCGCCCCCGGCCGCGGGCAGGGCCCTGCGGGAGGCCGGGGGGGCCTTTGGAGCAGAAGGCTTCGGCTGTGGTGGATGCAGGTGTTTGCAGCAAGGGTTAACCCCTCCCCACCCAAAACGTCCTTCCCACCCGGCCTCTGCCTGGCTCTGCCGGCCACGGCCACCGGGATAACCCGATTTTCCTCGGAGTTGGAGAAACCCCAAGGGCAGGGCTCGGTTCAGCCTTCGGGGGGCCACATCCTGCCAGGGGCTGAGCACAAAGTTTGGAGCCGGGAGATGCCGAGGGGAAGGGAGTGGGTGCTGCCGAGCGGCGCTGCGTGCTGGTCCTGGGGGAAGGGGAGGCTGAGCTGTTTACGGCCCAGCGCCGGGCAGGCGGCGGCTTTCCCTTTGCGGAATGTCACAGCCCTGCCTCGGCATCGCCGCCGTTTATTGCACAGCCCAGGCTGTGACCCCAAGCAGGGCCCCCCCGAAGGGCTGCGCTGCTGCAGGGTGGCACGGCTGTCCCCGTGTCCCCCTCTGGGCACAGCCCTGGGACAGGCTGGCGCTGGGTGCCGGCCCCAAGCCGGCACAGCCTCTCCCCGTGCCCGTGTCGGGGTCACGCTCCCCGCGGAGAGGCGACAGCTCCGGCACTGCCGCGGAGAACATCTCTGCTAAGCCGTGCTTGTCCCGGCCGGGCAGTTAGCGGGGACTTTAACCGGCTTTGGGTCATTTGCTGCTCTAATTATCCCGTCGTCTTCGCTCACCGTGGCGGTAGGAACGGGCTGCAGGGCCAGGGGGGTGTGTGGGAGCCAAAGCACCCGGAGCGCAGCGTTTTCTCTGGGTGACTCGCATGGAAATTGCCCAGGGCGCTGCATTCTGCATTTATCCGTCGGCAGTGCTGGATGCTGGATCCTGGATGCTGGATCCTGGATGCTGGAAGCAGCTTGGCTCCGTGCCGGGGCCGGCGGGTGTTTCTCTCACCCAGGCTGGTGTTAGGAAGTGTTTCTTGCAGCGTAACAGGTGTCAGACAAAACTGCTGAGGCTGTTTTGCCCAGAGGTGCGGTGGGGTTTTGGCTGGCAAAGGCGCAGCGGTGCCGGGAGCAGAGCGGGGAGGTGGCAGTGCCCGTGTCACCTCTCTGGGGACAGGGCGGGATGGCCCAGACACCCTGAGGACACTGGTTGGCGTGAACGCGCAGGATGTGAGGCTGTCACTCCCCCACGTTTAGCAGCCAAGTTGTAAATGCAGGCAGGAGCTGCTTGTACCCATTCCGCAGCCTGGGAGCAGGGAGGGGACCCGGGCAGCCTGAGTGGAGCCATCAGCTCCGCTGGGGAGTGTCGCCGAGCTCCCCCACACCTCTGGAGGGTGATTCAGGGCTGCTGCATCAGTCACCTGCGCTAGATTTCCCCCGGAGAACCTGTCTGTGCCTGCAGCGCTGGGGTTTGGGTGGTGTCAGCCCCGGGGGGGCACACGGGGTTCAGGGGATGCTGCTGTCGGAGCCTGGGCGCACATCGAGGTTTTGCCTCACCCCTCAGAGATGCTCCCAGCCCCAGAGAGGTGCAGGGAGAGGGCTTTTGTCGTGGCAGGATCCATCGGGAGGAGGATTGAAGGGCTCCCTCCCGTTTGTCCCACCTGCCTGTGGGTTTCCCTCCTCCGATTCCAAGGCGACGCTGCTGGCTGGCTGGGTGGGAGGAGGAGAGCTGCCCCTGCCTGGAGAAACGCAGAAACTGTCTGGGTTTCCCCAAGCTCCTTCCTGCCTGGAGTTACTGCTCCAGCCTGGGGGCTCTGGGGTTTTTCCAGCAGCACCTGAGCTGCCATCCCAGCCCGAATTCCAGAAGCCCAGCGGAGCTGTGGGGAGTGGGCAGGGGAGGTGCTGCCTGGCCCTGCTGCAGCTCACCTGGTCTGGCTGGCTGCACCCTGAGCCTTAATCCTTCTCTGAGTCGTGCTCCAGACCCCACCAGCAAAGCTTGTAGTGCCTGTGGAGCCCGTGGGAGCTGCAGTGTCTGCTCCCATCCCAGCAGGGTGGGCTGACCCATGTTTGGCATCTTCAGGGAGCAGGGACGTGGCAGGGGGGGATGTGAGTGCCTGCGTGGAATGGGTGCTTTGGAAAACTGGGAACCCCAGGCTGCAGAAAGCAGGTGGAAGCCTTCCAGAGGACAGCAGGGGCCGTGGGAGGCTCAGGTTTGTGGTTCTGGACACCTCTCCGGCAGCCTGTTGAATGCAGGGAGCAGGCAGGGCCAGGGAACCAACACAGCAGATAATGACTGGAGACATCTGGGCTGGCTCTGGGATCACTGGGAATTGCATGGAGCCAGCTCTTCCTGTCAGACCTGCCAGGAGGGCTGCTGTGAGGATTTGCAGGTTGTGATGGGCACCCACTGCCATCCCAGGGCATCCCTGGCAGAGGGACTCATCCCTGCCCTGTGCTGGGCTCCTCCTGCAGCAGGTTTGTCCCCCAACAGAACTGCTGTGGAGGTGGGAGGAATGAGGCAGGAGAAGTGGGAAACGTGTATTTGGTGCAGAAGGATGGTTTGGTGCTCTTGGACTGGCTCTGCTGTGAGCTGAGAGGAGCAGGCAGGAGCTGGGAAGGGGGAATTCTCAGGAATGACACCTGGCTGTCACCTCACCTTTGGCTGCCCTGGCTGGTGCCCTGTGACAGCAGCAGGTCCCTGGGGTCCCCAGCCACCAGGGATGCTTCCCACCCAGCCGGGCAGCACAGTGCCAGGGAAACTTGGTTTGCAAGGAGAATAAGGAAATGCCAGCTAGATGGCAATGTGCCACCTGTGAGGAGCTGGCTCTCGCCTCCCATCTCCACCCATTTCACCCAAATGCTGCTGCCCCTCCACTGCCTGCACCTTCCCCTCCACAGCACCAGCAGGAGTTTGTACCTGAGGCATTTTTCCTGTTGAATGAAACCTCTGCACGAGCAGAGGTAGAGACAGTCCCTGTGAGGGAGCTGGGGACAGCTCTGGAGGGAGCAGCCATCCTCCTTTAACAGGCAATCAAGTCTCCAGCCCTTGGAGAGTTGCCCCGTTCCCTGAGCTGCTGTTTGGCTTTGGAAAGAGGCTCTGGTCACACTGGAATTCCTTCCCTCCTCCACATGTGTTTGGCTCTGAGTTTTCAGGTGAGGAGAGAGCCTGGGAGCCCCGGGCTGCAGCAGGAGCCAGTATCCCTGGAAATGCTGCCCCATCCTGCTCCTGTGGGCACAAACCCATCCAACTCCACCTCATGCCCAGTTTTTATTTGTGGAAGAGCAGCCTCCTGAGCTCTGGAGCTGCGGCAGCATGAAAACCACTTCTCCAAAGTGCAGCTGAGAGGCCAGTCCTGGTGCGTGGCAGCTCGTGACGCCCGCAGCGCCACACAAGTTATTTAGGAAGACTCTTATTTTGAGCAAAGAAGATAATTAGGCAGGCAAAGCCAGCATGGGGATATTAATTACTGGCTGCTTGAAGACGTAAAGAAGGAAGGTCTGAAGGGGTGCAGGGTTTGCAAGTCACCTGGCAGTGCTTTTGGCCAGACAGGGGGAGGCAGAGGAGACGGCGAGGAACGAGCAGGGTATTTACTTCTGAAACGCAGAAGCTCCTTAGCATATGCTGCAACTGCTATTTATAAGCTTTGAATCGTCTTTTCAATCCAGATAAGGCCAAAAGAAGTATTTTTCTCGCTCAGGAAACTAAACAAACCACGGCTGATTTCAGCAGAGCAGGGCTTTGCCAAGCAGAGCACAGCCCGGGCTGCCTGTGCTGAAGAAAAGCGTGCAGGAACTGGGCAGTGTCACACCCCGGTGTCCCAGGGGAGCTTTGGGGTAGCCCTTGGTGGCTCTGGGTTAGCTCCTCTCTGGTTTCCTGTGGGATAGATGGATATTTGGGATGTGCCAATGTGGGTGAGCTCTCACACTTTCCAGCTGCCCATCCCAGCAGTGATCCAGGCGCAGGCTCCCCCAGGAGCCTTCCCCTTCCCAGGGATTGCCCAGGGCCAGGGACACCCTGAGGTGCTGGAGGTGACCACGGGGCACCAGGAGAGGAGAGCACAGGAGGGTGAGCAGCGTCTGCCTGGGCATCCCTGCTCCAACATCCATGGAAGCAGCATATGGGCCCTGGCCTCTGGCACCTCTGCTAATGAAGGAGCCACAAGCTGCTGGATAACGAGGTTCCCTCCTCCCACAGCCTGCCCAGCCCTTCACCTTTCCCAGCTGCAGGAGCACACACAGCACTGGCACCCTTTGTTCCACCACGCTGGAGCTCAAGGGGTTCCCAGATCTCTCCTCTTTGTATTTAACACTGAAGGCAATTTTGGGGGGTTGTTAATTGCAACGCTGTGTTTCATTAAAGGAGGAGAGCGGGAGAGATTTGAAGGCCATCTCTAAATTGAAATTGCTGAAAGTCTAATTGCTGCTGACATCAGGGACCATTTAGTGCTGTAAAACATAATTGCATCTCTGAACTGTTCTGAGCAGATAAGTGTTCCTCTGAACACTCCTCCTGGAGAAGACAGAAGAGCTGATGAGCATCCATCAACCAACCTCATGAAGAAGCAGCTCCCTGCTCCAGAGCTTACCAGGGGCTGGAGCAGTGTCTCCAAAATGAAGAAATATTAATTGCTGCAGATTTTACGTGAAAAACCCACGGCCAGGCAGGGAACAGTTGCAAGAGAGAAAAGTTGTGTTGGTCCCTTGCTCCTGGTCCTGCTGAGCTCAGCCACATCCGTGGATCTGCTGAGGAGGGAAGGTCTCCTGCCTGTGAGCTGGATCTGGTCCCTGCTGGGGTTTTTTGTAGGATTGGGAATGTCCTGCCCTGCCGGCAGCAACAGATCAGAGTCTGATGGGAATGATCACGCCCCAACATGCTGTGCTGCCCCTGGGGCATGTCCCAAAACCTCCCAGAGGATCTGCTTTCATGGAATAGCTGATGGAAATGCCAGATTTCAGATATTTCCAGCTGCCTCCACCGCCTTTCCCAGCTGACTCCGAATCCCGTGGCTGGAGCTTCATTCCAGAGGTCAGTGCTGCCATCAGGGGCTTTGCAGCCCTCAGGGCCTGCAGCTCCTCGGCTCAGCACCTTTGGGATCCACCCCTGACTGCCCTGCAGCATCCCGGGTGCACCCATGCCCTGGGAAAGACTGGGAATGCTGGGCCAGCTCAGCTGCGGGAATTGGTGGTGCTCTTTTCCAGGGATAACCCTGAGGGTTTTCCAGACCTCATGCAGCCAGTCCTGAAGCTCTGCCCCACTGGACATGGTCAGGATGCCAGGGAGGCAGGAGCACACACACAGCCACCCACCAAAACGTTCTTCAGCGGCCCGGCTTGGAAATGGCAGGAGATAATTTCTGTTCCTCCTGAGGAGTCATTTACCAACATTTTATATGGGGCTGTAAGTGCACAGAATTACCTGCTGCCTTTCAGGACCTTTAAAATTATCTCCATGGCAAGGGAAAATTAAAGCAATGGAAGAATAGGGACCTATCTTTAATAGTGCATTAAAAAATACCCAGTCTGAAGGTTACTGAACCTGTGCTTTCTGTAAGGGAGAGCTAATCCAGACAATCCCCAGCAGTCTTTTTACTGCTCCACTCTGATCTCCCTGGCACAAAATCCGTGAGCAGATTATCTTGGGAGCAGCAATGCTGATAAGCAGAGGGACTTAAGGCTTTTGGACTCCTTTTTAATTAGTTCTATAGTGGGGTTTTTGTGTGCACACCTCAACTCCTCCTGGTGTAGAGCTTTGCTGGGCTCTCTGATGGCAGGCACACCTGCCTTGGGAAGGTAAGGAGTGTGCTCCATCATCACGTCCAGGCCGTGCTGAAGCTTTTTTCTGTGAGTGTCAGTGGCTTTTCCACGTCTTGGGGTGAGAAACTCTTTTCTTTGGAGCATCCCAGGCTATGGACAGCTCTGCCACCCAGCACAGCCCAGGTGCCTGCAGGGGCTGGGGAAGGCAGCAGAGCACAGATTTCTTATCACCACATTTTGCCTCTCGTCCCACAGGTATAAATAGAAGCTCCTTCAGCCTCGCCTCACCCTGGGCAGAGCTGGGAAATGTCAGCAGTAAACAATAAATTCCTGCAATAAACAATAAATTCCTGCTGGCTGTGCCGGGCTGCCTGGCCGAGCCAACGGACACATCTGCTGCTCGTGCTGCCCTCTCACAATTTTCCTGGCCCACTGAATTAATCAAAACGCCCAAAGGTCAGTGGGAGAAGAGGCCACCTTCCTGTGCAAGTGGGATTTATTTTTCCTTTTAGAGCCTGTGCTAAAAGCCAGGCCCTGGCCAGTGCCTTCCCATCAATCTGCCCCCGTTCATGGGGAGGAAGGAGGGTCAGAACCTGCTAATGAGTTCACTTTTCCTAATGGTTGTTTTATCATTGGAGCAGAATAATTGTAATAATAATGATACATCCTGCCTGCTGTCTGGAGAGAGCCAGGCTGCCTTTGTAAAGCCTGACAAAGGCATTTATTTATATTTTTTATTCGCAGCCTCTGTGATTAGAGGGCAGTGTTCAGAATAGCCCAGTCGAGTTAAATAATCCTGCTAACATTGCTCCGAGTCTAATTGCTGCCCTTTTCTTTTTTAGGTACTTGCTCCCCTAATTAAGATCACAATCAAGCTGCATCTCGAGTGGGAGGGGGAAAGCAATTAAAGAAGGGGGATTGGGCTGCTCTGCAGAGGTTTTGGGCCCAGTCCTGCCAGCTGGGGATGCAGGATTCCCACAGCCAGGGCTGGGTGTGCTGCTGGGGTCTGCAGGGCTGGGAGCACTGGGGCAGGTGCCTTGCCCAGCCCCTGGCTCGCTGTGCTGAGCACTGCAGGGCTGGGCTGGGGCTCCTGGGGGTTCACAGGGTGCTGCTGTGGGGTGCAGGGGTGGCTCCCAGCCCTGCTGTAGCTGGGCATCTCCTGCCACCTCCTCAGCCCTGAGCTGGAGCTCCCAGCCCAGTGTGTGCCTTCACAGCTGTGCTGGATCCAGCCCTGGCTGTGCATTCCCGGGATGTCCCAGAGGCTGGAGGACTGTGACCACGTCCTTAATGTGTCCCAAGAGTCCTGGGCATCTGCTGCCTCCTGGCTCTGGTGGCTCCAGCTCCACAGCAAAAAACCAACCCCCAACCTTTCCTCATCCCATTTATCAAACAGCCACCTTTTTAAGGAATTAGCACACCCTCTGCTGATGTCTCCACATCCCTCTGCCCAGGGGCAGAACCCTTCCTCGGGAACTGAGACTCACCATCTCCAAAAAAACCCCTTTCTGCTTTAGAGAAGAACCCCTCCAGGACTGGAGCAGAGCCAGGGCTGGAGCCCTGCGCCCCTGGCAGCAGGAATGGGAGCTGCTGGGTGTTTGCTCCCGGGCTGCCAGAGCTGGGGGCAGGACCCGAGTCCCCACCTGCAGAACGAGCTCCTGCCGCTGTGTGAAGGTGATTTTAGGCTTTGCCTGTCTTGCTGGAGCGAGGCTCCCCGCTGCCCTCGCCCCCGGGGCAGGCTGGGCCTTTGTCAGTGTTTCCTGGCCCAGCTCTGTGTGCCTGCCAAGCTTTTTAATTTGCTTTATAAATTGCCAAATCCAGCCGGCTGAAGCGCGGGCCCCCTCCTGCGATAAAAATAAAATAACAGCTTGAACTGGGAGGGCCGAGCCGTGGGGCTGGCAGGAAATGCTGATTAAAGGGCAGGTGGAAATGATGAGGCTCCCAAACCGGAGGTTTCATCTTCCGCTCTTGAGTGAAAAATGCAGAGCTGGGAAGTTTTGCTGACTTGGTTTGTGGAGCCTCCCGCTCCTCACACTGCCATCCTTGAGCTGCCCGTGGCTGAGAGCACCCAGAGGCTCCAGGGCGCTGCTGGTGCTCCCTCCCTGCGGGATGTGCAGGGGGTTTTGCTGGGAATTGCTCTGGGAATGCTCATTTGAGGCGTACCCAGAGATGAGGCACAAGGTGCAGCAGGTTTGGCCTCACCCCTCATCTTCCCCTGGCAGGTAAAACCCCACTGATTTGTGGCTTACCCAGACCAGGAGCTAATGTGCCATGAAATTGCTGCACAACCAGGGGGGTATACTTTATTCTGGCAGAACTCTCTCTGGGTATTTACTCTGCTTTGAACTCGAGATATTTGCTTGGGAGAAATGATGGGTTTTTCTGCCAGCAGGCAAACCTGTAGCTCCTTTGCCTTTGGGCTGGGAGATCACTGTGAAATTGCAGCAGGAAGGTTTCAGTCCCCTGAATAGCCTTGAACTCCCTGGGTGCCCTGCTGCTATCAATGCTGGCGGAGGGGAAAAGCACCTTATTTCTTGCCAAAAAGTTTGTCCAACTCGTCCCCAGGCAGCAAACCCTGCTTTGATATTAAGCAAAACCGTTCTGGTTTTTATTTTGGATTTTATTTCACGTTCTGAACATGGCAGGAAGGTGCAGTTACCTTGGAAACAGATTTTGGTGGCAGGGCAGCGCCCAGGCAAAACCCTTTTGGGAGGGTGGGCATGGACAAGTGGGGTTTGCTGGGTCCAGAGCCAGCCTGGAAGTTCCAGGCTGGTGGCAGGTAAAGCTGAGCCAGGAGAGAGGCTGCTCCGTGTCCAGGCTTTGGTGTGCAAATCAGGCCTGGGAGCCTTGGAGAAGGCTAAGCCATGTTTTTGGGAAGCCTGTCCTTTAAGGCTTTTCCTGTGCTTTGGATTAGTGAGGCGTGCTCAGATCATCCAAGAGGAAAAGCATTTCTCAAATCAAAGGGACTTTTGCTGCTGAGGCTCTTGTGGTTTTGTTCTGCTCCCCTTCCCCATCCCCGTGTCCCATCCCAGGAGACGCTGCTGTTCCTGGATCCTGTGGATGCCATAAAGGATCACGGCTGATTAAAAGCTGTTGGTGTTTTTCATTTTAACCAGAAAAGTCTTTCCATCCTCCCTGGGTTTAATTTACAGTTTGCAGCCAGATTGGAGCTGGGAAGGGATCCCACTGGTGGCTCGTTTGTTTGAAGGTGTCACTATACAAATACTCGTTCTGGGAACGCCAGCGGCGCCCGAGGGGAGGATGTGCCAACAGCAGCTCTCAGCTGTGTCCCAGCCATTCCCAAATCTTCCCGGGGGAGACCCTCCATCCCCTGGGGGGAGAGGAAGCTGCTGGCTGCAGTGAGGGATGGGGGTAACCCGGGTGAAAGCTCACGGAGGCAAAGCTGTGGCTGCAGCGCTGGGGCGAGCTGCACCCGCTCATCCCTCTCGTCCTCTCCCGGGGCTGTGCCACCGACCCGGGAACGGCCACCAGCCCCCCAGCGCGGAGCCACGTTTGGTAACAGGGCTCCCAGCGGGATGTTTTGTGTTTTGTAGCGCCTGCAGCCTGTTCTTTAGCCTCTCCATGCGCTCCCCCTGTGCTCCGAGGGAGAGCAGCCCGCGCTCGCCGGGCGCTGCGGGTTAATCGCGTCTCTCCTCCCTTTGCAGCCGCGCTGGGGACGCTGGATTTCAGCTTGCTCTACGATCAGGAGAACAACGCTCTGCACTGCACCATCAACAAAGCCAAGGTACGGCTGAGCCCCGCTCTGGGGACGGCGAGGACCGGCTGTGCCGGGGAAACCCGGCCCGCGGCTGTGCCGAGCATCCCTGGCTCCGCTTCCAGCCCCGCACCTCCGCCCTCTCCTTCCCCTCCGCCCCGGCCTCTCAGGGCCTTCCCAGCGGTCGGGAGCCGGCTGCTCATCCCCCCGTGACGAGCTGGGGTTGATGCTTTTCAGAGCAGCCCATCCCGATGTTGTTATTTACCGTGACCGGCTGCCGGTTTATAAATGGCTCTTTTAAATGCTGCTAATCACGGCCCCCGAAGTGCTGCGCCTCAGCGCCTCTGCCGTCTGCGTGATTGAGGCAATTAGGGGCTTTTTTTTGCACATTTGGGAGCAGAAACGGGGAACTGAGGCGCTGATTCTGCCTCGGGGCCTGTGGAAGGGGCTGCTGGGCTCCTCTCTGCATCACCCAGTGACAACCAGAGAAGGAGGGCTCCGGGTTACGGGGAAAAGACCTCAGTCCCTGCAAATCTTGGGGAAGGATGGAGGGTTTTTACGGAAGGCAGGCTGTGAACTGAGCCCCAGAGGGTCAGACCTCGCTGTCTGCCTTCACAGGACGCTCCTCTCCCCTTGCTTGCAGCCCCCGCCGCAGCGTTCTCCCTGTCTGGAATACAAGCGCCAAACGCTGGATTTTGGGGATGGGACGTGGCCCTGGAGCTGCTCCTGGCCAGGGCAGCACCCCCAGCTCCCAGGGCAGGGCAGGGCAGGGCTGAGGCAGACTTTGCTTCCCTCCCTGTCTCCCGTGCATCCACCGGCAGCCCCCGGGTCAGGCTTCCCTCGGCGCAGGCGGGAGCGGCGCCAAGGAGGAGATTTCTAATTGGGTTTGGAGTGGGTGGAAGACAAGCGAGGGAGGAGAGCTCTGGGCAGCAACTGATAAATCTGCCATCAGCGAGAGCACAGGCAGGGCTGGGGCAGGAGAGCCCCGGGGTGTGGGGGTACCCCAGCAGGGCCCCCCTGGCCACCCTTGACATTCCAGCTCTCGAGTTCCCGTTCATTTCCATTCTGCTCTCATTCTCCCATTTTTCTCTTTTATTTACACTGCCATCTGCTCGCTCTCATTTCATCTCTGGCCTGCGGAAAGCTGCCAAAACTTGACTACAGAAAGGTAAGGGCCAGGACCCCGCTGCCGGCTCCGGGGTGTCACGAGCAGAGCTGGACAGGAGGAGATGGGGGAAAAGCCCCAGCGGTGCTGGGGTGTTCTTTACCCTTGGCCCAGCTCCTGGGCACCTGTGTCACCCTCCAGGGAAAACGCCCTCAGGATGTGCCCAACTCCAGCAGCTCCTGCAGCCTCGGCTGCTGCCAGCAGCCATTCAAACCTGGGCGAATTCCGCCACGTGAGACACGTTTTCCTTTCTCTCTGATAACCCCAAACAACCTCCCTCTCTCCCTTTATTTTACTTCTCTCTCTATTTTTTTTTTTTTT
>VYXD01011438.1:19582-46263 GCA_013397195.1 Hylia prasina | reverse complement strand
GCTTTTTTTTTTATCTGCTGCTGTTCCTCCTGAGTCCTGTTATCCCCTCCTGGGGAGCAGGCAGAGGGTTCAATCCAACCTGTTGTGCTCCACCAACAATTCCCTGCCCTGCATCCCTCAGCTGCTGGAGGCTGGGACAGCCACTGCACACGGGAATTCACCCTGGTGCCGTGCCTGGGAATATCCGAGGCCTTTCTGAAGGGTGCAAATTCACCAGCAGGATCTTTGAGATTCTGGGTGTCACCAGACAGGTGGCAGCAGGCAGGAAGAGGCAGGAAAAGGCAGGAGCAGCCAAGGAGAGGCAGGAAAAGGCAGGAGCAGCCAGGGAGAGGCAGGAAAAGGCAGGAGCAGCCGGGCTGGCAGCAGCCACCTCTCTCTGATGGCTCTCAGCCCCGCCTGTCACACTTGAGGCACGGCTGAACTCAGACACGTTGTAGCTCAGCTCGGATCAATAGGAGAATAAATCAGGGCGTTGTGGAAGCTCATTCCTGGACTGCAGGAGCAGCCAGGCTGGCAGGAGGGCTCTCCCTCTCCCCTGCTGCCCTGCAGACTGTGTGGATCTCTGCTGAGCTCTGTGGGACAGAGCTGGGACGCTCTGGGCATCTCCCCCTCCCAGAAAATAGGATGGAAAAGGATCTGATGAACGTGCAGGCACCTGGTTTTGTGCCCTGCCTGTGAGTGTTTCACTTTGTCCTCAGTCCTACAGACCCCAAGCTGCTATAGGGGATTTATAGGGGCACTGACACAGCAGGCTGTGCTGTCCTGTAGCTCCACTGGTCTCCTGGTTTTTGGATAAAGGTGCCTGGGACAAGCCTCAGGGAGCTGCAGGGCAATGGTGAAGGAGCTCCTGGCCCCAGGCAGGCCGTGCCAGGCAGCTGCTGCCTGTTGGAGCATCCTTGGGCTTCTCTCCCTGCACCTCTGGCCAGAAAACACCCAGGAGTTTCCACCCCACTGAGCATTTGGCTGCTCCCTCCCTCCCAGCCGAGTGCTGGAGGTCTGCACTGAGCATTACTTATGTATTGGCTCATAAATATTAATCACTGCAGGGAAATTCCTCCAGCTGTCTGGCTCCTCTGGGCTGGCAGGGTGGAAATCCAGTTTGCCCCCTTTTCAGAACGGGATGCCTCAGCCTGGGAAGCATCCAGGCTGGGTTTTTTTTTTTGGGCAGGCAGCTGGTTGTGGGGTGCAGAAGGATGGAATGAATCCATCTCCTGTGATTTCTGGACGCCTCTGGCGTGGCATTCATCGGCAGCCCGATTAGCCCAAGTTGTAATTAAATCCTATTGATTAGCTAAATGTCACTGGCACGGGGAGCAGCTGGCAGAGCCTGGGATGCAGGGAGCTGGAGGTCTCCACAGATTGTAGCAGAGATTTTGGGGTTGGAGGAGAAAAATGTGAAACTTAATCTCAGCTCCATAAATCAGGAATGGTTAGAGCCAGGGAGATGCCCCAGCTGGATCTGAGGGGAGACCCTCTGCCTTGTCCCTCTTACCCCTCTTGGAGAAGCTCCAGGCTGGTGGTCCCTCCACTCAGGGGAAGCAACGTGGGTGCTCCCTGTGGGACGGATCATCTCCCACAGGAGCAGCCTTGCAAAGCAGAGCCCTGTTAAATTCAGCTGTTTGTGCCAAACACGTATCAAGTGACACGGGAGGGAGGTAGATGTGACATTAGGAGCCATTTTCCAGGCTCCTGTCACTCCATCTTCCATAGCACATCTATTAAAAAAGCCTTTAATAGCCTCCTCAGAAGGTAATTTAATTGAGCTGAATTGATGGGTGAATTACAGAGCTGCCTGTCATTCTCCATCCATTTTCCTGGGAATCTGCCTGCTTGGTTCTGGTTTCATTTGCTGTGCAGCCCGGGCAGGTTGGGCACCTCTGACCAGGGAGGTTGGGGAGAGCACGAGTGGATTGTGCAGGCAGTTCCCTCCAGAGTCTGGGGACAGCCCAGCCCCTTCCTGCCCTGTCTGCCTCGTCCTCATCATCTCCTGGAGCAGAGACATCACCCCAGAGCCTGCACTTAAACCCAGCCCTTCCACCTCCATTCACTGCTGATATTTTTATCCTTTTGGCTCTGCTGTAGAAGCAAAATCCTCTTTGCTGGGCGCCATTTGGCCTCCCTTGCCCCAGGGCAGCACGTTTGTCTCTGTGGCAGAGCCCTTGCTCCAAATCAGAGCCTCTCCCAAGGTCAGGAGCATCCTGGACAAAACTGTGCAGCTCAGAGAGGCTCCTGTGGTGCTGTGGGTCAGGCTGGGTGAGTTATCCCCTCCCTGTGAAGTGTTTCCCTTCTCCATTTTCCCAAATCCTGAGTGATTACATCCCTTCTGCACGCAGCCATTCCACCAGCACTCCCTACAAACACTTCCCTGCCCTGGATCCCTGGCAGCTGCAAACACTCATTATCCAGGCACTCTGCTCAGCACAAAAAGGGTGTGAGGACTCTTCAGCATCCCCCAGCCTTGTCTCCATGCCCGGGCTGGAGCCAGGATTGGATGGGTACCTCTGCAGAGAAGCCCTGCTCTGATCCAGGCACAGGATTGCCTTCAGACAGCCCAGCAATAATTCCTGCAGGGATCCCACAGCCAGGCTGGAAATAATCCAAGGACTTCCACGATGGAGCCATTCTCATTTCTACTTTGGGCTGGTGAAAATTAGGCTCCATTTTTCACGCTCCTGACTTGCTTCCCTTCCCTGTGGAGTTGTTTTTTTTTTTTTCCATGCAGCCTGTGCAGGTGTGGCTCTGAGCTGGGTTTGTACATCACCCCTGGATAATTTTGTGGTGGTTTAGAAGAGGAGCAGAGGCACAGCTTGTGCCCTCCCTCTGCCCAAAGCAGGATCAGCTGCAGAGCATCTCTATCCCAAACCTGATCCACGTCCTCCTTAAAGACCTGTGAGGGTCTTGTGGAAAACCCATCAGGAATGGCCCCAGCGAGTGTTTCCTTGGATTGGTGCTCCTGCAACCCCAGATTTCTCTGTGAACACCACAGAATGTGGCTGGCACCAGCCTCCCACTGGCCTGGAGCTGTTCTTCCTTCATAACCAGGAGTAGGTAGGTGCTATCACACCCTCTGGGAGCTCTTGGAAGTGGCACCACAACAGCAGAGGTGTGTGTTTGCTCAGAAGCAATTATTAAATGACAGAACCCTGTAATTTCAAACCTGGGAAATCACTGTGCTGATTCTCTTCACCCCCAAATTAATCGTGATGAGGGTGGCAGAGCCGGCTGCCGGGAGGGAGGAGCGGATGGTGCAGGTGAGGAGCCTCCCACAGCCCCTCCTGGAATCCACAGACTGGAATGCTGAGCCTGGATCCTGCAGGATCCCCTCCTCCCCCAGCCCTGGGGAAACCACAGCTGCTCCAGGGACCAGCGATATCCCAGGGGAGCAGGATAAAAACCAGGATGGGCTCAGTGGGGCCACCCTGCCTGCCCAGAGTCCCGCTGCTATCCCGATCCCTGCTTTTTGCTCTTCCCTCTCCAGGGCCTGAAGCCAATGGACCACAACGGTTTGGCTGATCCTTACGTCAAGTTGCACTTGCTCCCCGGAGCCAGTAAGGTGAGAAACCCTTTTCCTTCCTTTCCTGGGGCTGCAGCTTTTCATTGGGAATCAGGCCTGGGAGAAGCTCCTCACCCAGGGGCTGTGGGCTGCTGCACCCAGACCTTGAATCTCTTGAGAAAATGGTGAAAATGGTGTTCAGGGAGAGCAGGAGGGGTAAGAACTGGGGCTGAATCCATCCTTACAGGGATGGAAAATGCCTTTCTGGGAAACCACTGGCTGCCAGCCAGGTGCCAGCCCTGATTCCTTACCTTGGGAGCCCAGGACGGGAAGCACCGAGTGAAACAATCTCAGCAATAAACAAATCGGACCCTTTTAATTTCCTTTTTTTTTTTTTTTTCCCCCTTATTCTTTTGCATTTAAAACCCCTCAGATCATAATAAAACAGAGTATAAATCATAAGGGAAATATTTGCATCTCCTTAGGTTCAGCGCTTGCTGGAGAGAAGAGTAATTAAAGATATTGATGTGTGGTGAGAGCTCGGTGTAAGTGACGGGGATGTGGAATTCAAATGCTCCGTGTGTGTTAGGAATATTAATTGCACTCTTTTTTCCACACGAAAGGAAAGACCTTTTTTTTGGGGGCAGGGAGGTGTATTTACTTGTTACAGTTCAGCTGGATTAATTCCTAATGTTCAGGGCGGCAGAGGGAGTTTTTAACCACATCCCGAGTTTCCGCTGCAAACGGAGCCGGGAGCGCTTTCATCAGAGATATGATCAGTCATTTCCATGTTTTGCAAATCCATTGATTAGCATTTCTGCTGGAGCTGCTGGAGGCTGGAGAGGCAGGAGGGGAGGGGACAGAGGAGCTGCAGCTCCACCAGCCACGGGGGGACCCTCTCCTTGCCCCCCGTGCCCCTGGGCTGCTCCGTCTCTGTCCTTTGTTCCAAACAGGAGTGCCCGGACCTGCCCTGGGACAGGGGAGCAGCTCTGGGGGGACTGTGGATTCATCCTGGGCTGGGTGTTCCTGTGCAGTTGTTCCAGCAGCAGGACACTCCCTGAGTCCCTCAGGTGTTTCTGTCCCGGGTTTGGGCCCTCAGGCACCTGTGGGTGTGGGAAGCAGGGCTGGATTCACTCCCCGTGCAGAGCTGCTTGCTGACTCCCGACTCATTCCAGATGGGAGAAGGCGGCACTCCCGGAGCTCAGCTCCTCAGATCTCACTCGTGTCCCTTCCCAGGGCAGCTTTAGATGATGTCCATCATGTCACCCCCTTGGCTAAACCCACGTTCCTTCCCAGTCCCTGGAGCCCCAGGGATCAGGATCTGCAGATCTGAGCAGGCTCTGGGTGCCATTGGGGTGCTTTCCCTGCTGTCACTCAGGGCTCGTGAGCCCAAGGTGGGGGATGCAGCAGCTTCCCATAAAGATGCACGAGACAACTGGGAGGTATTGATGTGCTGAGAGTTTCTCATGCCCAGCAGCAGCTGAGGCAGGGATTGAGTTGTCTGACACCTAATTAGAGGGAAAATTGCTGCTCTGCCAGGCTGGGAGCCTGGTGGAGAAGCCCATTCTGCAGCCTCAGCCTGTTTTTTCTGCTCTCCCCAGAAGTGACTGGGGCTCAGGGAGCAAGGAGATCCATGTCCCCTGAGGTGGGGAGTGGCTGTGTGCCAGGATGTCCCATCCATGCAGGGGACACAAGCCCTGCTGTCCCCATCCTCCTGCTCAGCAGAGCTGCTGGTGCTGACAAAACACCTGTCAAGGAAGTTGTTTGGAGTCAGGCAGGATCAAGAGCAGTGCTGGGAGCAGGAGTGCAGACAAACAGCCAGAACAACAAATCAGCATTTTTTGTTGGATCCAAAAAGGATTTTTCTTTCCCCCTCCCTTGCTCTCTCCTACTGCTTAAATGAAATCTCAGCCCGTGCTCTGCCGAGGTTCCCGTTTTGCTGGGATGCAGGGTGTGGGGGTGTGTTGCTTTGGAAAGGAGCGAGTTGCTGTGTCCCTGCCCCTCAGGTTTTTGCTGGATTTGGGGTGGATTTGGGCCACCCCACGGAGGGTTACAGCACTGGGGCAGAAGAGTGACAGCACCCAGTGCCCCTTCATCTCCAAGCTGGGCTTCCTCCCCTGCCCAAAGGGCCTCCTGGGGCCGACCCCACTGAGCCCCACTGTCACAACAGGACACGGGATGAAGGCACAGCACACAAAGTGAGCTCCAGAGGCAGGAAAGGAGAAAGTTTATTTACAACTAGGGTTTATATAGTTTTCCAGGGATTGCCTCTGGATTGGAGGGAGAATTTGCCACCTCTCCATCCACACTGGCAGAGACAAAAGTCCATCAAAGGTCTCTCCTTGAGAGAGGAATGTAAACAAAGACTTTTTCCTACAAAGTCCTTGAAAGACTCCACTTCAACACGCAAACATTCGAAAAGCTTTAGAAAAGTCAGAGAACTTTAGAGACTCTCAGAAGGCTTTAAAAATTCTCAGAAGGCTGTAGAAATTCGGGGTGACACCCGCACCTCCTTTGCTTTTGCAGGCAAACAAGCTGAGAACCAAAACTCTGCGCAACACCCTGAACCCCACGTGGAACGAGACCCTCACCTACTACGGCATCACCGACGAGGACATGATCCGCAAGACGCTGCGGTAGGTCCCGGCCCCGGGGGCCCCTTCCCCTCCCTCAGCACCCTGCCAGCTGCCCCTCCCCACCCCAGTGACCATTTCACACGGGGACCCCCCAGCTCAGCCCCGCAGGAGGGTCCTCACAGCAGAGCAGGGCAGAGTTGTCCCCCAGCAAAGAGTTTGTGCGCATCCGTCGTCTGCAGAGCCCCTGGCACCTGATTTACAGGCAGGGGTAACTGTGAGGAGCCTGTTCCTGCTGCATCATTAACTTCAGAACCCTCTGGCTGGCTCCTGCCTGCAGAGGTGGTGTGGTTTGGGTTTAACCTCTTCGTGCCCAGCTCCCACGGGCACGTGTTGAGGCTTTGCGGTCGTGTCTTGCTGAGAAAATCTCCTCAGGGAAGTTCTGGGCCCCTTTGAAAGCTGAGCTTTGTGTGAGAAAGCTGGAGGCATCTGTGAATTATTGTCCAGCTAAACAAAGAGTGTAAGTCTGTCTTTTATTATTTGATTTTGTTGGTTCAGTCTGTGCATTCAGCATCTCCTGGCAGCATCTCCCGGGGGCTGGGAGAGGTTGTGTGAGGATGGAGGTGGGCAGGGGCAGGGCTTGGGATGATGCTCTGCAGGGAGCAGACACCTGTGAATGCAAAGGTTTTTCATGTTTTGGCCTCTGTCCCACCTGGCTGAGAGCAGGAATTGTGGGGGCAGCCTCGGCTGCTCCATCACCACCCTGATCCGGGGCCGTGCTGCAGGATTTGCTGGAAGATCCACAGTCAAGGAAAGGATTTCTGCATCCTTCTCCAAGGGCTCAGGGCTTTGCCAGCTCCGTGGCTGGAATCCCACCCTCCTCATTTGCAGGTGCCCTGGGGGTTTGTGATTTTCCTCAGGCCAGGAGCACAAAGCTGCCTTGTGAAAGGTCCTGCTCGAGGTGAAGCAGGGCAGAGCCCACCTGTGGTGTGCAGGGCAATGGGAAATTCAGCACCGTGGGTTATTATTTCACTTGCTAAACATCAGTCACGCTGGAAGTGCTGCAGGCTGATGGGGCTGGGAGGCCTCCAGTTTGTTGTTATTGTTGGTGGGTATTTTTTCACTGGAGGCTTTGAAGTTTGCAGCCTCCTCAAGCGTGGAAATGGGTTCGTAAGGAGATGTTGGCTGAGTTGTTTGCTGGAAGGGAGCAGGAGGGCTCAACCCCCACTCTGTCAGGGCTCTGGGAGCTGCTTCTCCCTTGGGAAGGCCTCCAGGGAGCTGTGGGATGGGGGATGCACCGAAATTTGTGCAGGGCTGGATTTGCCTTTCTCCCCACAGAAATCCTGTGCTGCCCCATCCCATTCCTGCCTGCCAGCCTGGGTGCTGTGGAGCTCCTTGTGCCCTCCCCAGAGCTCAGAACTGTGCATGGACCCCTGTAGCCCACCTGGGACCCCTCAGTCCACAGGAGAATGTGGCTGGATGGACTTTAAGGATCATCTCATTTGGGCAAGGACACCTCCCGTTATCCCAGGTTGCTCCAAGCCTGGCCTTGGACACTTCCAGGGATCCAGGGGCAGCCACAGCTTCTCTGGGCACCCTGTGCCAGGCCCTCCCCACCCTCACAGGGAAGGATTTCTTCCCAATATCCCATCTAAACTGACCATCTGTCAGTGTTTTGGGGTGGCTGGAGCTGTTTCTCTGCTATGAGCCGCCCCTTCACTCTCCCGGCGCCGCTTCCCGCAGGAAACCTCTCCATGCACTGTCCTGCCTGGGGTGCTGCGCTTCACCCACCCATCTTCTCCTCAAAATGTCTCCTTTTCCACCAGGAAAAGCCAACCTCAAAGGCAGGAGGAGGCTGGTTTTCCCTGTGCTAATCAGGAGAGGCTCGTGCCAGGCAGCTGGTGCTGCTTGAAAGAGCATCAGTGATGCTCCCCTGGGTCTGGCCGGTGACCATTCCCTGGGAGCTTCCCTGGTGCTGGGCTGGGCAGGGAAGGCAATTCCAAAGTCTCTTTAATGTGAAAATAAAAGAGAGATCAAAGCTGCCGCCAGCCTTCTCCTCCCTGCAGCCTGGAGGATGCGTCAGGGAAGCTGGGAAAGCACCCAGAAATCTTCCCTGCCCACCTGGGGGGGACGTGTCCAGCGTGGATGGGCAGGCGTGGGGCACTCTGCCAGGGCCTGCAGCCTTTCTGGAGGGGACAGGTGGCATTTGTCAGAGCAGCTGGCGCAGGGACAGCGGAGAGCTGGGTGTTGGATCCCCTCCTGCCCCCCAACCCCACGTCGTGCCCAGACAGGTTCTCCCTCATCCCTGCCTCGTCCAAAGCGCTGGAGTGACTTTGCTGTCACAGACCCCAGGAGCCATCAGGGTTCACCTCCCCAGGGTGAAGGAGAGGTGAAGCAGCCCAGCTAATTGCTCTGGCAGGCAGGATTTTGTTAATGAACCAACCCCCTCAAAAGCAGGAGGTATTTGGGATTTTGGAGCGCAGCAGGTGGGAGGATCTCGAAAGGTCTCATCCATTCATTGAATTAAATATCCCTGAGTGTAGCCCAAGGCTTAGCAGGGATGAAACCACCCACCAGCCTGGGAAAAGGCAGGTTCAGAGCCGTGCAAAACACACTGGAGTGCACAGATGGATGGGATTGGGGACAGATTCCCTGCCAGCACCAGGAAATCCCACCCTGGAGCCCCCACTCCCACCTGGACCCACAAGGTGCAGTGTCAGGGGAGGCAGAGAAATGCTGCAGGGAAAACTGGAACAGGCAGAATACAATCACCTCCATTTAAATAATACATGTAATATACAATAAATAAATTGCATTCGTAATAAATACCCGAGCTGGGCAGATATTGGATACAATTATTCATATCCAGATATACTGGCGAGGTGATGCATTATTCATGGGGCACTCAGCTAGCCCATGAATGCCAGGAATTCTTTGTTTAATCATGTGTTTGACAAACATCATGAGTCATTAAATGTATTATTCAGAAAATAGTATTTGATCAGGACTAATAGGAGGAGTGCAGCCACTTCAAAGTTTGGGGTCCCAAATTGCTTTGCTCTGGATGAATGAGGTTGGCTTGGAATTGCAGGTGCACCTGTAATTACAGCTCACTCCTGCTGTGGTTTCTGTGCTCAGACTCGGAGGCATTTTGTGATGGAGCCTGTGATGGAATCCTCCTTTTGTTTTCTGGAGACCTGGACTTTCCCAAGGTGTTATTTTGTCTCCTTGACTGGTGTTGCCCATCCTTAAACCGAGCCAGCATCACCTGCTCCTCATGGAGAGCCATAAGGGATCTTAGACACAGGGGGTGTCTCCCAGGCTCTGCCCTGTGTGTTTTTGTGGGAAAGGCTCCTTGCTGACCCCCATTCCCCCTTTCCACACCGGGAAAGAGGCCAAGGAACCTCGTGTGAGGGAGCAGAAGCCGTGAGTCAGCTGCTGGAGCTGCACAGTGAGTCAGGACTGTAACCCAGGAGCCCGGGCTGAGTAGGAGGGAGGAGAAGTTTAATGAGCAGTGATTGTTCATTTGCTGCTTAGTTTCCTTCCAAGGTGGTTTTCACAGCCCTTAACGTAAAGATCAGGACCCCACAGTGAGGACATCAAATGAAACACCGGGCTGGAGGGATTGGGATTAATAAGGAGAGACGAGGAAGGGCTGAAGCTCCAGTTGCAGGTTGGGAATGGAAGGTGGACGAGGCTGCCAGAGGCATCTCGTGCTGCTTGGGGCTGAATTTCTAACCCAAGGCATAAAAATTCCATCAGGTCGAATTCTCCTAACAAAATCCCAGCTGCTGTGATTGCATTATGCCTTTTTCCAAAGGGAGGGCCGGGGCTGGAGCTTCCTGCTCATCTGACTCAAAGCTCGCTGCCTTCACTGATGGGCCAGGGCACTAAAGCTCTGGAAATCCCATTCCAGTGGGGATGAACAGCTGGCAAGAGGAACTGGGAGTGAGGGCTGAGCCTGAGGCACGGGGAGAGCTGACACAAACCCCCCTCTGGGCATCACACAGAGATGGGCACAAAATGTGGGCACCCACCTGAGAGGTGGCCAGAGGTGCCACAGGGAAGACGGGGCTGGGACAGACCTGGAGGTGTCTGCAGCTCCCCTGTGCTGCTCAGGGCAGTGGCAGGGCCCAGGCCCTGCAGATGTGCCAAAAAATACTCCCCAAGGGACCTCTCATATGTCCCTGAGGGCACTGAAACAGGGCCCAGTGTGACACTGGAGATGCTCTCCCTGCCACCACCACTGGAGTTTTCCATGTCTCCTTCCCGGGCTTTTACCCATCCTGAGGCTCCTGAGTCCTCACAGCAAGCAGGATGTTGTCACCCTGGTTTTGAGGATTTTTCTAAGCCTTCTGAATTGCCTTTCATATTGGAGTCAGAATTTCTACTTAAAACAATAAATACAAACAATAGCTTTGTTTATAGTACAAGTGTGGGGAAGTAGAAATTCTGACTCCAATATGAAAGGCAATTCAGAAGGCTTAGAAGAATCCTCAGGGTGACAGGACGTTGTGTTTGGGACCTTGCTGTGCTTCTGGGGTGTACCTGGACATTGTCAGGAGAATTGCTACTCTCACTTTTAAGTAAAACATCCCAAACCCAATCTCCCTGAGTGCCCAGGAGCTCCACTCCACAATTGCTGGGTGCACACACAGATGATGTGAGGCCATGTCCCCTCCTGTCCCCTCCTGTCCCCGGGGTTCAGGGTTCCACATGCCTGGCAAGTGCAGTGCTGCCTCTGGAGCTGCTGCTGCTCCTTTGTTGGTTTTGTTCCTTACAAGAAAGAGGAGAGGAATTGGGGAATATCGTGCCTGCATTTGAGATTCTCTTTGAGGATTTTACCGTTGTGGTGGGGTGTTTTTTTTCCGTGGGTATCTATAGTAACGCTGCATCCAGCCACGGTTTTCTGGAGAACAGCATTCCCTGTTTTCCTGCTCGTGTCATTTTTTTTTTTCCCCCCCAAACCCCTTTTCTCTGCTGCTCCCCAGCCCTGATGGTCCTTGTGCTGTGGCACTGAGACATCCCCATGGCTTCCTTGCTTCCTTGTTACTCATTTGTGAGCTTGAGGGTGGTCAGACCATCCTTGGATAAGGCACTAAAGCATCCACAGATAAACCATCAATTGATAAATCATCCGTGGATAACCCATCCAGATGCTGAGCAGGCCAGAGGTGTGGTATGAAATTGGTTACTCTCAGGTGGGATCAGGGCATTAAATATCTTTAATACAGGGCATTATTTACCTTTAATTACTTTCCCCCCTTCCCTTGTGGTCCCTGGGGTAGAAGTGTCACCCATGGGGAGGTGCACACCAAAGGGAGTGGGAGAAAAAGAAAACAATCACCTAAAAAATGAGAAGACACTCTAAGAATTTTTTTTTTAAAGGAGAAAGGATGGAAGGGAAGGGATAAAAATGCCTTTCCTTCATGGGCAGGGAGCCCAGCCAGTCCCTGCATGGCTCCAGTGGGGATGCAGGATGCTCTCTTTGGAGGGGGGTGGGATGCATTTCCCCATTACCAGCACAGCTGGGAAGCAGCTGATTCCTCAGGGCACCCTTCTGGCCCTCTGGGATCTCGGGAGCTTCCAGCAGAGGCTCTGCAAGCACTAA
This sequence comes from Hylia prasina, assembly GCA_013397195.1. NCBI lineage: Eukaryota > Metazoa > Chordata > Aves > Passeriformes > Sylviidae > Hylia > Hylia prasina. The sequence goes on along the minus strand of VYXD01011438.1, from coordinate 34,586 downwards.
CTTTGCTCCTCTGCCATCTCTCCTGACGCCCAGAGCGGGCTGGGAAGCAGCAGAGGAATGACTCATTAGCTGCCAGCTCAGGGAAAGGCATTTATAGCTTTTCCATGGAAAACAGCCCGGGCTCAGCACCACGTCACTGCCCTCGGCCACAGCTGCGTCACTGGGATTCATCCCAGGATCCCAGCAGGGCTGGGGGAGCTTCACCTGCCCGAGGTGTGATGTTTCCCGTGGTCTGGCTGGGGAAGTCACTCGTGGCCTTGTCTGTTTGGTGGGACAGGAGGTGGCAGACCCGTTCTGTGCCCAGGGTCAGCCTGGGAGCTGCCACACACCCTCAAGCTCCTCGGGAAGGAGCTGGGTAGGAAGGAGCTGTGGCTTCTCCCAGCCACACAGTCCAAGGGAGGGGTGAGGAAGAGCCTCCATGGCTGGGCAAAATGCAGCTCCAGCAGCTCTGAATGATTTTGCTTTAGTCACTGATGACTCTGATGTTTTAATGGAAGAGCCGTGAGGGTGGTTGAGGCTCCAGCTTGCTTTTCCAGCAGTGCCTGGGCTGGGATGTGCCTTCAGAGACTCACACCATGAGCTGGATGCATTCCAGCTGCATTCCAGCTGCATTCCAGCTGCCCCAAGAGGAGGTGCCCTGTCCATGGCCTGGGGAAGGGTGAGCTCAGCTGCTCCCTCACCTCGGGGAGCTGCAGTGCTGGGGGCAGCCCCTCCCCTCTCCCCGAGCCCCCGCTCAGCCCGTGCCCCTTGCAGGATCTCGGTGTGTGACGAGGACAAGTTCCGCCACAACGAGTTCATCGGGGAGACGCGCATCCCGCTGAAGAAGCTGAAGCCCAACCAGACCAAAAACTTCAACATCTGCCTGGAGAAGCAGCTGCCGGTGAGTGGAGGGGGTCCAGAGCTTCACCCCACCTTGGAATCACAGGCACAGCAGCTTCCCCCTGCGGCATGTGGGAACGTGGAGCTGTTTGGCCCCTCAAACCCCATCAGGGACGTGGGGAAGAGCATCCCTCTGGCTGTATCCCGGTACAGCCCCCCGGACTGGGTGCATTCCCTCCCCAGATAGATAAAACAGAGGACAAGTCGCTGGTGGAGCGTGGCAGGATCCTCATCTCCCTCAAGTACGTCTCGCAGAAGCAGGGGCTGCAGGTGGGCATCCTGCGCTGCGCCCACCTGGCTGCCATGGACGCCAATGGCTACTCCGACCCCTACGTCAAAATGTGAGTGTCACCCGCGGCCCTGCCGGCCCCTCCCGCCTCCCCCCCGCAGCGGGAATTAATTGCTCTCATTAGGAGATGCAGATGAGGCCGTCAGGCGGCAGCTTGCCTCTGCCTGGAGCGGTTTTCCCTGGATTGTTGGGCAGAGCTCGAAGGTGAGGTGGGCGCAGGGCTTGGGGCTGGTGGTNAAAAAAGGGGTGGCCCCGGGGAGGGGGGACCCTGTGCCTGTCCTCCCTCCTTGTCCCCACTGGGCTGACTCAGACTCAGGCACTTTCAGGGATGAGATTTGCTAAGGCAGAACCACACCTGGGAGACCCAGTAACAGAGTTTGTCAGCAGCACACCATCACCTTCTTGTTTAATGGTTTTATAGGGGTGGAGGTGTTTGTATAAAAATCCCCTCTTGCTTTTTCAGATGCCCCTGGGAGGCTCAGTCCCTGAGCAGCTCAATTCCCATTGCACCCAGCCAGTTTTGGGCGTCCCCTGTGCCATCCACAGGAGATTGCATCTGCAGGGCTGGGATCACAGCAGATAGAAAAGTGATGCTTCCCAGTACAAGCCCTAATTTTTTTAATTATGAGCAAGATGTGGAACGTGTAGCAAGGAAGCAGAGCTGATGTTTAAAGGAGCAGCAGCACAAAACCAGGATGGACTGACTTTTGGCCTGGCCCACATTTCAGGTCCCCTCTCTGCTTGATGACACTTTAATCTTGTTTGTTGTCCAGCTCTGGTGCTGTGCTGCAGAATATCTGCAGGGAACAGCTCAAAGCTGCTCACTCCTGCTCCTTTTTCCACACTGCATGTGGTTCCTGTCTCCTGGAACTGAGCAGGCCTGTCACACAGTCCCGAGTCTGGACTGGTCCTGGGCTGGGAGTGCTGGGTTTGGAGTGCATGTGTGCAGTGCCAGTGTCCCCTAGGGACTGGAGATGGGATAATCGGTGCCCTCTGATAGCAGCCAGCAGCTGGGCTTGGTTCTAAGGTGGGGAACCAGCATTTTGGCAAGGGAGAGCAGGGGAGGAGGATCTGGGGGTTCAGGGGGCTCAGCCACCCACCTCAGCCTGGCTCTGCTCAGGAGCTGGTCCTGCAGCCACGGAGGTCCCCACCCTCTGGGCCTCCTGCCCTCCTCACTGGGACCCACTGGGCTGCCTTGGGTCTCGTTGCAGTTACTTGAAACCAGATGAGGACAAGAAATCCAAGCACAAGACAGCGGTGAAGAAGAAAACGCTGAACCCCGAGTTCAACGAGGTGGGTTTGGGCTGGGGGTGGTTCTCACTGAGGGGCTTTTCTCATCCTCAGACTTAAAAACCACCACCTTAGTCACTGTGTGAGGGGTTGGGATCCCCGTGGGCAGCAAAGCCTGAGGAGGAGGAGGATGGGCAGCCCCAGCCCCTGTTTCATCCTGACTCTGCCTCTGCTCCTCCACAGGAGTTTTTCTATGAGATAAAGCACGGTGACCTGGCAAAGAAGACCTTAGAAGTCACAGTGTGGGACTATGATATCGGCAAATCCAACGATTTCATAGGTGAGTGGCACACTCCAGAAGGTCTCCTTGACTTCCTTTTTATTTATCTGCACCGTCTGTGCCTCTTACTCCTCCTGCACTCCTCCAGACTCCCAGTTTGTTCTCCATGCCCACATTCATTCTCGCTGGGTTTCGGTTCTGCTTTTATCCCTCTCCTGCACCTGAGCTTCTCAAGGAGCATCCAAGCAGGGAGAAAATGCATCTGCCTCTCCCCTTCTGTTTTCAGATGTTTTCCTCTGAGTGAAAAAACAGGTTTAGCAGGGAGGTTTCATTTATCTCTGTTGGATGTCTGGCCTTGTTGTGATTTTGTTGCTGGTCACTGTGATTTATCACTGACAAGCGCCCGGTACCCTCCGACAGCCTCTGTGATTGCAGTGAGCCCTTGGCACAAGGGACAGGGGCACTGCCTGGCACTGGGGCACTGCCTGGGATCACAGCCATGAGGGGGTGAGGAATTTGGGCTGGATTTCACACAGGTTGGATGCTGTGAGGATGCCGAATCACGCGGCTCCCTCCAGCATCCCCCCCGGCGTCTCTCAGCATCCCTTGCAGAGCTGCTGCTCCCCCCACACCTCCCCCTCTCTCTGTCTCCCTCTCAAGGCGGAGTCGTGTTAGGAATTAATGCCAAAGGGGAGCGGCTGAAGCACTGGTTCGACTGCCTGAAAAACAAGGACAAGAAAATCGAGCGCTGGCACACGCTGACCAACGAGCTGCCGGGCGCCGTCCTCAGCGACTGAGCCCCGCGGGGCCGCAGCTCCACAGCCTCGGGGCCCCTCCCAGCTCTGGGTCCGGGGGATCCCGGCACAGCCAGGACAGCAGGACACCCCAGAGCAGGGCCTGGCTGCAGGGAAGCCCTTCCCAGGGGAGAAGGCACAGGCGGCTCGCTCTGGCAAGGCTTTTCCGAAGCGCCTCCCTCGCGCCCTGCCGCGCTCGCAGCCCCGCTCTCGAGCATGCACGTGCACACTCACGCTCACACCCACGCAGGTGTGCACCCCTGCATGCACTGCAGTCCTCTCCCAAATCCTGGCTGTACTCCGTCACCTTCTCGCTGCCTTGCAAGTCAGTGGCGACAATGAATGCGTCCGTCCGCGTCCGTGTGTCCGGCATCGGCAAAAGGCGTCCCTAAAAACACACACAAAACCCAGAACTGTCTCCTCGAGGCAGCTTGTGCCATATATCTGGTGGTTTGTCAGTCTCTGTGGTTTGGGCCTAAACAGTCTTTTTTGCATTTAAAGCTCCTCCGTTTGGGATGATTGTGTAAAGCTGGAAAGAGCGTTTGCTTTCCTGCCAGGAGTGTTGTGCCCGTCCTCTCCAGTAGCTCACAGAAGGCAGCAGAGCTGTGCAGAGCGCAGTTTTCCTCCTGGGATCAGGCAGCTTCACGTTTGGGAGGCAAAATGAAAAGCTCCCTGGAGCAGCCTGGCTGTTCCTGCTTCCCAGGACAGGCAGCAGCCGCGCTCCTAATGAAACCATGCCATGCAGCAGCACGGCTGCTTTTCCAGCAAAGCCAGCTTCCAGGCTGCATTTTTCTATCATTTTTTTTTTTTCCTTTTTCATCCTTTCCCAATTCATCCATTAAATCATGAAGATGCTGAGCCTCGGAGCTGAGCTGGAATTGTGTTTGCAGTTTGGCGTGGCCGTGAGGTTGATTCATTTTCTGCCTCAAACGGCGTCCAAGGCAAATGAATTTCTGTGTATGGCACAGTGATATTAATGTGGCACAGTAATAATATATTAATATTAGAGCAGTCCCAGATATCATCCTCTGTGATCCACCTTGGCTGGTCTCTTCATCCTCATCCTGCCACACACCCAGTGGGATGAGCTAAAACTTTCCAGGAAATGCTGCACCATTCCCAAAATGCTTTGAAGCCTTTAAACAATGATTTCGTAGGAAGAGCTCCTCTTTCCCCGTGAGTCCCAGTTACCCTCAGCTTCCAAGCCCTGTGTTTTGCCAACTTCTTTGGGGTTTTATTTTTTCCTTGGGAAGCAATGGAATCTCTGGAAACCTACGTTTACTTTTCCAAGTGAAGATCGTGTTACACCTTGTTTGATATTTGGGGGGAGGGGGGAGAGAAAAGAAAAAAAAACAACATTCCTAGGGGTTTTTTTAATAACAATATTTGTAATGCATCCTGCAGATCTGCATGGATTTTATTTGAATGCTGGCAGCCTGTCAAGTCGGATGTTCCCATTAATCCCTTTCTGGTCCAGCACCTTAAAACCTGGTTGGGGTCTGGGCTTGCAGGGAAGCTCCAGGAGCACCAGGATGGCTGTGCCTCCCTTTTCTGGCAAAGCTCCTTTCGATCCATCCTTTTTTGCCAGCCTATGAAACTGGTTGATGCCTGAGGTGGAGCAGGACACGTGTGTGTGGGTTCCTTCACTTTGTACCCTGGTCTTTTCTAAGTGGACACTCCGTCCCTCGTCCCAGCTGCATGCAGAGTTGGTGGTTGTCATGCCAGGCCTCGTGAAATGTTTGATACCAATGTTTTGCTACCATGTGAAGGCTGCAGAAACCGTCCTTACCTGCATCCTGAGAGACTTTTGTATTTCAGTATTACCTATCTGTGTACTTTTGGTCAGATTTGTTAATATTTATAATGAGAACCGAAAATAAAAAGGGTAAAGAAAAAAAAAAGGTTGATGCTGGTAGTGCAGCTGTTGAATTTGGGGGAGATTTCTGGGGAGAAATGGTTTTAAACCAGAGCACCGGGGGCTGCTTGGCCCAGTGTAGCATAAATACTATATATGTACTTAAAAATATTTATAAATACATATATATGGGGATATATATGTGGAGACAGAAAATACATATATATGGCTCAATTAAGTATATATACTACATGTATATTTATATTTATCCATGTTTAATATGTATTTAGTAGCCTTGAAGCCCAGCAAACCCAGGGCACAGGGAATGATGTCCAGCCCCACATGCCAAGGCTGGGCTTATAGGAAAATCCAGCTGGAGAGCACGAGGGGGAAAAAAAAAATATTTACTCAATTAAATGATGCCCTGTTCAGCCATCAGATTTTTATTTAAGTCACTCTTTATCCCCTTGGGAATAAAGAGCTGATTACAAAAAGCGAGAGGACAAACCCTTCAGATTAAAATAAAGCTTAAGGTATTTGAATGCCAAGCTGCTCTGGGGCACGTCAGCCCCTCCTGCCCTATAAAGAGGCTCTGCTTGTGGGGCAGCTCACCTGGCCCAGGTGCTGCTGCTCCATGGACAGCTCCCAGGAGCCCCCAAACAACGGCACCCCGGGGCCTTTCGATGGCCCCCAGTGGCCCCACCAGGCCCCCAGGGCCACGTACCTGGGGGTGGCCGTGCTCATGGGGCTGGTGGTGGCCTCGGCCTCGGTGCTCAACGGGCTGGTCATCGTGGTGTCCGTCCGGCACAAGAGGCTCCGCTCGCCCCTCAACTACATCCTGGTGAACCTGGCCGTGGCCAACCTGCTGGTGACGCTCTGCGGCAGCTCCGTCAGCCTCTCCAACAACATCAGCGGCTTCTTCGTGTTTGGGGAGCGGCTCTGCCAGCTGGAGGGCTTCATGGTGTCCCTGACAGGTAAGGGGGTGAATTCCTGCCTTGGTGCTTCCGGCTTTAGCAGAGGGGTTTTGGTGTTTCACCGCCTGAAGTCAACGCGTTCACTTGGTGAAACTCGTGTCCTTGGGCTCTTTGTTAGCACAGGGAAGGGTTTGGGGAGATGGTTGGCTGTGCCGGCTCACCACACGTCCAGTCTTGGTCTTGACAGAGTGGGAAGTGCCACTTGGGGACATGGGGAATCCTTGTTTGGGATGCATTTCATGGGTGCTGGCTGCTGTGCCAGCACACCTGGGGTTGGCACCAGGGGCAGGAAATTGCACAGAACCTCTCCTTGAGGACACTCTGTTGTAACCACCAGGCCACTCACTGCCAATTTCATTTCTAAGGGCCAACTATCACAGTTTTCCCTACTGTGGGAGAAGCAGTGCCAAAATCACATTTTTTAACAGCCAAATATCCCAACTCCCCCAGCTGTAAGAAAAAGAAACATCCGACTGCTTGTTCAAACAATATTTACTTGAACTAAATCATCATCTACCATGTCCAGCACAGGCAGCAGAGCCTGTCCCTGAGACACAGCCCCTCACTGTCCCCACAGGCATCGTGGGGCTGTGGTCCCTGGCCATCCTGGCCCTGGAGAGGTACCTGGTGGTCTGCAGACCCCTGGGAGACTTTCGGTTCCAGCACCGGCACGCTGCCAGTGGCTGTGCCTTCACCTGGGGCTGGTCCCTGCTCTGGACAACCCCACCACTCCTGGGCTGGAGCAGCTACGTGCCTGAAGGTAGGGGAGATGTGCATCAGGCTCCACTGATGTTGTCTTCTTGCATCATGTTTTCAAGCCTGGGGTAGCTGGAGAGGGTCTGTGGTGGAGTTTAAAGGGTTAATCTCTCCTGTTAGTATCTCTTGCTTGCTCAGCCAACAATCCTCTCCTGGAGGCTGTTGTTTGGAAGTTCCCCATCACAGGACACTCTGCAGTTCTTATTGGAGCCAGGAGCTGCTCTGGCTGCTGGAGCAGTGTCCAGCACACACCCAGACCAAACCTGCTCTTGTAGGGGCCTGGCACAACCTCACAGCAAATCACAGAGGGCATGTGGCCAGCCAAAAACACCAGTGGCACCTCCAGGCCTCGGGCAGGGAAATGTGAGGGGTGCTTGGGTGGCATGGCTGGTTTGGAGCCCATCCCTGAGCCCCGATCCAAGCCCTAACTGGTTGAGGCTCATTCCCAACCTTTATTCCAGGCCTGAGAACCTCCTGCGGGCCCAACTGGTACACGGGCGGCAGCAACAACAGCAGCTACATCCTGGCCTTGTTTGTCACCTGCTTTGTGATGCCCCTCAGCCTGATCCTCTTCTCCTACACCAACCTGCTGCTGACGCTGCGGGCGGTAAGTGCGCCCGGCTCAGGGGAGCCCGCGCTGCTCCGCTCCCTTCTCCATGGGGGTGAAGAGCCTCGGGGCGGGTTTTGGGGACAGCCAAAGCAGCTGGCACCTCCTGGCGCTGCCATCAGGGCTCCCAAGGGATGTTCCGAGCTGCTGGCAGATGTCTCCCTCTGTCCCAACCTCCCCGCAGGCGGCGGCGCAGCAGCAGGAGTCGGACAGGACGCAGCAGGCGGAGCGGGAGGTGACACGCATGGTGGTGGCCATGGTGGTGGCCTTCCTCACCTGCTGGCTGCCCTACACCACCTTTGCGCTGGTGGTGGCCACCACCAAGGACATTGTCATCCAGCCAGCCCTGGCATCCCTGCCCTCCTACTTCTCCAAGACGGCCACGGTTTACAACCCCATCATCTACGTCTTCATGAACAAACAGGTGAGAGAGAAAGCTCCGAACCAACAAACCACCCACAGCTTCACTGGGGCTGCTGGAGAACAGCTTGACAGGCCCAAAAATCCTGGAGGAAGCACCTGTCCTATCTGGAAGTGTGGTCACGGGCTGGATCCCGGGGTTGCTGTGTAAGCAGCAAGGATTTGGGGAATAAAATGGAAAGGGAGGGAGCAGCCTGTGAGCCCGAACAAGAGCTCATTTTCCGCTTCCATGGTTTTATGGGGTCAGGCAACTTAATGTTGGATCACAAGCTGCTCGTTGAAAGCACAAAGCAAACAGAATGAAACGTTTATTGTCCATAAACTGCAAAGAGTTGGGCTGGGAATAGACAGAGATCCTTCCCAAAATATAACCCGCGTCCAGACCTGCCGAGTCTCGAGGTGACGCCGGATTTCTGCTGCCACAAATAACCTGCCCCTTCCTTCCCTGCCCAGTTCCAGAGCTGCCTGCTGGGAATGCTGTGCTGTGGTTACCACCCCCGGGGGATGGGGAAAACCTCTCCAGCTGCCCCCAGTCCCCAGGTCGCTGCAGAGGGGCTGAGGAACAAGGTGACACCATCCCACCCCGTGTGACAGCTGCCACATCCTGCCTGCACCAGTGCCAGCTCCAGGATCTGCCTGTGCCACCCACAGCAGCACACAGGGGCTCGGGGTGGAGCTCTCAGAGGTTGGACGTGTCACCAAAAACAACATCAAAAAGATATGACAGTGTCTTCTTGCAGGCGAGGAGCCATCCCATCATAGGAGAAACTGCTGATTTTCACTCTCCTAAGGAGAGCGAAATATTTAATATTTTTTTCATATTTCACTCTCCTAAGGAACCCTCCCAGCCCCTCACCTTGGAGCCTTTCAAGAACACAAACTAAAACATGAACAGTAATTTCTCCTCAGTGCACAGCACCCCAGATTGCTGTTTGACCCTGAGTCAGGTGGAACATGGTCTGTCCCCATCCCCAGACAGCCCCAGCCCTGTCTGCAGTGCCTGGTCCTGTTGTGAAGTTCAGGGAGATGCTGTCAATCTGGCATAAGCCCAGCAGGAATGTTTAAGAGCCAACTGTGTTAATAAACACTAATAAACATTGAGCAGTTCATCTGGTTTTTTGGCTGAGAGAGGGTTTGACAGAAAACACATCCCCTCCTGCCACCAGAGCTGGCACATCCCTCGTGGCAAGTGCCACAAACATCTCTACAGAAAGCCAGAAAAAAAAAAACCAGACACAAAGTGGTGGGTGTTTNAAAAAAAAAAAAGACACAAAGTGGTGGGTGTTTGTTTGTTTTGTTTTGTTTTGTTTTGTTTTGTTTTTGTTAGTTTTTTTTGAGTTAATGCAATAAAGGTAGGTCTGAATCCACTGATTTCCCAGCAAGGGTGAAAACACAAGTGGTAGCAGGCCCCAAGGCACAGCAGAGGCACCACTGCCCAGCACCAGCAGCAAACAAAAGAAGCCAAAGCCTGAGAGGATAAAATAAAAGATAAAAAAAAAAAAACTCCACGAGGCTCCACAGCTTCACACCTCATTTTAAATCTCAAATCACAGTGTTTATCTACCCCAACTGCAATCACACTTCTGTTTTTGGAGGCAGATGCTGTCAGTCAGGAGCCCAGGAAAGGCTTCTAAAGGCAATATTGAGGACAGCAAGTCCCTGAAACTGAGTTTCACCCAATTCCTCTATCTCTAAAAAAGCCTGCCTGCCTTCAGAGTAGTCTCACAGATTGTTGATCCTGAACCCTTGAATTGCTTTCAAAATGAGGTGATCCACAGCCAGGCACCCCAGCAATTTGCACTGCCATGGAGGATGATGAGATCTGGGAGACTGAGGGTTTGGGCTTGTTTTTTTTTTTTTTTTTTTACCATCTGAGATTTTCTGCTTCAAACCAAAAATAAAACAAAACAAAACAAAAAAATCCCCAAACCAGCCCAGTACAAAGGAATGAAACATGTTGGAGGAACCTGCTCTAGTGGAAGCTAGCAGAGGGGTGGAATAAATCATATTTATGGTACTTTCCAAGCCAAACCATTCCACGTTCCATGAACTGGTGTGGGGGGACAGGATCCCCATCCCTGTGCCTCAGCCTCCCTCTCTCCTGCTGTGCAGAACAGCTCAGCTCACAGGGCTCAGAGAGGAATTAGAACAGCTCAGTATCACTGTTTTAATTTAATTAATTGGGCTTTCATTCTCTGGGAAGCTGAAAAGCAGCATTAGATGGGCCCCTCTGATCTCCTCTGCTGTCTTGCACTGGTCCTTGTTTAATTGTTCCTGTTAATTACAGCTTTTGTGCCTATGCTTTGTGTTATCAGGATGATTTACGTCCATGCTAAACTTCTATCTGGGAAAGCACAAGGAGCTGAGAAACTGAAATCTCTGTTGTGTTCTGGCCCTGATAAGGAGATCAGACTATGGGGCTACTTGAAAGGCCCCTGCACCAACAGAAATAAAAATTCTCCACATGAAGATTAAAAGAAGATAGGGAAACGTTCACAGTCTGCTCACCATTTGGTCCCACAGATAAAATAGAACAGGAATTCTGTTCCTAAAGAAATGCAGGAAGCTGAGATTTCACGTGTTGCAGCCCAAAAATGATGGATAATTCTGTGCATGTGAAAACGCTCGTGTGCTGCTCTCCACTGCTGCGGCCCCACGGGCCTCAGCTACTTTTTATTTAATTGGACAAGACTGAAACACAACAAAAACACCACCCAAAGTGAGGGGGAATGACCCTCAGTTATGAGTCACAAGCCACCAAGGACGGGCATCATATAATAAAAATTTGCAATTTAACTTTTGCGCTCTGAATCCACAGCCCCAGGGCCGTGGGGAGCAGGATCTCTGTCCCAGCAGCTCCTACCAGGAATAAAAATAAAATAAAATCCTTCTGCCTGCAGCACAGAAGTCCCACACAGAGAATCCAGGTTGGTACAAGCCAGGGTTAGAAAATATTAAAGCTTTTTTTGGACAGAAATGTGTCACAGCCCGGGGCGAGGCCTGTTCTAGGCCTCACTGTTATCCCGAGGCGCTTCTGCTCCAGCTCTGTCCCTGCCACAGCAGGACAAACACATGAAAGATTTTTTATTTTCTCTTGATCTTTCCTCAAAAAGCTCCCCCCACCTCTGCAGCAGCCTCCCTGGAGCAGCTCTATCAGTACCTGGCTGTATCATGGTCTGATGATGGGAAGCAGCGTTAAAAACAAGTGAAAAACCCAGCAAAACAACCCCAAAAATGAACCTCCAAGGCAGAAAAAGAACCACATGGCAGCACAATAACCTTGGAACCTTTTATTAATGCTGTTAAACCAAATTAACAGGTACAAAATTGGAACACTTCCTTGCAAAAATGGGAATGAAGATGCAAAACTTGACACACCCAGATGTGCAAAAAACCACCTCAAACCCCTGTGTCTGTCAGGGAACAGGAAACCTTCACTCCTGCATCTTGAACAGTATTTATCAAAAAAAGTGTTAAATATGAATTTGCTGTGCCTATCAAAATTCTAATCCAAACTCAATTATATCCAGGGATTTTGCTTTGTTTTTGTTTTTTTGGGGTGGTTTTTTTTTGGATGAGGCCTACCAAAAATGTGGTTGAATTAAACATCAGGTGTCTTCATAACAACCATGGTTTTTTCACATTCTTGTCTGATGCTGGCAAGGAACATATTGCTGCACTTGCAGTCTCTGGAGAACACTGCCTTTTCCTCATTAGCTTTTTGCACAGCAATTAATCCCTTTAATCAGTCAAATCAGTTCAACACTAGATCACAAAAGCACTAAGTAAAGAGAAAACAAGAAATTACCTTGTTAAATTTAATGAGCAAGGAAAAACAGACACTACATGGGCTGTAACACTCCAGCATAGAAACATTTCAGTGCCTGAGCAGCACCAGCAGCCCACAGAACTACAATCATTTTGTCTTTAATGTGAAAACTGCATAATGCAACAGAGCACAAAATTCTTTAGCTCATGAAAATGTGCACGTGCAGAATAAAAACCAGTTTCATAAGGATGTGACAGTAAAGAACAGCTCACTTCTGCAACACTGGCATCAAACCAGTACAAACCATATCAGAACACGGAGCATTCATTTTTTTTCTGTACTTGCTGCTGCTGTTAAAGGAAGTCTGAGCTTTACAGGTGTTTATGTGGCCAGAAAGGGCTGTAATTCACAGACTAAACACTGTGCAAGCAGCAGCAAGCAGGTGATGTGTAGAACTTCTTATTCACTCTGTGTTTTAATCATGGAGAGAGCTCTCATCCAAAACAATTATCCTGCAGGGGACAAAAAGAAAAGGAGGAAAAAGACGGTTATGCAGTTGTTTTTTCTTATCTAAACTACAACATGAAGGGCATGGGATTTCACAGTGCCTCTTTTTCATGGAAAACAGGAATGCAGCTCATGCCACACATAAATTTCTGCCACAATTCCAGTTTAACTCACAGAGAATCTCACCTGAAGGGTGGAGCTGGAGCCACCTGCTGCTGGGGGTGGCATTTCTGATCCTTGGGGTGCTCGTCTAAAAAACAGGGGAATTCAGCTCAGGACATGAAAGCCACACAAGACCCCAGGGACAGCAAGTGAATCAGGTTTCTCTGCTTGATTCATTCAGCCACAAATGGAACCAGAACCCATTCCCAGCTCTGCTCCTCCTGGTGCATCACCCAGGACCCTCGTGGTGATCAGAAAACAATCCTGATTTCAATCCCTGAAGCCCAACCCCAGCTCAGCTGTGGAGCTCTGAAGGAAACAGGGGCACAGCTTGCTGATGCTGGGCAATAACAAGCACAGTGATGTCACCCCCAGGCTTCTCTACATTTAAAAATTACCATCAATATTTCCAAAAGTAACCAGAGATTTGGGGACATTTCAAAGTTTGGGCACCTCCAGCGGCTCTACAGACAAAGAGCACCTGCTGAAGTCCCTGCACAGCTTTCTGGTGCTCTGTCTCCAGCCCAGGCTCTGCTCTCCTCTACTCCATTCTTCCTTCCAGCATCTTCTGGATCCTGCAGGCTGGCAGCCCTTGAATGACAGAGTTTTGTGGATCATCCTCACTTTTTTTTTTTTTTAACAGGATGAAACAGAAAATTCTGATGCCAAACACGAAAATGTCTCGAGTTCCTTAGTGAGACAGAAGTTAGGGGTGACCTATGAGTACTCACCGTGGATTTGTTCAGAGTTACTGGGCTCTGATCTTAAGTTCTAAGAGGAAAAATAGTTATGTGGGACATGAATATTTTCCTTAAAATGATGTTTAAATGACTTCTGCCATGTTCTTCAAATTTCATAACGTGCTGCCACGAAAGCACAACCATTTTCACCAACTCTTCTTTATAAAGAGCTTTCATGATTCTGTTCTCTTAATGCCATTTTCTCTGTCTCAAGAACTTCCCCCATTCTGTCAAATTCTCTCTGATTTCTGTGAAGACCAAGCACTGCCTTCCAAGCCTGTTGAAGTATTTGCTTTCCACCTACAGGAAGTTGTATTAACAAAACATTCTTTTCCCCTCTCAATTTAGTAGGAGTGTTAACATTGATGTCTCCAGGCAAGTTCCCTGACACTCCACTCCCTAAGGAGTCACGGCCCATTTTCTGAAAAGTCCTGCACAAATCTGTGCACACCACACAAAAGAAACCCTTGAACACAAATACAAATTATCAGCTCACTCAAGAGTGTGTCCCTGAGGTCGTTCTTGGATCTCCTCATCTCCTGCATGGAGCATTCTTTCCAAAATATCGTCGAGACTGGAGTGAGCCCTGTTAAATAAAAGATTTCAAAGGGATGGTGACAAGGTTCATGCTGCAAGTTTTCAAATAAAACAGTCATAAGGGTATTTAAAGCTTTCTGTAAGCATCGAGTCTTGTTAAAATTCCAAGTTTTTGTTTAACTCAAACATGCCTTCCCATCCTTTTTCATACCTTTCTGTCTCCTCTGCTAGATTAAATGACTCCTTAGTCCATAAACTCTGATTTGCCTTCTCATTGCTCTCAGATTCTTTTCCTCTGTTTTCCATTTTAAATCGATCAGCAGCTATTCACATAAACAGCGAGATTTTAGTATCAAAGGAAGATAATAAAGACATTAAAACGTTGTTTTCTTCTGCTGCACTTGGGAAATTTCCAGTTGCCCACTTCTCAATCACTCTTTCCTAAGTGGCCTGATTTTCTACGAGATAAACAAAATCCCATTATCTGCAGTCAAAGGTGGCCAGCAGCAAGGCCCAGATAAATATTTCACTCCAACACATTTCCAGATTCACGGGACTCAACGTTTTGTTTCCTACTGAAATGCAAAATGCATGTGGAAATGAATCTTTAATCTTCCCCCTTTTGATCCCAGATATGGGAGAGAAACCCAAGGGAATCCTGAGGATCCCAGCTTGGTTTGCCTATTGATCAAAATCCAGTGAATTCCCCTCAAGGATTGATCAGCAAGTTCTGCTCCCCACAGAAATCAGGGTTAGGGATGGGCTTAGGATTGAGAGAGGGACAGACCTTACAGCTCCAGGAACTCTGGGGCTGGGAAGGGCATCCCATGGGGAATTTTCTGATCTGGAAATTAATGGTGATGGGCTTAAACTTAGGTTTAGGCTAACGGGCAATATTTCAGCCCCTTCTGCTGGGCTGTGATAAGCAGGAAGCACGAGGCTGCCACAAAAAATGGGATTCTGAAATAGCTATGCTTCATGCAAATACAAGAAAACCACAGTGATTGAGCAGCCAGCAAGAGCCTGCTGCAGTCCTCTCCCCCTAAAAACAAGAAGCTCCAACGAACTTCCATCCCTCAGGAAAAGATTTAACAAAGCTGTAGGACAACCAAACATGTGCCAGCATCATTCTCAAGTGACTGTGCTATTTAGCTTTTCACAGACTTAACTCATCTTCTGCCTTTTTTTTTTTTTTTTCCTTTTTT
>VYXD01011438.1:0-19541 GCA_013397195.1 Hylia prasina | reverse complement strand
TTTTTTGTCTGCTTTTTTTTTTTACTGCTGCTCACTTTGTGACTCACAGGAGGAAAGAAAAAGCACAGCCTATAAACATTTAGGTTTTCTGCTCCTCTGACTTGTTGTACATCTAAAAATGATTCCCACTTAGCACCATTTGCATTTGCAGCAGCACCAAGATTCACCACTCTGCTGTCTTTGTAACAGAGCAGGAAATACAATATTCATTACCCCGGTGGAAGCTATTTTCTTACTCTGTGAAATCAGAGGAATTATTTCATGCTGGAGAATTAGGAACATTAACAGGTAGGGTGCACTGGCCACTTTCTGAACTGAATCACCCTCCCAGAATGGAAACTTCAATGGATTTGACATCAAACCCACCACCTCTCCTCCTGTGGGTGTTGCCACCTGTGTTTGAACACAGCACAAGGTACAGTGGCACAATAAAAGCATTAATTCTCATGGTCAGAACCTGCAAACCTCCCACAGCAGCTCCCCGTGGACTTCAGAGGGAACACAGAGGGAAAGGCAGCAAACACTGGTGGGGCACCAAGCTAAAAACTGCAGTTAATTGTCAGAGCAGAGCTGAGGACTCAGAGGGATTGTGAAGCAAATGGAATTTTCTATTTTTGATCTCTACATTGGGACTGTTTGCAACAAACCGTTCACGTGCACTGCTGAGTCTTGCAATGCCATCCCTTCCATGTCTGGAGTGATGGAATCTTGCTGCTTTAATTGTTCTGTTAAAAACAGCATTATTTCCATATGGATCTAGGTTGACCATACACTAAAGCACCATATAACTTCATCCATCCAACCCTAGAGGAAAACCTGTATGTGATTTATAATTATTTTATCTATTAACCTACAAACTGCCCCTGACCATCATTCCTGGCATCACTGATGATGTCAATCTCCACAGGTTCTTGTTTTGGTGAATGAGGAAATAAGGTCAGGGTGGACATTTTCATTATCCCAATGTCTGGTGTTAATTCAGGAAGAGCTTAATGATGGATAAGCAAAGCAAACTCTTCTCCAACACCCTCCCAGTGAAAACCACGCAGAGTTTTTACACTCTCTGACAGGAGAGGTGTGTGAACACAGAAATAAATGTAAATCACTGAGCTCTGCACAGACACCTGGGGGGGGAGTGCAGCTGCCTCCTCTAATGGGGAACATGAATTGCTCCAGGACACCTTTGAAAAATTCAGTGTACACCAAATCCCTCTCTGTGTTAAACTCCACCTGCACCCAGTGTGCTGTCAGAGAAATGCAGAGCCTTCAAGGACTGCCAGTTATTTAAGCTGTTGATGCCCAGCTTCCTAATCACTGACTGCAACTAATTTGGAAGCTCTAGTGTATTTTGGCAGTGAATGGTTTGGGAGAAATCCTGACTGAGCACAGCAGGAAAGTCTCCCAACCTTTGGGGTGAAGTGCCTCTTACCAATTTCATCCAGCAGCTCTTGGACTGGTGGAGGCAGCTCATCAATGGAGGGGGGAGATGCCTCTGAGAGTGCTGAGACAGAGAAAAAAAAAATTCTGGTTAATTAGCAGTGATTAATCCTTAATAACTGTGACATAGGCTTACACTCTGATAGCATCTTGCTTACATATTTCATTTAACACCCTGCACGAGCCCGGCTCATTCACATTTTATCAAAATTCTCCTAAATAATTCCATAATGGAAAAATCATTTTGAGCCAGACTTGCACATTCAGCTCCCAGTGCTGTATCAGAAATTCGAGGCCAGCAGTATTTACACTTCAAACAGAGGTTGATTTAGAGGTCAGAGTTCTCAGTCTGCAGGTGCAAACACAAAATCCATAACCTAATTAGCGCCAGCAGTACATGGTTGAGTGCAAAGCTATTTACCCCTCTAAAAAGAGACATCCGGGAGCAAAAAGAGAAGGGGAGAAAAAGGAAAAAAAATAATTAACAGACTGCTAAATTTCCTTTCAAATCCATTTCTCTGTTTATTGAACAATTTATTTTGGCTGGGGCTGGGATAAAAGACTTACCAGGTGCCTGCCTGGTGCTTCTCAGGGATGAAGCCACTGGTGGCAACCCAACCTGTGTGAGATCAAACAGAATGAAAGACAAGAAGGTAAATTGAAAAATTGCTGATCTTCAATCCTCCCCTTCAACATCCCAAATCCAAAATGAGGCAGAACCTTCAATTAAAGCCTGAGCTGGCCATTAAATTTTAAACTAAGCTTTTCCATCAGTTCAGAATATGAAAATAGAGCAAGACTGATGTGTCAAAAATTTTGCTTAGGCTGCTGTGCACTCATATTTTAGCTGTGAGATACCATCAGCTACATAATCTTTACTTCAACACTCTGAATGGACAGTTGGATGGGAATTTCCTGACTGGACAGTTCCAAGATTTCTTCAGTTCCCATTCTCTGCTTGCAATCTTTCATTAGTAAAGCCAGGCCAATCTGTTCATCAGAAGAGCCCCCTAAAATTAAGAATTTGCAACCAGAGGCAAATCCCCACTGCCCTCAAAATGGAAATATGCACTTAATTCTAGAATAAGATTTTGGACAAGAAGTGACAGCATCAGCAGAGCCACTCAGAGCAAACTGTGCCCTGTAAATGAATGTAATGAATTCCAAGTGCTGTGGCACAGGAGCAGCACGACACAGCCCTGCCTGTGTCAGGTCAGCTGCACAATGAGCACTGCCTGCTGTCCTGCCTGAGCAAACCCCGATTCCATCTTTAAACCACAACCCCAGCACTGGAAATAATGAGAAAGGTGAAAAGGCAACTATTTTATACAAAAACTGTCTGCAAAGCCAGTTTGGAGATAATGCTGCGGGCTGGGGAACAAACTTCAGTGCCAAAAAGATCCTGGGAAACTCTGCACTCCAAAGGGAGGGGCCGTGACAGAACAAAGGTGGTGAGATTGGGCAGGAGAAGGATCAAAGGGCTCATTCAGCCCAAGCTCCTCGCAGGTTTTTATCACTCCGGTGTTCCAAGAATCCAAAGGCTGGGACATGGAAATTCCTCACAGCCAGAGAAGGGGTGGAAGGCAGGGAAGGGCCAACATTTACAAGCAAGAGGAACCCAACTGTTTGCATCATCAGTGGCAACACTGCCTTGAAACCAATCAAGACTTCCCCCACTTCAGCAACAGAGCCACGATTCCAAAATACTCACAAAGACCTGCAAGCATTCCTCTGCTTGCATTTATTTTTAGGGAAAATACTGTCTAAAATATTTTTTAAGGAACATTAAAAGAATATTTAAAGAAACTCCTGGAGTAAGTTATTTTCTGACTTACAGGCTCTTTCAGTCCAAATGGGCAAACTCTTGGAGCCACCACTGGAATTTCCATGCTCCTCTCCTCTTCACAGGCTGTGGTGAAGCTCTTGAACACTGTGGAGGAGGTCTCTTGAGAGCCACAAAAGGAAGAATCTGAAGAAAGTTCACGGCAGTGTTTGTATTTCTCAAAGGCTAGTGGAATTTTTTCCTCTAGAATTAAAAAAAAAAAAGCCAGGGGGGAAAAAAAGAAAAAGACAGCAAAGCTGGAGAATTCTTTTTGGGAATTTTTTATCTTTATCACATTTCAACAGAAGCAGGAAAAAAGTTTAAAGGGAACAGGCTCCTCTATAAGAAACTCTTGAGAAGCTGTTACCCAAAAAAGACCAAACTGATAACCCAGGAGTTCCACCTCAGACAAAACTTTGCCAGCTGAGAAATTCCAGCCACTGTGTTACACCAAATTAATGAAGCACAAAGCAAATGTTAATTCGTTGCTCTTAAGCACTCCAGTTCAACGAACCTTTATCATATTATTTAACTTGATCATTTATCAACACTCAAACCATAATGAGTGCTTGTTAAATTGTCTTTACAACGCCAAAATCCACAGGTATCAGTTCAAATTTAATTCATTTCTGATTGATGAAGTCTGCCAATATCTTCCAGAGAGCTTTCAGGCAGTGAATTTTCAGCTGTGTCCCTGAAAACCCTCCTTTAATTCTGTGTCTTTGGACAAGGAGGTTTCAAACAAGAGGAACGACAGCATTTCCTGTGGTTACCCATTGCAAACCTGACATTTCTGCACGGTGCCAGTGGAGCTTCCACGATTCCCCTTGATGATTTTTACACCAAAAAAAAAAAAAAACAACCCTGGCAGAAAGGTCTGGCTGGCACAGAGAGGAGAAATCATTCCCTGGGAATCCTCTTTTTCCCCCCCTCCCTGCATTACCTGAGCCCAGGGGGGTGCTGACACTGGTGGGAGCGTGGCTCAGCCGAGGTGTTTTACACTCCACACCCCTCTGGAAGTTCTGCTCACAGGGGATGCTGGACAAATCCTGAATATCTGCCACTGATCTGAATTATTGAGAGATGTTCTGACAGTTAGAATAGCCACTTCCTGCACCTGTGAATCACCAGATCCTGCTATTTTCAGCATCTTGAAATTTTAATTTCGTGCAGTCTTATCTAGTTCACTGGAATGGAGGGAGATGTTCCCTTTGAAACTTCCCACAGGAATCTTGGAAGGCCCAAAATCGCCATCCTCAGGAATGTTGCAGAGGCAGAAAAGGTTAATTATTTGCTTCCCCTTCCTTTCCAGGACTTCTTAATTAATCCTCCTATAAAACCAGCTCAGGAAGCTGCTTCCACAAAGGGCAGGAACTCCACATGTGAACCAAAAGGTAGAACAAAATCCCCCAAAGCCAAGGGAAAATCTCAAGGGATAACAAAAAATTAATGAGCCATTAATGAAGACTAAATGTAGGTCCTGGGAGCATTTAAAAGAATGACTCTGATAAACTGAGACTGCTGAAGATCTGCACAGGCACTGACACACCCTCAAGTGAAAAAAATGAAATCCAAATTGATGAGATTTTGGGCAGATACACCCTGGATTACATCGTCCTCAAAGGCCATGAAAAGAACAGACACCTCAGTAATTTTATGCAAATCCTCATTAGCTGTAAAAATAAATTAAACTTCATTAGTTGAGTCACAAACATGTTCTGCTATTTTTTTTTCCCCCCTGAAAATCACAGGACTATTTCTGAAACAAAATTTATTTGGCTCCACACAAACGATTTGCCCTTTAAAGTGATTTCACTTCCCCTGTGCCATATGGAGAGAAGAAATGAGGAATCCTCACACTTTAATGGGAAGAAGCACACCCAGATTAACACCAAGTTAATTACCTCTGAATATGAAAATATTTCCAACTCAGGAACAACTATTTTACACCAATCTCACAACTTTTCACAGGAAAATACTCTCTCAGTACTCTGGGGAGTTCTCTCTTGGTGTGTCTCCCCTCCCTGCCTTGCACCACCACAAAATTTTGTGGCTAATGACCAATTTGCTGAAGTTTTGCTATCAAATGTGGCTCTTACACATCTTTTTCTTGGCTTTCTTCCTGTGGCTCCCACAGCGTCACTTCTCGTGCTGCATCCACACTGAAATGAGGGAGGAAAGGTCATATTCACCCTCAGAAAACTGTGGAAATTGAAAGATTTGCTTTCCTTTCTCTCAGGAAGTTTAAGCACCACCTTCTCTCTGAGGTAGACTGCAGCTCATAAACACTTTTTGCTTAAAACCTCAGCACGTGGTAGGAGAAAAATGTCGTTTTAAGCAGATTAAGGATTTGTTAAAACTCCTAATTAACATTTGCAGCTTCAGAACACAGCTGAAATTAAATAAAAGAAATCCAAACCTAGGAATACACACCAGCCCATCGTTTCATCTCCCTTTGATCTGTCTCAGGTTGTGACAAGCCCTCTCAAGGTCAAAGAGGATTGGGCAGATGCTCAGAGAGCAGCATCCCCTCTGTCCTGCTGCCAAAAGTTCCTAAGCCAAGGGAGCAACCAAAAACATTGGTTTTTTTATCCTAAAGCCAAGTGATTTCCACTGCTGGTGCCTCCTTTTGGCCCAGGGAGTTTAGCTCCTGTGTGGGGAGGAGGGAGCCCAGCCCTGGCAGTCACAGCGCACCAAGCAAATACAAAATCGGTAAAATATCAAATATAAAATATAAAATTTACACGACAGAAACCCCTCCTGTCCTTCAGGAGGCAGCCAAATCTCCAAGATTTCAGAGACTGCCAGATCTGATGTTACCCCCCCCCAGGCAGGAGCCAGTGAACATTCCTGCCCTGGGCTGATCCCATGGGATTGGAAAAGGCAGGATCTTCGTGGCTCTCCACAACCAAAGCACAACAAAATTAAAGCAGATGACTGAAGCCTTAATTTGAATTATCTTTGCTCTGTTTCAGGCTGTGGTTTATCAGGAATTGTGATACATACTTTTTTTTTTTTTTTCCCCTATTTTAGCTCCCTCATTAAGCAAAAAAAAACAAAAAACACCAAACTCTGCAAAAGACAAAACCCCTTGAGATTTGTGAAAAGCCCTTTCTGTATTTTCTTAGCAAGGAGCTGAGTTATGTAGATAATCATTAAAAACCACCACTGGCATCCTATTTGAATATTAGATATATAAGCAGAATTAATGAAGAGAGCACACTTTAAAAGCTAATTTATGCCTGAAGGAAGAGTGAAAATGAGTTTCTCTACCTGGCTCCAGGCATTTGGCTCAGCTGATTCACTCCCAGCTTCTTACTGCCACAGCTCTGTGGTGTTGTGCTGCAGAATTGTATTTTTCCTCCTGAATACAAATAACAAATGTTCCCTCTTACTGGCTTTTGCAAGTACAAAAGAAAACATCCCAACTCATTGAACAGGAAATNNNNCCCAATCCATTGAAAAGGAAATTGTGGATTTTTTTCTTTTTTTTTTTTTAATTTTTTTTTTTTTGTCTGAGTTCTTGTGACCTTTGTTGTTATCGAGAGACAAATGTGTTTTAAAGATGCATTTTCATAAACATGGCACAGCTGCCAGACAGGCACTGAAGCACTGGGGAATATCACAACATTTACAAATTTGAGCTAAAAAGAGACAACAGAGTAAGGAAACAATGATTCTTCCATTATTCTGCACACGCACTCTGTCAGCTCTCACTGTTCTTAAGCCCAAGATCCTCCCAGCAATGAGAATATTAATGTGTAAATACAACTCTAATTCAGTTTCCAGCACCACAGCAAGTTGCATAAAAAGATTAAGCTTAGCCCCAGGGTAAAAAATAAAAAGGTTTCAAACAAGTTTTTGTTTTGGCTTTTTTAACTGAAACACGGCAAAGTACATAAACACTGCATCTGAAATGATTCCAGGCACTGCAATGCCCAACCCAAAATCCTAAGTGTCCTGAACTCTCCCAGAGATAATGAGGAATAAGAGATCAGTTGAGGCTGAAGAATGAAGGTCCAGCCTTGTGACAGGAGAGCTGCTGGCAAAAATATCAATGCAACGACTCCACGTGCCTGGCTCAGAAGTGCTTCAAGGAAAAGGACATTTACCTGGAGCCTGAATTCCTGATGCTGCATCTCCAGGTAATTTCTGTAAAAATCCTGCACAAACAGCTTCTGCTTTGCCCTCAGCGTTTGAGGTCTGAAAAGGGGAAAGAAAAAAAGAAATTAATTCAGTTTTTGACAGAGCAGCTGGAAAGGGCAGGAGAACCCTCTCAGGATGAAGTTCCCAATAATGAGAGTGGAGAGAGAAACTTTTCAGGAGCTCATCAGCAAACAGCCCAGACTGGCTTTAACAGTAAAATAGAAAAGTTTTGCATCTTCCAGAAATTAATGAAGATTAATTTGCTTACTCTTAGCTAAATCTTTATTTGCAGGTACTATTTCAAAAGGAAAGAATAAAAATGGGGAAAAAAAAATCTCCCGTTTTCCACAGCTCTCTTCAAATCAAAAGGGAGCACAATTAAACCACATGTTGTGTAACTTATGTCCAAAAATTGTTATTTTTACCTCTGGTTCTGACCTTCCCTCAAGAGCAGGAGGAAGGAAATAATCATGAGTGAAGAATTCTTCATTCTCATCAGGAGGTGAATTAAGGGAACAGTGTAATTCCCTTGAATGTCCCTGTGAAAGACATCATCACCTGAAATGATCCCACTCTCCATTAATAAAAAATACAGATTTCAGCCAATAAAAAACACTGAAATTCTGAAATTCTATTTAATTCCTTCACTGGCTTTCAACCCACCTCCTGCTCCTTGCATTACCTTGGTGGTTTATAAAACAAAATAACAAAAAAAGAAGAAGAAAAGGGGGGAGGAGGAAGGGGAATTGTTACTCAGATCAGCTCAGGATGCAACACCAGGCTAAACTTTTCCACGGATAAGCAGCTGCCACTAAATTCCCTGGATTTCTGTACATACTCTAGAGAGATTCTCAGCTTGCTGAGGAAGGACTGAACTCTTAGGAATGACTATTCCAGACTCTGCTTGCTCATCTGGTGCTGGGGACTGGCAGCTCCTCCCTAGGATGTCAGAATGGAACAAAATTATTAACCAAAAATATATATATTAAAAAAAAGATGTGAAGTGAGTGATCTGAGGCACTGCTGGAATATCAATGAGAGCAGACAGTGGCACTAATTGTCTGTCAGGAACACGGAGGAATAATGACATTTAAATGCTCACCTCATTAATTAATCTAAGCAGGGGAACCTTGCCCCATTCCATTGTCCAGAACTTTATCCAAAGCTTTACCCACTGAGCTGCTCCAGAAAAAGCAGCTGTGTGGTGAGACTGGAAGAAATGGAAGTGTGAAAGCACACTCAAGGGTCTGAAAGCTTTGGGTTTCTCATGCTGATAACCATAAGCAGTGATGGTGAAGGGCTCCAAGCAAAATAACACCTAATACTCATCTTATCTCTATTTATGCCCATCAAGGGGTGACTGACTTGCTCTGAGGGCAAAACTCTGGAAGACAAAATGGACAATTCTTGTAAAAAAAAAAATAAAAAATCACAGAAGCTGAAATCTGACTGGAAATGGGAGGAGACAAAAAGAGAAGGGAGCATTTTATTCCTCAGCCTCACCTGTGGGGCTCCCGAGTGCAGGCTCCAGGTCACTCTGCCCAGACTCAGTTCCATCCTCACTGCCCAGGTCCCAGGGCTCAGCACCCTCACCTGGCTGCCACCCACACCTCTGCTGCTCCTGGCTCTTTGGGGCTCCAGCAGGGACGTGCTGGGGGGTCTCCCTGACACTTTCTGCTTCACTCTCAGACGTGCATTCGCTGGCAGGGTATGGGCAGCTGAGCCTCAGCCGTCCTGAGGCCACTCTTCTGGCCATTTGCTTGACTTCAGCTACACAGAAAGAACAAAATTGCCACTTCATGCCACGGAATCTGGACCTTCCAAGCATCCCCTGTGCTTCACTGTGCCTGCAAGACTTGGAAATGCTAAGGTTAGAGCTGGTAGCCAGCCAGCCTTTGTCATGACAAGAGCTGAACACGTCCTTCCATTTTAAATAAAGCTGAAAACCTGCACGAATTGACATGGACAAGTCTCTACAGGAACGGGTTTTGTTAGTTTGGTTCTCTATTATCCATGCCCGTGCTGCCATCCACTGGGCACTGCCATCCCTGCCCTTCCTGAATCCACACACTGTCCAAACCCAGGCTAGAAATCCCTTCAGCTCCATAAACCAAACCACCTCAACGTGCCTGGGGTTATTTAATGCCCGGAATGTGCAAGACAGGGGATCCCACTCACTTGGATTCCACCCAGGAACAACCTCACAGAACTTCATCAGCTAAGGCAGAGACCTTTCCTCGTGTGCTGAGTTTAATGCACTGCACTGCAGCAAGATTGCTGATATTAACACTGATGTAACACTGATTTAACACTGCTTCAACACTGATTTAACACTGCTTTACTCACTCCTCCATCCCGACTGCATCACCCTCCTCTTGTCACTGCTTTTTTTGCTGCACAACTCAGCCCTTGGTTTTGAATGGCACCTGCAATAAATGGTTATGAAATGCACAAACTCCTTTAGAGCACGAGCATATTGTGTCAAGTACTCCCCAGCCAGGAAAAGGCTCCAAGTTGTTTTAACATTAATTAGAGCACGTGTGCTCTCAGCCTTTTAACAACCCAGCAGAACCAGCAGATTGAGCTGCCAGAAGCTTGGAAAGCACAGACAATTATTTAGGTCTATTCTAGATGAACCAGACAAGCTGTACATTCAACTCTGCAGCTCAGAGCTGCCTGCAGAGGCTGCAGCTCCAAAAACACACCATGGATGATGTGGGGGTTGTTTTATGGAGGGGGTCACAATTTCAGACCTGGACAGTGACGAATCTCCCACCAGAGTTCACTCCCTGGCCTTCACTGACCCTGTCAGCACCTGGAATATTTCTGTTCTAACCTTTACCAACAGGCTCTTTCTGATCCAAATGGATCATGGATTAATTTAAAAAACTGCAGCAGTTTTCCTCATTTGACCAAACATTGAAAGAGGTGTCTTTCCCCCTCTTTCCAACGTGAATCTGCACAAATTTTGCCAAGTAATTTCAACGTGTGCTTTCCATTCATGCCTAAAAACACAAAGAGATGTCATTAAAACTATTTCTACTGGGAACTGAAGGAGGCTGTGCCCAGAGAAGAGAACAACCTTTGTTACTATCTTCCCAGATTGCTCTCCTTAGGCACTGGCACAGTTTTGGACCACTGACCTCCATCCCAGAGGCATGTGAAATCTTTTCTGACACCACTCCTTAACACAAAGTGCCCTGTCACAGCAGCTCTGCAGCTGACAGTGACTCACAGCAGGCTCCTCTCTGTACAGATGGCTTTTGCCTTACTGAGAAACATTTAATGCCAGCCTTGATCCTGATGTGCCTCCTTCTGACAGTGTCTCTCTGCAGATGAATCTGTCAGAATTAACTCTTCTATGAATAAGATCAAAACTCACCACTTCTCCTCTTCCCTTCTTGCTGCAGGATGTGAATCAGCTCCTCTCTGACACTGCAAGTTGAACTTTTTTTGGCTTCTCGCAGACACGTGTGGGAGGAAGTGCTGAAATGAGTCCAACAAGCCATGATTCAGCACACACTGGGCATTCTGCTAATTACTGCCTGACAACAGGACAGCACTGACAGACTTTATTCCCTCAGTTATATTTTAGCTGCTCTGCTTGGGAGAAAGGATGACAACTGCAGGCCTCAGCCTAGCAAAAACTCTGCCCTGGATTTGTAGCAGGTTTCAGGTGCAGGCAGGCAATCAAAACATGCAGCTTCCAGGGGGATGAGTGGACCTGAATGACTCAAGATTATCCCTCTTGGGATATGTGCTTGAATTTCTCTCTTTCTCTTTGGTCCATGCATTTAATAATGAAAGCGATCCAGAAGCCCTTCCCAATAACAGCTTAGGCCTCAACACAAAAATATTCCTCCACTGGCCTTTTCCCTGAGAGTCCCATCTCCATTTTAGTGCAGGATTTGGATTTTAACCCCACCCTGAGCCACTGGATCAGTATTTTCCTGGGAGGACTGGAGAGAAAGAGGAAACAACACAATTGCACTGCTGAGCTGTTTTCATTCCTGTACATAATGGACATGGATGCATTTTAAAGGACAGATTCATCCCTCCTCTTGGACACCACCTATCCCTGCATCTCTCTGCCTGCTAAGGAACACAGAAATGACAACCAGGCCCTCTGCTCATCACTTTACCTCCTGGTTTAGGCTCACTTCATCATCCAGGCCTTTGTCCACGCTGCAGCCCGGGTCAGGATGGTTGCTTGCAATTTTGCTCTTCCACTTCTCATTTTGAATTGACTCTCTTTCCTTGGCTGTCCTGGGAACAGCCTGGAAGCTGTCTCTGCCTGGTCCCTGACACGTTACTGTTGGTGGAATGTAGTCCCTGGATGGTGGAGCTACAGCCTCGTGTAAAAAAATATCAACTCCAGAAAAAGCCTTATCGGTATTTTGAGAAGCAGCATCAGACCCATTCCAGTCTCCTCCCTGAGGACTTTCCTTAGGGAACAGATTCACCCTGATTTCCTGGAGCAGCTGCTTCTGCTTTTCCATGGCCTTCATCCTGTCCAGTTTCTCCTCTGTCCTGCTCAGGGAATCTCCTGCCTGCTGCAGCATGCTCTGCATGATCTTGAGGTTAAGGGCGCATTTGCTGATGAGCAGCTCGCTCTGGGAAGGGCTGCTCAGCCTCCTGCCAGCATCTCCTCTCACCTGATACAGGGCAGGGGCTTCTCTCACCCTTTCCTCTTCATCCTCCTCCTCCTCCTCCTCCTCTTCCTCCTCCTCTCCAGTGAAGTCCGTGGTGGACCTTGAGGATTCCCCTTCGTCCTCGCCCTCCCACTGGCTCTGATCTTCCTCCTGCTGCCTTTCTGCATCCTTTAGAGCTTGGCCTAACCCAGATCCTCCTTCCAGGAAGTCTTGGGGACCTTCTGGATAACTGGCCAGGATTTCATTCCTTTCAAAGCTGCACAGGCTCCCATCCACATCACTCTCACAGGAGTGGGAAGCTCCTGTCTGCAGTTCAGAGGAGACATCCAGACTTGTGTCCTGTGCTGCTGGCTCTGCACTGCCTGGTGCTTCCTGCACCACCAAAGGACTGCTCTCCTTGGGGGAAACAGAGTCTTTGGGGGCAGAAAAGCCACCTGAAAAATTCAATTTGAAACATTAAATCATTTCTCCAGAAATCCCCCCGCCACGCCGCTTTGGCACATTGAGGAGTTCATTTGGGAAATTCAGAAATTCCCCGAGCAGCGTTTGAGACCTCTGCTGAAAGCTGTGCCTGAACAAAACTGATTTAGAGTGCAGAGTCCACATTAACAACTAACTGGCAGCTAAAATCCAAAGCCAACTGCTGCCTAATTTCAACCTACATCCTAAAATCTGTGCGTGCTCCCATTTTACTGATTTACTGATCTACATTTTAGTGATTTATGTCAGACTGGTGTGGACTGAGGAACACATGAAGGACACGGTGACATCCTGCTCCAAGAAACTCACCAGCCTGACTTATTATCTCTTGTTTCTGGAATTCCAATGTTCTCTTCTGGAAGCTAAAAGCTGATGCCCAGCAGATGTTCACATCTGCAAGAACAGCAGATCTCTGTGCCTTGAGTGTTCCACCAGCGTGGCCACCTTCAGACTTAACCAAGTTCTGTAAAACAGAACAAACAAACAAAAAAAGGGAATAAAATACAGTTGTATTTGACAGTTCTGTGCTCTCCTGAGAGGGTTCAGCTCCATGAGCAGATCACTTCCTCTAGACTTCAGCAGAACAACCTGGATCTGAACGGACACAGCAGATCCAGCAAAGATGAGGATGCTGGAAATCACCTTTAAGTCATTGTTCAGGATATATTGAATATCCTGAAGTTTCATGGAGCGGTTCCTCTGCTTGGGTTCCAGCCCTGACTTGACAACATCATAATAGAGCAGGGGCAGCCTGACATCTGCTTCCAGCTGCTCCCCTGAAAGGATGAGCTGCTGAACAGCTGAGTCTTCTACACCTTTCCAGGGAGGGCTCTCTGCAAGACACACGTACAGACTTTATGTCACCAGCTGTATGTTAATGTTAATGCAAATTTAAAACAATAATGATAATAAAAAATCACATTATTCCCTGCCCACTCCCTAATTTACAACTGAAAACAAGCACTGGCATCTCCTCCCTGTCTTGTTCCAATACTGGATGCTTTCAAGGGAGCTGACAGAAATATCTAGAGGAGAGTGACGCTGCAAACAACCCTGCTCTGGATTCTTCATTGGGATTAATTTTTGGAGTAATTGTTTATCCCATTTCACTGTCAGAATAGTCAAAGTGAATACAAAACAGACATCATCTGTAACAGCAACAATACATTATGATAATAGAGTAACAATAACTTATCTCTAAGTTATCACAGAGATCAAAAGCATAAAAGCTGCACAGGCTTGTTTTGAACAGTGAAAAGACTTAACTGGATGTTTTGCTGTGCTGGCAGGAAGAAGAAAAATAATCAGCAGACAAACAATGTATCTCTCCCACATCCACCATTCATTTCATCCTTCAGCCACACAATTTTAAGTTTTCTGATCACATTTTACAGGAGTTCTCAATAATCTTTGTTATTGTCATTAATATTTGGGGTGTTTTGCCTGGTTTAGTTTTTAAGTTCAACCATCCCAGCCCAAAGCTGTGCATTCACCTGTCAAGGCCTCCTGCAGCACTGCACAGAAGCTGTAAACATCTGATTTGACTGTCCCAGGTTTCTGCAGGATTATTTCAGGGGAACACCAGCGGAACAGCTGGACTGGGACAGGAATTCGGGTCAGGTCACTGTGCTCTCCACTGTCCTTGCTGCAAAACAAAAAGGGAAAAAAAAATGTAAATTAGGACATACAACATATTCAACTACAAGGTTTATATTTATCAATTAAACACCTGAGTGTGCTACAGCCTTTAGTTTAATGCATAAAAGGTTTAGGGCAAGTCTGCAAATAGAAATGCGCAGTAAATGTCTTTTGGCAAAGACTTGCTGGGGAAAGCAACACCTCCTTTAAGGACTAAAACAAAAAAGCTGAACTTTTCCCAACAGGAGCTTTACAAACAACCCTTTTAGCTCTGGATAAAACACAGGAAGCCTGTCAAAACTTTTATTCTACAACGTGTCTAGGGGATAATTTCAGTAACAATTTACTGAGATGAGCAGAAATACTCCTGGCCTCACTGGTGACACTTAATTACCACCAGACTAACGAGGTGTTGGGCGTTCAACCCCCAATTTCACAGCAGCCCTGAGGAAGTTTCTCACCTCTCTATCAGGTACTCCAGGTTGCAGAGCTTGGCCTCCCCTGAGGACACGATTTGGACGGCGTGGGAGGAGAGGGAGCGGTGGATAAACCCCCGGGAGTGCAGGAAACGCAGAGCGTCGATGACCTGCAGCAAAACGTGCAGGATGGTCTCTGTCTGCAGCACTGGGAATTCTGCACGCTGGGGAAAAAAGGAAAAAAAAAAACCAACCAAAAAAAGCATCAAATTTGCACGGCAGGTCTTTGAAACTTGAGGTGAGAGGAAGTTATTCTTATTTATTGCGGTTATTGTTTGCTGCGGAAGGCGGCGAGCACGGAATTTGCTGGAGGAAAAAGAGGAAATTAATTTTTTTGCTCTCAACAGAGAACAAAATTTGGTCCTCCACGCCAAATAATTTGATATCTTTCTCTTCTTTTCTTTTAAAAAGAAGAGAAAGATACCAAATGACAATAAAAGACAGATAAATTGAGTTTAAAAATAAGAAAAAGAACTAGAAACTCAGATACAGCCTGAGGATTTTGTCTTCTTGAGGANGGCAAATCTGGGATGAAAAGAAGGAAAGTCCTGGCCTGCTCAGTGTTTTTATCAATATGACATGAATGTTGGGTTTTCACTGGAATATATTTCAGTCGAAATGCATTTTTCACCAAAATACTCGATTTTAAAAGCTCAGGAGCGGGAAGAAAACTATATTTCTTATCTGGGGAAGAAGTGCAACCCCAGCCTAACACCCCTGAGGTAAATCCCGTTCCTCCCGAGGTAAATCCCACTCCTCCCACCCCTGGAGACCCCAAAGCCCAGCTCCTGTCCCACCTGCTGTGCTCCTGCTCTGCCAGGAGGAGATCAGCCAGGCACAGCTTCCAGCTGCTCTGCTGGGGCTGGAAGCTCAGCTCCTTCACTGTCACTCTGCTGCCTCCCCACATCAAGCTACAAGAACAAGAGCAGTTTGGACCAGATGCTTCCAGCAGTGGTTTCCCTCTTTTTTTTTTTTTCCCCCCAGTTATTTTGGTTATTTAGCAAGAATTTTGTGGTGTTGTGGTGCTGCCTTCCCGCTGCCGGGAATTTAAACGTGGAGGGTCCTGCTCTTTTAAACTGACAGAAAACTCATCCTGCTAAAGGTTGGTGGAGCAGGAAAGGTTCACTGCCCAAAATCCCACCCCTGCCACAAGGAATTCCCTTCACCAAAGGCCATCAGCGACACAACTCAGAGTTCTGGGGAGATTAAATCACGACCACTTGCTTAACACAATAATTAGACAATACCGTATTATTGTAATCATTACCAATAATTACAACAATTACAGGATGCCAAAGATTTCAAATAAATGCTCAGCCTGCCTTTGCAACTCTCATTTCCCCACAGGTTCTGGGCTGCACACCTGGATACCCAGAGGATATCCTGGACTAGGATTTACAAGGATTAAAAGCTGAACAAACACAATCTGTGCAACCCTAAACGTATTTCCCAGCACAGAGGGATCAATAGTGAAACACTGCCAGCAGTGATTAGCCATAATTGGGTAAATATTGCTTGTGGGTTGTTCTTGGCCTCTCAGACATCAGTCTGACTCAGATATTAATCAATGAACAGCAGAAAACAAGGTGCAAGCAGGAAACAGGGAATAAACACAGAGCAGACATGGGAAATCACCCAGACAAAGCCCCGGTACAAGAATTTGCTGTGTGATTGTAACAGACACAAAGAGGGGCTGGAAAACCTCTTTAATTCCACTTACTTGGTCATGATCATGTAGGGCCCCACGTGGTAAGAAAATGCTGGTTCATCATCAGCCTGGACCACATCTCTGTCCCCAATAACTGGGAGAGAGGCCAGGTAGCCCAGGTGGCCACTGCCTGTGAGATAGAACTGAAACAGGGGCATCACCAAGAGGAAAATCCCCCATTCCCAAAGTCCAGCAAGCACCAGAACACCCCGAGTGTGATCACAGCATCAGCTCAAACATCACCAGCAGATCTGAAAAATCAGGGCCAAAATCTAAACTGCGCAGGGGAGGTGGAACAGGGAAAGCAGGATCTGTCCTTAGGGACTCCCACGGGGGAGGTTTAATCCCCACAGGAATTTTTGCTGTTCCAAACCAAACCAGGGCCTGTCAGCCACCAAAGGCCTGAATATTTGTGCTCTTCGTGGGGATTTCCCCCATTTTTTCAGCAGAAATAAGAATGCACTGAAAGTTCAAAACAGCACAGGTGGGGTAATGACTGTGAGGAGCAGGAGATTCTGGAAAAAAATGTTCTAATATCTATTTCTAATATAAGAAATATTAGAAAATCCCCGCCCACAGCATCTTACCTTCCCAAAACCAAAGCTGTAAATGTTCCTGGCCACGCTGGGCTGTCCTCTCAGTAATTTACCCAGAGGATTCTCAGCATTTCTAAACACCAAAAACAAAAGCAGTAAGAGCAATTTTTTACTCCAAGGCTTGGTTACAGAGAGAGAGGGGGAAAAAAAGCAGAATTTCTGCCAGAACCCTGATTTGACTGGCCCCACACACGCAGCGTGGGCGTTAAAATTCCAAATTATTGTGCAGCTCATTAAAACTTTTTAGATGCACTTTTATGGTGTTTATTTATTTAAAGCAAGATGACCAGTAAATATACACGTACACATACACTGTATATCCTGCACTGCTTTTTTGTTCACAAATCTGTGTTTTTCCCAATATGTATCTGACACAAAAACTCCTGAAACAGTTGGGAACAATCCCCAAAAAGATCTGCAGTGACCTTAAAAAGTGAAAAACCAAATGACTTCATGCTGCCACTTTAATGCAACTAAAATCCAGTGCTTTTAATGCAGATTTCAAGAGTTTAATTAATAAAGCTTCTTACATAAACAAATAAATTAATTAAATAAAATAAAAATAATTAAAAATAAAATAAAAATAAGTTTATTAATAAAACTATTAATTTTAAAATAAAACTTTAAATTAAAAAATCTGCCGCTGTCAATAAGACACAAGAACCCGCTAATTTTAAAACAGGCTTTTAAAATAATTAAAGAAATTAAAATAATTATTTAAATTTTTTTAAAAAATAATTTTAAAATAACAGAAAATGGAAGCAAAAATCTCGTGTTACCCTTGGACAAGGCCACCAAACCTCGAAGGGCTGCAGATCAAGGCCTTTGAGGAGCCAACTCTCCTGAGCAAGTCAGAGGGAAGATTCCAAATGGCAGCCTGCATGTGCAGTGTGCACTGCTGGATAAATTCCAGCATCTGGGCACCAGGAGGAGAAGGGAAAGAAAAATAATTCAGGGCTTCAGAAGAAGAAAAACCATCTCAAATTCATAAATCAGGGGTGTTGGAAAAATAACTGGTTACTTGCAGTAGCGAAATGGGCCTTTTGGGAAATGCATGAACAGGAAAAAAGAAAGCTTGAAGAAAATCAATGACACGAAAATGGAAGAAAAGCTGACTTCAAACAGGAGACAACACACGAAACTTCAGCCGCAGAAAATTGTAATTTCAGGGGGTTTTTTTAAGAGGAGCGTTGGGATAACAGGGGAGAGGAGTTTTAAATCAATATTGCAGTGAAGAACCAGCCTCCCACACCAATACCTGAGCGCTGCTTTCCCTGCTGGCTGACAAAGCCCAGACGTGGGGAGTTCTCCCCTCTCTGTCGTGGACTCGGAGGTCTCCTCCTCCATCCAGTAACTTGCTGAGGACCCACTGGTTTCCTGAAAAAGCAGCTGCATGCACTGGGGTGCTCCCATCGTAGCAGCGACTGGGGAACAGCAAAAAAAAACGCTCAGCAGGGGGAAAAGCGGCGCTCCCGGGATGTTTGTGAGCTCCCAAATCACAGAATAAACCATGGGGGAAAAAAATGAAAATTGTTTCTCTGTTTGCCTCTGAGGAGCTTTTATACCAACATGCATCTTAAGCACTTCTTCATTTATGCTCACGAATGTTGTGTTTCACGCTGACCAAACCCACTCGAAGATCGATTCTCATTAAAAAAATAT
The DNA here is from genome assembly GCA_013397195.1 of Hylia prasina. Lineage (NCBI taxonomy): Eukaryota > Metazoa > Chordata > Aves > Passeriformes > Sylviidae > Hylia > Hylia prasina. The sequence continues at coordinate 924 of VYXD01011438.1, read as the reverse complement.
TAAATGTTTGACACTTAACTGATTGGCATCCGAACCATATTCCAGCAGCACATCCACTATTTTACCCAGCCCCAGCAGTGCAGCGGTGAAGAGACAGGTTTGGCCCATGGAATTCACAGCATCAACAAAAGTTCCTGCAAGGAAAGCGAACATTCCAAGGTGGAGCTTGTTGTAATAGAAGTTGGTGGTTCGTCACCACTGAGCTGCTGCAGATAAGAAAACACAGCAGCAAAAATTGAGGGGGGGGGAAAAAAAAAAGCAAATTATATTTTTTGTGATTTTCTATGTGGATTGAAAGCACTGCTTGTCCACGAGGATTTTAAATGAAGGACTTGTAAGCAACAGATGGTACTTTTACGTGTTGTGTAAGGAATTAGTAAGGACTTATATGTACTGTTATGTACTGTTTAAATCAGAGAGATGGATATATAGGTATATACACATATACACACATATATATACACACATATATATATATACGTATATATGTGTGGAAATATATATGGATATATATGTATCCATCATCTGTATAAGTACAAATGATGGATAAACAAGTAGACATGGATGAGCACACGTGAGGAGGACAGAATCAATACATAAGTAAATTATTGTTTAATAACTGGTCAGAGCATGGTGCTGAGAGCACCAAGGGCGCAGGTTCGATCCCTGCATGGGCCATTTGCTGAAGACATGAACTCGGGGGTGCATGTGGGGCCTTTTGCAGCCAGAACCCTTTGTGATTTCCAATATCCAGTTGTTTAATTTTGCTCAAAATTGTTGAGTCCGATGTGGAATTAATCACCAGCCGGGAAGGGGATGAGCACAAACGGGAATACAAGGAGTTTAACATTGAAGCGAAGTGTTCAGGAAAGCTCAGCTATTTTTAAAACTTGATAAAAAAAAGGGTCACAAACCACTCAGCCC
>VYXD01011435.1:201015-268320 GCA_013397195.1 Hylia prasina | reverse complement strand
GATATTAAGAAAGGATTTTTCATTCAGAGGGCATTTGGGCACTGGAACAGGCTTCCCAGGGAAGTAGTACCAAGCCTGACAGAGTTCAAGAAGCATTTGGACAATGCTCTCAGGCACCTGGTGGGACTCTTGGGGTGTCCTGTGCAGAGCCAGGAGTTGGATTCAATAATCCTCGTGATTCCCTTCCAATTCAGCCTATTCTGTGATTCTGTGTGAGTCTGTGCTGTCTTCCCATGTTTTAAACTGGTCTGATGGGGAATAATTTTCTCTTTGCACATATGCACGACAAAAAAAAAAAAAGCTTAAAAAAAATCCAATTGTAGTTTGTATGTGAAACATGGCATGTCAGGTTATTTTTAAATAAAAAGAAAATCACAATATACTAGAAATTTAAAGAAGGGGATAACACCTAAAGCCATGAGTAAAAATAATGAGAATATCAACTGTGTTCCTGAGATTAACTTAGACTTTATTCCCCAAGCCATAGTCAATGAATAATTCTTGCTCAAATATGTATGTGTTGTTAATTATTGTGGCAGACCGTTTAGTCCCAGGGTGAAGTTAAAGACATCTTCTGTTCTCTAAAACTACTTTACTATTCTAACAGCAGCCACTGGGAGCAACACTGTTCCAAATGAACAGTGACATCAAGGCTGGATGTTTCTCTGAACATTGCACATGTGGTTGAAATAAGCTGTGGGATAGGACAGGCACAGGTAGTTCTTTGCAGAACAAATAATGTATATAAATACCTGTATACATATATATGTATATATAATATTTTGTTGTTATTTCTACATTTCCTTATTGGTGTAGGGAGTAGAAGTTGGGGAAGGTGAGATTGCAATTGATAGTTCTATGAACATTTTTTATTTGCAAATCTGCTTCTATCAGTAGAGTCAAGCTGTCATAAGTAACATAACTAGTTACAGTGCAGTCATTCTAAAATGTTTGCTCATACATTAACTAATGGGGTAATAGTTGGAATATGAACCCCAGCTGCATTCTCTGAAGAAAACTATTGGACTGAATAGGCTAGATTGGACCTAGTAGCCACCGGTGGCTTCTGGGGTAGATATTCATAATGGCCCTTCATCAGTCTTATATTTCATCAAAGGTTTATAGATTCCTGTAGTCTTTATATGCATATGGAAGCTACTACCCTCCTGAATGTGGTCTGAGGTACTCAGCCTAATGTTGGTACTGGGTGTGCTGTGGCCCTCTAGGGATTTGGCAGGTTACCGGTGCCAGATTATGGTTAAATGTAGAATCAACAGTTACAGATTCACAGAATATGCTGAATTGGAAGGGAATAACAAAGATCATTGAGTCCAGCTCCTGGCTCTGCACAGGACTGGTCCAAGAGTAATGCCATGTGCCTGAGAGTATTCTGCAAATTCTTCTTGAACTCTGTCAGGCTTGGTGGTGTGACCACTTCCCTGGGAAACCTGTTCCAGTTCCCAAACGCCCTCTGGATGAAAAATCCTTTCTTAATATCCAGCCTAAACCTCTTTGATATAACTTCAGGTCATTCCCTTGAGTCCTGGCACCAGCCACCACAGAAAAGAGATCAGTGTCTGCCCATTCTTTTACCCTCATGAGGAAGTTACAGACTGCAGTGAGGTCTGTCCTCAGTCTCCTCCAGGCTGAATAGACCAAGTGGCCTCAGCCATGCCCTATGCAGCTTCCCTTTAAGGCCCTTCACAATCCTGATTGCCCTCCCCTTTAGACACTCTATAAGAGTTTAATGTCTTTCTTACATTGTGGCACTCAAACCTGCCCCCAGCACTGGAGATGAGGCCGCCCCAGTGCAGAGCAGAGCAGGACAATCCCCTCCCTTGCCTGGCTGTGATGCTGTCCCTGATGCCCCCCAGGACAGGGCTGTCTCTCCTGGCTGCCAGGGCACTGCTGACTTGTGTTCAACTTGTCATTCACCAGGATCCCCAGGTCCCTTTCCATGGCACCGCTTTCCAGCCTCTCATTCGTCTGTACATATATCCCATTGGCTACCTCATTCTGGGTTCAGAATGCATCACTTTCCCTTGTTGAACTGTCTCACTGATGGCAAGAAATGAGAGGTGGAGGACAGGGTGAAAGGGGAGCAGGGAGAAGACAAAATTAGTAGCTTTGCTGAATTTTCAAGTTAGCCACAAGCTATATAAAATTAATACAAGCAATATGTTCCAAAAAAAATAAGCTGAAGGAAGGTACTCATTCCCTGTATTAAGGTATAAATTAGAGACTGAATAAGATCAAATATCTTTGTTGTCAAGTTTATTTCTACCCTTTAATTACGATTGTCTGGTCTTATGTATTTTAGCAATTTATATGACCTCTTCTTCTTTGGGACTTGAGCACCTCACAGCAATAAGTAAGCCTGTGCAAAAGTGATATAAATGTGGCAGTACTAATAACTGTATTTCACAATTTGAAAACTGCTACAATTTCCTGCATACTCTGTGCAAGCCGAAAGGAGAACTGACCTGCAAATGTCACATAACAGGCTGATCAGCAGGTCACCCGTCCTCTGTACATTTAGAGATACACCTCTAAATGAATAAACATCTAAAGGCTAGTCTAAAGTGTCAATGAACTGAAGTCACTATCAATCTGATCCCCATGCTTCTTGCATTCTTGAAAAGATCTTAACACAGACCCAGAGAAAACCCAGATCCTGATTCCCTTTATTCCAGCTAGCGCACAGGTTAGACACATCTATATATTTTTACCAAGCATATACAGTGAAAGTCTTCAAGCATGGAACAATGGCATGTGCATTTCACCCACAGCCAATTTAACTGTATTAGCTTAATTTAAACATCTCTTTCCTTCTAATTAAAAAAAATTAAAAAAAGAAATCAAGAATTAAAATATCCACAACACTNAAAAAAAAAAATTAAAAAAAGAAATCAAGAATTAAAATATCCACAACACTTCATTAGATCAAAAAGGGTTGCTAACCTCCATCAAGCACGTCAGAGACACTTTCCATTTATCTTTTATGCAAAATGACTTGCAGGTAATTGTACTCTCTTCAACTAATATAAAAGTGTTTTCACTAAAACTACTGATGGTGACAAGAGCATCATTCTGAAAAATCATTTTTGACAGCAATTCAACATTACTTTGAGAAAGCAAATTTAAAATAATCCAGAGGAACTGGTAGAAAGAGTTAGAAACACCTAAATGAAGCAGTCTAACATTCAACTATGAAGTATATGCTGAGGAAAGATAATCATGAAACAGATACACATTTATTGTTTAAAGCTAATGATAATTTCTTACTGACTTCAGTTCAAGAAAAGCCAGATCAGAACCAGTCTTCAGTAACAATTTAATTGTACAATGGGTGAGAAATAGAGCTGAAGCTCTTATTCTGTGTTTATGAATACATCCACCTCAGACATTCCACTGCCTCTCCTTCTCCCTCATCTTCACTCTCAGATCTAGTTTGAAAAGCACAGAATTCAATATCCAGCATAAATAGAATTGGAAATACAAGCATCATAAAGCCACCCTAGAACACAAACAAAAACAAATCCCACAAAATCAGAAGCTCATACAGAATGAAAAAGAAAGCAACATTTCAAGCACTGTTGATAAACCATTCTGATCATGAACGAATAGATTCTCATACACAAATTCACCCTACTTGAGGGTACCTCCAGTAGGACCCTGAGATACAAGAGATTGCCAGAGAATCACTGTTGAAACCTCAGTCTCGGCTTCATTTTTCAGAAGGTAGATAGTATGTCATCACTGCATATCAGTAAATTTCAACACTGGCCAAAAATATTGAACAAAAATTTACTCATGTTTTTCCCCAAGAAACAAACAAAACCTCAAAAACATTATTACAGCTTCCAGACTTTTTGGAAGTTTGGATTTTTTGCCCATATCAGTATTAACACTGGGCATAAAATATGGCAAAACACTACAATATTTACTTTTGGAGTTGATGGGAGTGGCCACAATTTATCTTCAATAAGAAAATCAATGTTAACTTTTTTCACAGTAAAAGGAAATCAGATAGAAAAGACTATAGCAGAGAAGAGAATTCTCCCTTCAGGCTGTTCAGAGTAGAACCATCTACCAGTCTGTTACTGTGATAGAAGAAATACAATTCACTTTTCAGGCTCTGCTTGGATCTTATGTCAAGTACTAAATTTGCACCTGGTATATACTTGAATAGAAGGCAAAAAGACGAATGCCTTGTCTTTAGTTTTGATTTTTTTTACTCTCCTGTGCATAAAACTGGACCGGTTAACTATTCTATGATATCACCTGAGGAAGAAAAAACTAACACATTTCTAACAGAAATCTTCTTTATTTCTGCTCAAAATCGCAAGTGTTCTTAGATTTAGGTTTTAAAAGTGCTCTCAGACTGAAGATTGAATGAATGTCCCTTCCTTGCATTCTCATCCACTGCATGGTAATGATATCAAACTAGTATTTACTACAGCAGTGTATTTTACAGATTTCTTTCCTAAGAAGACTTCTTCTCTGTTATCATGGGAAATTTTGTAAACTTATCCTTTTTAAGCCAAGCACTTAATCTAGGTTCAGTATCAATAGCACTGTAAATGGTTTTGTCTTGTGACATTGAATTCACTACAGAGGGATGTGCTGCTTTTTGTGATTTTCGCCCTTGTAGCTAGTAAAACTTTTAGGAAATATTTGCTAACCTTAAGGATCAATGATGCTTGAAGGAGCACAGATTAAAAATGGGCTATATTTCAATCCTTTGTAAAATGTCATAATATCCTTTCTGTTCTTTCTAAATACTCACATGAAAGTCCAACCACTTTGAGAAATATAAGCTCCACTATTTCTACTTTATCTTTTGCAGCCCTATTTTTGAATTATAAGAATCAAGGTTTTCCTTACATAGTGGTGTTACTGACTTTAATATTTGATTTTTGGGAAAAAAAAAGCCCTCTATTATATTTTCCACCCCTTCAAAGAAATAAAAAAAACTAAAAAGCCAAAATAGACAAACAAAAAAACCCAAAACCAAACAAACAAAAAATCTTTCTATTTGAAGATAACTGTTTAATTTTATCATTGGCATTTTGTAGACAGCAGTTTTATCTCAACCTGAACCTTTTAAAAAATTTATATATGCTGAATGACTGTAAAGATTTGCATAAGTATTTAAAAAGTTTGACTTTTCTTTTTCATTCAAAAAGAAAATTGTAACTTTGAGAATTCACATTACATGTTGCTCGTAAATCAGTATCACATAAGGTACCTGTATATTGTCAGTATAATATTAATACAATGAAAGTTTAACTTTGGAATCCTGCTGAATTCATCTCTTTTGTAATAGACTTCTCGAACTTGAGTCAGCAGAAGTCAGTTAATTGTAATAATTAAGCTGTGGCCCTTCAATTCACAGCATAAGACTTAGTTGGCTCTCCAGAGGAGGACAGGAATGAGGGAAAAAAAGAAAGCAGATAACTATCAGTCTTACCGCACATTTCACATTCCTGAGTATTGTGCCTGTTAGGAAGTTATCATTTTTTGCTGAAGCACCATTATATGGCAGCAGTGAATTACAAGAATGAATAATTTCATCTGTCAACAAGCATAAGCACCTTTTGAAGTGCTGATATGAAATCAGGATCCACTGTCTCAAGTCTACTTCATTATTAATTTAGATTCTCTTCCTAATTTAAAAAAATGCCTAAAAAAGATAATTTTGGTTATCACTCAAATAACCACCATTGGGTCTTCTTATAACAGGAGTATCTCATATTCAATCTTTTTAATTATATTTATTTATACAAGGTTGTGGAGAAGAAATCTCATTTTGTTATTTATTGTATTAGTAACATGTAATTCATGCTCCCCCTGGACAACAGCTTCTAGGTAATTGGGAATGCTACAGTCACCCTGAGTTTCTTTTCTTTTTTTTTTTTTTTTTTTTTTTTTTTTTTTTTTTTTTTTTTTTTTTTGAGTTTTTTGAGCAGCACAGTGACCATGTCTGGAAGACCACTGCACACCAAAGAGTGGTGATCAAGATACCATTTGAGTCATCCCTGGCTCATGCTGTGCTACATGCACAGCCTGGCATTGAGGCCATATCCCATGGGCACAATATAAACTTCAGATTTGATGATAACAGAGGAACCTGTTCACAGCTCCCTGTTAGGACCAGGAATTTCATTTCCTGATGGGAAGACCTTTCAAGGCAGCAAAAATTAGCATTACCAGCTAATCTAAAGGGATGTAATATTACTGATACTATTCTCTCTTTATAGTTTTATCTCTCATAAATGGCATTTTAAGCAATACTTTACAGAGTCTGAATGTCTTTCACTAGAATGATCTCTGGAGATTATGTAGTTCAATCCCCTTGCCAAGGCAGTGGCACTAATAGCAGGTTACACAGAGAAGTATCCAGGTGGGTTTTCAATGTCTCCAGAGAGGGAGATCACATCAAATGTCTGTGCAATAATGATAGAAGACATGGTATGAAGGAGAGAAAACAAGCGCTAACAGTCCTTTTTTATTCCTTTTCTTCATTTAGAACAAGAAAACTCTAAGTATGACAGTATCATGTATGGGCCAGGATGTTTCAGGCATCTGGAAAAAAAATGTCACATGAGAGAAGTCAGAATGATAAAAGATGTACTCATGCTAATAGTGTAATGAGGCTTAAAAAAAAGGAAGACATCACATGTTACCATGAAATTAATGATCACAAAGGATTGAACAGTGAAGACAAATATGACTGGAGTTTTAGATTCTTTAATAACAGCAAACGGGGGGTAGGGGGGGGGAAATGCAGCAACAAACACCTCTGCCCTGAACTTTGAAATATAGGATTGATCATGTCAGCAAAATTCCCATTGCTGTTTATGTCACACAAACTCCCTCTTCCCTCCTATGAACACAATATCCTATTTCTCATCACCATTTTTCAAGCAGAAAGCTTAATCCAAGAGCCTTTCCCAGGGGCTGGCATGAGCACTGCTCCTTTCTCTGCCATGTAGTGTGACATAAGAGTTACAGTCAGCCCCCAAGAGGAGACCTCATTGCCCCCAGGCTTTCACTGTGTAACCTGGCTGCTCAGAATTGATTTTTAGTGACTAACACCAATGACCTCTGATACAATGTTATTCATAAGTCTCACATACTACAGTTCATACACTGAATGAAAAATTAGGATTAAAATGCAAACCAATCCCAAAAAACCTCAAAATGAATGTCTGCTAAGAAAGTGTTATCAACACAACTCTGATGCGTTTTCAACATAAGCGTTCCAAGGGATTCACTAGCTATTATATTGCTACAAAATATTATAAATTATAAATATCTCTTTTTCTTCTGGCATTTCATAAATCTGACAAAATTTTATCACCAGATCCAGAAAACTACATATCTTTTCTCTTTTACAAAGCTCAGCAAACATTTGCAAACAAGGTAATTGCAAATACAAAACCCTCAAGTAAATTATTCTTTTTATTCAAGAATTGAAATAGTTGAATAGAAATTAATTCTTCCAAATATATTTAAATTCAAATGAATGTAAATACCTGCACCAAAGCCTATTTAGCAGGACACATATTTTCACCTCATAAGTACACTGATATTCATGGAACCACTGAATATTGGAATGGCCGAATGTAATCAAATGTTCCTGTCAAGATCCTACATACCTTATCCATTCACCAGTTCAGATCTTGGGTTTTTGAAGATGTCACCCTGCCCTCTTCCTCCCTAGCTAACCTGGCTTGAAATTTGTTAGCAGGTCCTATAGATACAGGAGATACATGGAGAACAAGGTCACATAGAAAATATATAGGAAAAAATTAGTACGAAGGGAGGACAGACTACACTAATCAGGCAGAGAACTTTTGCCTCACAAGCAGACTGATCAGCAGCTTATATGCAGCTCATACTTTTTCTCTCATCTCCTCTCCTTTGCTTGCTCGTCTCTGATCCAGCTTGGTTCCTCCCTTTCCCTGCCTTTGGCCCTTCCCCTAAAGATCCTGTAATAGTTCTCCACGTGCACACAATGCCCTCAGAATACCCCTATACATTTTATAAAATCCCACAAGCATCCTCAAAAATCCCAGGAGGCCCAATAGTTATCTTGTTTCCCTAGTTTCTTCTCGACTACAAAGTTCTGGTTGAACTTCTAGAAAGCTCCAAGTTGTCCCTTGATCATTGGCAAGAGATATGATCTTTGATACTTTCTGTTATCTCCTCTCCCTTCTGGTTTACCTGTCTGAGTATCTCACTTATTGCTTATCATGTCTCTTGTCCTTGTCTCTTACTCTGATGAGCTATCAACTATATATTCTGACAAACCCCATATCCCCATGTTATCTTTAACAGACTAAGTTAGTCAGCTTCACCTAGTCAGACTTGCCCTATAAATATCGCTACAATGTTATATATTAAAAAGCTTTTCTGACCAAAAAAAAGTTAATGTAAATAAATGTTATGAATATACATATCAATAAAGTGCAAATCTGTAGAAATCAACTAAGTTTCACTTACGTGAGTATAGCATAATATTCTGCTTCACATCAAATGTGCAAATGAAAGGTGCAGTGTACTACATTGTCAAACCTTGCTTTACTGACATGAAAAATTATTGTTGGTACCAGGACAGGTCTAATTAAGTAAGAAAAACAACTTACTGTTATTTCTATTGTGCTGCACTGTGAGAAGGCAGAATATTATTTTTCTATTAGTCTAGATTCCAAAATAAATTAAATATACAGGATTTTTAAGTTAATCGTTTTTTATCCTCTACGTCAAACTTTAAGGGTGGGAAGATAATTCAAATCCCATAATTTGTTTGAAAAAATGCTTAATAGTTACATATTGAAGGATACAAATCACTGTCCTTACTGAGGAAAGGTAGGAAAACCTTCCATAGTTAGGAAAGGTAGGAAAACCACTACTATTTTATACTCATAGTATCATACTCATGTTATCCTCTAGCTAACAGTCAGCCTGTCATAAAGTACCTGCTTAGATCCCCAAAATTCCCCATCTTGTATCTTTTCCCTTGTGAGAACATCTAAAGAAACATGGGGGATTTTGGAGTAGATACAGCATAGAATAGAAATGAAATGAAGCCAATTTTTACCAAAAAAAGTTCCATTGGTTTTGCAAGAATCCATCTTCAGTTAGTAGTCACACTAAGAAAAAGATCAAAACAGACAACAAAACAAGAACAAAATAAAAACAAACCTAAAAAAAAAAAAGCCAACAAAAGAAACAAACAAACCAACCAAACAACAAAAAGACCCCTACCGAAAACCCCTAGTGAACCAACCCACAAAGCAAAACAAAACCCACAACCTCCCCATCCTTCCCCACAAAATACTTCTGCCTTTGCACATTTATCTCAATGATTTTTTTGCTTTACCTGGGGAAGTAGGAGAGGATTTATTTGTAAGTGGTTAAATCACTCAGTGTAAGTTATTGAGTAGCTTATTAACCACAAATTAATAAAAGACAACATAAGATCCATTTCCATCAACTTCATGATCACTCTGCCTCCAACATTCTGAGAGACAAATCCAACCATGTAACCCATCTGTGTACATCCACAAAAGCCTTTTTTCTGTTGTAGCATTATTGCCTCCTTACCTTCAACTACAGAAATGGCAGAGGAAAATAAAAAACAATACTTTCTCACCATTACAAATACAGTTGTTTCTTCTCTGTATTTGTACTGAGATAGAAAAGGTGACACAAAAAATCACTTATTATGTAGCTGGCACAATAAAGAATGCATTGTCTGGAATGTCTAAGCACTAAAGGAATCAAACTTTAATTTTCCTTTTATCACCTGGAACACGAAAAAAAGGCCTGCTGTCATGAAGTATAAAATTCATTGTCTGATATGATCTAGGCTCTAAAAAAACCCAACAACACATTTCACAGTAGAGCACTTGGTTTATTCAGGAAAATCAGGATTAGAATATGTAATATTTGTTTGAGTGCATGCCCTGTCTCTTTCGCTTACAATGATGAAATAAGATCTAGATATCTTCAGCAAATTTCCTTTTCCTGTTTAAACTGCCAATCTATAATGAAATGTAGAAGGCTTGAACACCAACTAAAATTTATTGTAAAGAAGAAAATCAGTGTAATTTCTCTAAGTACACCAAGCTGAGACACTCTAGGGTAAAACATGGCCACACACAGAATTTTTCAGGAAAACAAAGACATTTGAAATAATGCAATTTATTACAGTTCCGTAGTTATATGTTCTGAAGCTATATTAAACCAAATTGTGTTTCTAAAAAGTGCTGGCTTAAGCAGTAAGAAGATGTTTTGAGGGTTATATTTTGCGTGATCTTGAGGTACCTAATAAAGCATCCTCTTCTAGCTAGTAAGAATTCTTTGGTAAAGCTTTTTTATTTCAGGAATAGGACTTTGAAGCATTTAGTTGTGTTTTATGAAGTATACACATACTGAAATATAATTCAGTATAGAAATAAAAATAAATTGTGAATTATTCAGCAGACATTTGTTAAGAGATGGATGTTAAGTGATTGCAGCTGTTGTGGCACTAACAGACCTACATGAACTCCAAATCACCTCACAAGTTACTTTGCTCCATGGGGATTTATAACACACAATTGTAGCAATGCAATTTGTAGTTTTATGACATTTCTCTCATCATATTAACTCCTCTCTCAAGAAGCCTGAGACATGATCCACATGATGTCCTACATATATTTCCCTAGCCGGCCTTTTCTAGACAAGCCCTTAGTACTAAAAGAGCCTGCTCACCTGAAGGAGCAGTCACATCAGGACACACCACAAGCCAGTGGTATCTGCTCTATTTATTGACACACACTTACCCACATTTTGCTCTTCTGTGATTAATCACAGATGCTGTCTGTGCAGAAAGCTGCAATGAAAGTGCACAGTAGAAGAAGGATAATGTTGCTTAGCAATTTGCAGCATTAAAGAGAAAAGTTAGCCAGGCAATATAGAAAAGTTTCAGGCAAAGCTGCAGGTTACAGTAAAGCTCAGAAGGGAAGGCACAAATTATTCTTACACAGCCAGCAATTTGTAAGTTCTACCTTTCATCATATCAAATGGCCAGCTTCTGAAAATATTAACATTTAATCTGCAAAATATATAACAAATAATGATATGCCCTAAAACTCCTATATTTAAAAGTTGGAGGAAGTCCCAGATTTTGCAAGAAAACAAAACATTGTTCACTGACTTTCAATTTCATAGGAGTTCAATTTGCACAATTCTTTTCAGTCCAATCTCAGTCCCTTGGAACCCCTTTGTGATCCAAAATTGTTTCACGAATATTCAACTAAAGAATGGGCCCTATTACCGCTGTAATAATTCATGGGGTAGTACAGCAACTTAGTTCTGTTCTTCATCTTTCCAAAGGGTCTCTCGCAGGAGAAAAAAGTGTCACCTTTATTTCCTGTATTTTTCTAAAGTGAAACAAACTTACATGAGGTTGGATTGATCTTGCCAGTTACCTGTATGCAGGCTTAGGACTCCCTGCTTTGTGTTATTGCTCTGTGTTATTTTGATGGGAGTTGTAGCACAGAAAACCAAACAGTTACAAGGCAATACCTAAGAAATCCATTACAGTTCATAGAGAGAGACAGAAGCAGTATAACTGAAGTTAAAATTGTAAAGCAACTACAAGCCTGAACACCGTATCTTGGGCACACCAGTCCCACAGCAAACTGAGAAGACCTCCTTAAAAACAATACTATCTTTGCAGGGACATACTGGAAATCAGATCCTGTAGCAGCAAGGGAAGATTAGCAGCTCAGGCCCAGCCATACGTGGGTGCTGCAGGTAGCAAGGGAGGATATCTGTACAGGAGGAAGAGAATAGCTGCAGAGACCTGAAACAGAGCATTTTGTAAAATGTCAAGGTGGAGTTTCAGCACAGTAGCACACGACTGGGCTCAGTAAGTAGGAAAAGATATGTGGCACATGGAAGAGCAGAAGCAAGGCACCCTGTCAAGTGGTGGGTCATGTGCTATGCTCAAATGAATACAGGAAGCAGTAGGTAAAGAATAGTCAGTTCTGATGTCTCTACTGTGTTTTTAAGAGAACCTTGCTTAATTTCCAAACGCAGCTTACTGTTTCACACACTTTGACAAAAGCATATAAATGCCATATCTTACACAGGATAAATCTGGAGAGAAGTGAGGGAGAATTTTGTCTCCTTTTGTCTCTCTTTTCCAGACACCTATTAAAACTAAGACATATACCTTCTTCTGTCTAATTATTTCATATTTTGTTGATTAAAATATATGAGATTAAATAACCATATGTGCAAATGTGCAGATAGAAATGTTCCAGCTGATTAAAATGAATGGTAAGAATGGTGTTTGGAGTTCTAAGCTGGTTTGGAATAAACCTTAAATATTTAGAAAATAAAAATCTATGAGTAAATTTCTCTTGCTATTGAGAGCCAACTGTATCTACAGCATCTTGCTATACTCCTAGTGCCAATGTCTTCATTTAATGTTTTGTGTTTTCTGGCCCTCCCTATCTTTAACTGGTATTCCAGAAAGTAAATTGCATTCTCTATGTATTTCACTCTCTGTTTTATACCCATCTCCATTGGTTTTGAAGTTCTTTTGCATAATATGTACCATAATTCATATCCAAACCACTTAAAACTCACAAATCGCCATCTGCAGTCTCAGTCTTTCAAAGCACTAAAAATGCTTTTAAACATATGTGCCAGTATTTCTATATTTATAATACTGATAAATACACTACATTCAAAATAAAATTTTAAAAAACCCAGCAAAAACAACAAAACCTAAAAAGGCACATGCATAGACTCTTTCAAGTTCTAGAAATGATCTGCAAGATGCGTCCAAGTTCTGCTCTTAATTCCTCTTTGTACCAGCTAATAAAACAAAAGGTAAAAAGTTATCAATTACTAATTAAAGTACCAGTGTACATTTAAAAAAAAATATTTTAATGCATTGTAAATGCATTATAAATCTCAAAGCTCAGATATTTAAACTGCCTTTAAATATTAAGTTAATAAAAATAAAAGATTTTTCTCACTCATAAAAATATGGAAATGTTGAAGTAAGTTGGCAGAACCCACTGAATTTGCCTCACTGTGCAGCTATCTAATGTACAAGAAATTAGTTAGCCAAAGGAAGTTTTCTGTGGATGTTTTATATGGAAGAATGTTTTATACAGAGACAAATTTCAGTGAGCAGCATGTGACCTCTTGCCGAGGAATATCTTCAGTGCAGGTAGCTCGGGGTGCAGCTGCAGTGGGAGCAGCTAGCTGAGCTCTGGGTGGGAGCCCCAGGCACCAAGCCCAGAAGTGCTGCCCCTTGCACAACAAAAGGCCTGGGGACCCGTGGCCCAGCCAAGGCACTGGACACTGAGAGATGGCAGGAGCCAAAGACCCATAGAATTTCCCATCCTTAGACTGTGAGAGTAGAAAAGCCCAGGGGTTCCTTTGGTTTGGGTGTCTCCTCAGAAGCACCAGATCAAGCTGTTATTTTGCTATTTTGTTATTTAGTTTTTGGGCCAAGATTAAATCATCTGAGAGATCTGGGCGTTGGAAACCTGGGGTCTAGCCATTGAGGAGACCTGGTGTGCCTCTGAGTGTGGAGTGTGTAGCTGTGAAAGGACCTCGCTCCCAGCTGAGGGGGGTGTGAGTGTGTCTGGCAGGGTGGCTCCTGGATGGTCAGACAGGGAAATTTCCTTAACACTTTAGTATATCCTAGAGCCAGCACTTAATGGTCACAATTTCTTTTTAACCCAGGAAAAGCTACCTCCTTGGTGTCACACTCAAATTTTTAAGTAGTCACCTATGAGTGTTGAAGGATATTCCATGACTTTTGTGTAAGAATAAGGGTGTAAACTTTTCTTATGATTATCAGAAAAAATTCCTCCACACATAAAAACAAGCAAATAAAAACCCAACAAAAACCCCAAATGGTGTACTGATTATTATTTAATCAGAATGGAAAAAAACAGTGTTTTACTTAATATAAAAGCATTTATTTCAAGGCCAGTAAAATTCATCTAGTAATTCTGTCTCAAGTGTGGTTACCTTTCTGGTTATACAGAGAATTATGTCAAAGAGAGCAGAGACCATTCTACTATAATCACTTTAGTCTCCCACAGCAGTGTGTTTTTTGCAGACTGCATGGACTGAATACTAAATGGGCCCTGATGCTCTAGATACCACCAGTGTGGAACCAGAAACAGATTAGAATAACTAAGTAAAACGTATTGGAATTCTATACAAAATTTATTTTGCCCATGTGGCCACATATGGCTCTGTTACTGAATAAGAAAGGAAAGTCAATTCAATAATAATGTTAAAATTACTGTCAGGTGTACTACTGATTAAGTAGGAATAATATATCCATTTTAAACTTCTGGTGTTTCCTGACCAAATTACTCCTCTTTGTATTCTAGGACCAGAGAAATAACGGGCATAAAAAATGTGACAAACACTGCTAGACATACTACCAATTCTGAGCAGCACATGCATTATGTTGTCTGCAACACATATGCCTTACTGGGTGTGGTACAAGGACACTAAAAGTGAGTGGTACACTTGCTTTGTGCCCAGTACACTGAAATGCATCCCTGACAATATCTTGCAAGAGGTAAATGCCAGACCTGTAAAACTGTACTGCCAGACTTCACTTCGGGTGATCTTCCTGCTTGGAAGAAATAAGTAATTTCAGTAGATTTTTAAACTCCTTCCCAATCCTTGTTAAAGATAAGGGAGCAAAAGCATTATCACTAGGTCAAGGGGGAGGATATTTTAGACTACTATTTAATAATACAATACATATGCAAAATTTGGAAATAAACACATTGTTTTGGAAGAATAAGGAGATATATTTTGAGTACTTTTTGGTTATGAATATGATTTTTGGTTGACAGAGGTACTCTAAAGTCATTACAGTGGCACAACTGCATGAGATGTTGAAACAGTAATGCTAGCAATGATTTAAAGCCTTCCACTGGTGAGCTAAGGTTGCGCCAGGACTAAACCTTATGATGGTGTGTGTCCTCTGAACTTCAAAGACGTAACAACTTTGAAATGTGTCAACAAGATAAGGTTAAAACATAATGCCATGGAATTTTTTACCAATTAGGTCATGTTTGAGCAAATCCCTCCATTTTGCAAGGCAGGATGTTTCCTTACTATTACTGAGACATGAGAACTATTCATGCTGATAAACTCATTATGAAAGATGAATCCTTCAGAAGTGATTGCTAATTTTTGGAATAGTTCTCCAACTCTCAAGGCTAAGTACTTCTTAAAATATAAAATATTGTGAAATGCCTCTTTTCCTGTTTCACAGATATTTTTAAAAGAGTTCACTAGAAACTGGAGAAGGCAGAAGTGGGGTGGAGGCTCACAAGCTCAGATTAGGGAGGTAAATCCCTGTTAAACTTTGCACTGCCTTTAAGGAAGCCCACTGAATAGTCCTCGCCTAAATTAGTCCTTTTGAAACTTGTCACATGAGAACATCTTGCTCAGTCAGAACTAGAGGTTTCTACAAACAACTCCTGTGCGACACTCAGCAATTTGATGAAGTGCTTACTAAAGGCTGAACCATTCCCAAGGAAGTTTATGGCCAAAACCTCTTTATTAATTTAAAATTTTAACAAGTTGATCTTTTCCAGCTCATGCTTTGAGCCCTACGCCAAATAAGGTGAGTTAAATAAATCATAATCTATATTGAATTAAAAAGGAAATGAGACTTGCCAAGGTGTTTCTTAATTAACAAAGGAAATAATCTTAAAAGCACAACTCTGCTCTTCATTGACTTTGCAGTACATTATTTAAATACCTGAAATATCAATGAAGTACTAATTGATGTTTCAGTTCTGAAGTAAACAATTTGTTTGATACAATGTTCTATTATTTATTCCAGATGAAAAAAAAAGTGAAAAATTCACATTGTATTTTGAGTTCTCTTTGACTAAACATGCACATCCTCATTTCACATTGGACAATTCCTCTCAATTCATATCTTACCAGCTGAGAAACAGCATGACAGGCTGCACAGGGAAAGGCATTTTCTAAATTTACAAATATCCAAACATACAGAGAAAAAATTGAATAGATAGAATGGGAACAACTTTTAAGATGGAATAGTTTTTCAACATACTTTTAAAATGAAGAGCAAAGAAAGTTAAGAAAGCTGCACAGTGATTATGAGTAAAGAGCCTGTCTGTGTAACAAAAACCTGGGATAATGTACAGTTCAATGCAAAAAAGGTAATACTTGATAAAATGGTGTCAGGAAAAGCAAAGAACATTCTGAAGAAGAAAACTGGTAAAGCTCAACATAAAAGATAACATTACTTTTGTCTCACTGCTGAAATGTATGTTTCTTCCTGTCTTCAAACACATTTAGCTTGGCAAAGACCAAGAAAATTAAAAAGATCCTTGATGAAAGATAAATATTGACCATATAACCATAAATATTGTTGATTATTGATATGTGTTGAAAGTATAGCCCTTTTTTGAGATTTAGTCACACTTAATTTCCAAAAATATATCTAGTTGAATTCACATAGTAATAATTTAATAGATTAATATTTTCAGGTGTTATTCTCCTGTCAAATTTTTCTGTACATTTATGTATCATTCCTTGGAAATAATTTCATTCAATTAAGCATAAATGTTCACAACATTTTCATCCAAACTAACAGCTGAACTTATTCTAGTCAATATTTCAGAAGCTCTACTTCCTGCTGTTCTCTCCCTTGTTTGCAAACTAGTTTGAAAGAGACTAATATCCCCTAAAAAATCTTCCTGATTTATTAAGCCTTTGTACTATATTTTCTTCAGTATGGGTGACAACCTGCATGAAGCACAATGTAGCAGAGAAGACACCAAGTAGACAAGCTACTCTAGGTGTCCTTGAGAACATACATGTCATGTAGGCTCTGCAATGAGGCCTGGCCTTCCACAATGCTTTCCACTTTTCATGCTCAAGATTTTTCCAAAGAGAGATGGTAGGGAACAGGGGCAGGAGGAAAGTGTCTCTCAGCTCTTTTCTTTGGCAAAGTCAAACTTGGCAACTGGAGAGTACTCCCCAGTCTGAGAGTCTAGATACGGACACAATCTGGGACTACAACACCGAAAGTTGCTTATGGCTCCTAGAAAACCATCATGGGGCCTTCTACAAAATGATCTGAAAAATAAGTGTCATTTTTCATGTGGTAACTGCAAGGTTTGTATATTTATAGGAAAGAAATGTAATCACTGAACAGAATACCTAAACCTTTCAGAGGTTTTTGTTGCGTGCGTGATAATTTATTAAGGGCTCAGGTGAAACACATACACTTCTTATAATTTTGCTGAGGTCTCTAAATGGTATAAATCTCATGTGTATACAGAATATACTTGCTCTAAGTAATTATCTTTCATTCAGTATCAGACAATGGGCCAAGAGGGAATATACATGGACAGTGCCTAAGCACAACTGTGTATTCTGCTTGCAAGGAGTATAAGCATCTCTCATTTACAAAAGACATGGCTACTCCTTGTCTAACCATGTAACTAGCATTTGTTCCATATAGTTTATTGCAGGTGAACGATTAAACAACAAAAATCATGATTTTTTTTTTTTAAATCTATGTTGGAGAATTTGGGTTTTGTTGGTAGGCTGAAATTGCTTTGCCATCTCAAAGTTCTTCAATCTTTTTGAAGAAAGAGCCACAGATACTCTAAACAGCTGCTGTGGTATTTAGCTGCATTTGGTTTACTGAGTCACATGGCACTGGTTCTCTTTCCTAATTCACCAAAGCACTTAGAGTTTTCACTTCAATGACAGGACTCATTTGCTTAAAGTAGTCAAGTTGTTAGCTGCTAAATATCTAGCTTTCCATGTAATGTGAAGTATATAAACGTACATTTTTTATACATATTATACTGACATGAATAAAAGGAAGATCCCAAAAAGGTGTCCCTGTTACTGAGGGAGGGTAAGCACATGGAAAAGGCTGAGGTACTCTTCTTTTTCTCAGTTTTCAATGCCACATTTTCCTCAGGTTCTGTAAGTTACTACACCAGAACACTGTGTTACAAGTGTAAAAAGAAAAAAGTTGAGAAGTCTAGCTAGCCTTTTATGATCCTACCTAGATTATTCTGTGATTGGAAACTTCTGTGATCGTAATACACCAGATTTTAAAGTATACACCTGAACTTGAAACAAAATCCATAACAGTGGTGGTAACCATATACACATCTTCTGTTACAAATGACCATGGTATAAATTGTAGTATTTATTATGAATTAGGAATGCATCCTTAGTGAAAGAGCTGAGCTTTCATTAATGTCGGTCTGACATTTGCAAAATTGATTTGTTTTGACATTTAGAGCACTTCTGTTGTAGTGTGGGCTCATGTCTGACATTAAGCAAACTAAATTACAGTGGTTTTGCTTAAAAGCTTCCCATAAAATACTGTTATTTTACAGTGCAGATGACATCTGTTCTAGCAGAAGCAGTCATGTTTTACAAAAACATGGCAGGTATACTGACTTATGTGGAAACAAAATCCTTAAATGAAGAATATTCGAAGCATTAAATGTTGGCCACTGAAAAAAAAAGAAAATTCATACAACTTGCAGGTTTAGTCATAAAACTTCGAATCCAATTAAAAGTTTGAGGTAATACATCAGAAACTTTATCTGCATTTTTATCTTAAGAGAAAAAAAATAGTTTTCATTTTAAGAAGAAATACAAATAACCTGAGAGGGCATGGAATAGATTAGTTCAGATATTAGAATTCTTAATTTAGCAGTAAGCAGGTATTTTACTGACACTGGTTTATATTTGCAATGTATAAACAGATCAAGTTAAAAAGAGATGGCTGATTTCCTGCTGAGTGAATCACATCTAAATGCTCATTGATTATTAAATTTAATTATTTTTCTGATGCATTATATTAATTCAAATTGTATTTTGGATTCAGTTTTCTACTACATAACCACAGTCTGTAGCAAATCACTGTGTTCTTGGATTTATGTATGAAAGGTAGACAACACAGGATCTAAAATGGTAATCCAAATGTTATAGGCTTTTTTTAACAGATTAAAAATCCATAAAATAAGTTCAAGTAGTCTTTATCATCAATCATATGTGCAGGGACTATTCCAACAAAGAACTATTCCAGTATGCCTTCTTTTTTCCCCACTTTTTATCCTCTTGTGGTAAAGGTGGATGATGGCAGAGAAGCACAACTTCTAATAGTGACCGCCTGGGAAACCCCCAACCCTACTAAGCACAGCAGGTTTCTGTTTATTGGGTATCTCAGCAGGGCACACTCTCTATCCATATGAAGCAGGTCACTCCATCCGACCTTTCTGTCAGCTCAGGAGGGACAACAGAGCCCAACGGAGCCTTTCACCTCCTTTGCTTTCAGTATTCCTTCCCACATTATGGTACTTGGCTTGTTTGTCGGTTACCTGGGATTTCCAGATGGTCCCACAGGACTCTGCTAGACAGATTCAATACTGCTTAATTTCCACAATCAACTGAAATCAAACCAATGTGGCCAATATAGATAGTGCATATGGAGATGGTAAATGTCTTCATTTGTTCCTCTCCTAAAATTTTGGCTCAGCACTGTCAATACCACAGAAGAATTTGTGCCAAGCTGGAAATGTACTTTGGTCTATTTCTTTCTTGTCCAAGCTAAACATAATGAGTGCCTGTGTGCATGGTATTCGTTCACATGACGATCTTTTTCATGTCTTATAACTTCTCTGTTACAAAGTAGACTCATATCTAAAAATGGGTTTTGACATTAACATGGTGTTCAAGGTGAAGTCCTGCCATCAGCTCCATGACATTTACTTTCAGACCTGCTTTCAAAAATGTTGTCTTTAATATTTCTTGTCTGTTCCTTTCACTGAACTGTCTGCTTTGACATACAGCTCTTTTGCAGAATTATTAAAATTAAAGTAACAACTTAAATATAAATATAACTGAAATTATTTTTATGGAGGAAATTGCACACTACTTGTCAATTGTATATACAATCACCCGCCTGTTCTCTTTCCTGGATAATATTTTCCCCTAACTTTTTCCAAATTTAGTGAAATCAGCGCATTTTTTGAGAGTTATGATTTCTTACCTCTTAGCCTATTCTCTTTCTGTTTGTAATCCCATAAAAAGGTACCTAATATTAAGCTTGTGAGAACACAAATGTCATGTATTTGATTCTGATGGACATTTCTGGAACCTACATTGACTATAGCCTTGCATCTTTAATACTCTAGGTAAATGAAACAGAAACATCCCAACAGTATATCCCCATCTAGCAGCCTCACCTTATTTTTATGTCAATTTATATGCAGGAATGTACCTGTATTTTAAAATTGCACTTAAATAAAGATTTTTTTCTAAAAAAGGAAAGACCTGTCCTATTAAAAATTGAATTTAAGCCCACAAATTATTTTCCCATTACCTTCACTTAAATAAAACCATGTTTTAAGCTTTAAAATATACATTAAACAAATTATATTTTAAGCACTGTTAAAGTTTAAAATCAAACAAGCTCAATCAGATTATTCTCAATCAGATGACTGAGTATTGGCTTTAATACCTGGTAGACTATTAAGATGATGACGAATATTTATTTTATGGATGGAATGAAACAGCTCAAGGGCTGAAATACATGAATTTGCATTTTAATGCATTTTTGCAGATTGATATGTCAAGCCAAGGACATGGTACGTTTACTCAGACAGAGTGAACCAACATTTATTTATGAAATCCCAGTTTCAGAGGGAGAGGACTTCTATCAAAGGTGTTTTATGTTCTGCTCTTAGTTGATATTTGTCACTACTAGTGACATGAAAATAACTGAAGTTCAGGAACAGCTAAAAACTTGAAGCAACATTATTAAATATCATTAGGCAACTCTTAAATTTACAATTAACTGTGCCAACAGTAGCTTAATAAAAGGATTTGTTTGGGGTTTTTTCTTTTTGTTAGGGTTTTCACTGCACACTAATGAAGATATAAGAAATCAGTAGTCTCAGCATCATTTCCAACAATGTTAAATCACTGTCCTAGAGAAGGTAATTATTGTAGTAATTAATATGTGCCTCTACTGATCTGAAAGAGTAATACCACTTATATTTTTTAATCATACTAAGAAATCCATAAACATTTAAGATGTTCCAGATTATGCACTGTTACTCTCCTTGTCATTTTCACTTCCAAGTGACTAATGAACACCAAAAGCAAAGCAATATTTTGAAAATCCACAGGTAAACAAACTGAAATATTAGTCTATGACTTCTACACCATTGACATTGTTACTCAAGACCCATAGTTGCTTTTTCACAGAATCAATAAGAATATGTAGTCTATCAAAAATGAGAAAATTTTGGTACCATACCATAGAAAATGTGTGTCATTAATCTAGAAATTGCATATAGTTTTGTCTAGTGTAGAAGCACAATTACATGCTATGTAATGAATGCACAGTATCTTCAGGTCACCAAAACTAATATGCTGGACTGTAGTCTTAATTTCAGTGTGAATTTTCCATAGATGAATTTGCACTTTTTTCTAAAAACCTTTTGTTCAAAATGAAATGTTAATGCCTCTAGATCTTAAAAGAAAAAAAACTAAAAACACAAACAAAAGAAACACTGCAGCAAAAACCAGAACAAATGATCTTTTCAGTATTTACCACTCCCTAAATTCAAACAGTTCTACGAAGTGTCTCAAATCTAGTGGTGCAAACACATCTGAAATGAGCTTCATATGAGCAGAATTGATAGCAAACAACTTTGCATAAATGAACATCTGTGATGCTTCCAGTAAATAAAAAAAAAGGTGAGTTTAGCCTTCGCTTATATTTGCTATCACACTGGTCCTACCTCATAAAGCAATCCTCAACAACACAAAAGCCCATTTCAAGTGTGTGTATAGACTTTCTACATCAAAATCCTGTTGGTTTTCACTCATGTACACTGTATCTAAAAGGACTAAATGTCAGAAGATGGTAGTGGCATTATAGTGTGCATCAAATTCTGCAGATTAACACCATAAGCGAATGCATGATTTTGTATTCACTGTGGTTACTGTATTAACTGTAGAAAGCTTTGCCAAGTTGCTTGAGACCAACTGATCTCCACAAGCACAAAGAAGCACAAACCAGCAGCAACAGGCTGAGGAACTTGAGTAACCCTGTCACATCAACCATATGGCCCTCATCTGGCTCCTTCAGGACTGTCAGAGAAGGATCAGTTGGCTGATTGTCCTGTAACAACGTCACTCACAATGGAAGAGTCTTCTCAGACCAAGTACTGCTTCTGCCTACCACTTTTCAAACAAAAGACAGCTTTTCTAGTATTTTTTCTTTTTTCTTTTCTTCCCCCAACACCAGATTTTAAAAATGCCAGTATTAGTTTATTCAAGAAAAATTGCAAATCAACTGACAGGATGGGTACTCATGATAAAATTCTGCTTGAAAATATGCCTCTGTTGAAAAGCAGAAGATTTAAAAAATAAATTTACCAAATTCAAAATGTGGGGAAATTTCAATTAGCTTTGACACAAAGAAAAGTTTGTTATTTTTCTGTATCATATGATCATCATGTTAATGTATTATATTTTCTTTTCTTCATTTTCCCATTAATTACTCTTGGCCAAAGATATACTTGGTTGTAATGGAATAACTTCCGAATTTCTAGAGCTGCTAGTTTTTCAGCTAAAACACCTCTGTAACCAGATGCCATACTAAAAACTTTCTTAGAGGGATTACAAAAAGTTGGTAATCTCTGAATTCACAGAGCAGAGGCACACACGGATCAACACAGGATCCACACATTAATCCTGCCTGAGTTCCTGGACATCTTTTCAATTTGTTTAGAAAAGGGAAGTAAATTGAAGTATCTCCAAGTGAAGAATCTTATAAGAAAACAAGCCCCCCCAAATCACTACCAATGCTACTACTCACAATATTGTCTCTGGAAAATTGTAATAGGTCTCTCAGCTCTCCACATGCACTGGCAGCATTCATACAAAGTTACTTCTTATTAAATCACAGCCTATTCATAAAATGATAGCTTGGTATCTAAAAGATCGTACAGTCAATAGAGCCAATTTAATATCAAAAAGAAACTATACAAATTACTTCAGACATACACTAATGGAATGGAGGAAAAAAAAGACAGGCATGATTACATTCTCATCATGTGAGCTGGTCATCCACTAAATATATGTATAGATAAAGCAAGAATTTTCAGTGTTATAAAAGCTGAATGCAAATCATGGTAGAATTCAGAAGGAATAGTAATTTCTCTTTAGTTTCAAAGATATCAATTTTTCTTAATGATTCTTCTAAATGCATAAACAATAACATCTTAAGAACCATTAAGAGAAGTTAACTTCAAAAAAGATGATAAGTGGAGACATGAGAAATCAGCAACCAGATGTACTTCACAATGATCTATTTTACTCTAGTAAAAAACCTAGAGCCAGGGACTTCAAATTCCAATAGAATAAAAAAATACTTAAAAAAAATCCAATTAAAACCCACTTTGGAAGAAAATTATATTCTATTAAACTGTGATTATCTTTTAATAGAAACAAAGGCAATGTGTGTTGTTTACAAGAAAAGTCATAATAAAAGCACAACTCTTGATTCTCATGTACTTTCCTTTGACAGGCACATGAACCACAAACTGTCACTCAAAAGCTTGCAAGAAAAGCTACTGATTCTGCTTACTAGGTTTATTCAAACACCAAGCATGTATAAATGAAGTTGTATGAAATAAAGAAAGCAAACAGAAAAAGATATTCTGGGTTGTCCAAATGAAAAGCAGCAGCAGCAGCTATTTCCAAGAGGGCAGTTAGTTCAAAATATAGCAAATCCTTCACTAAAAGGAATAGAGAAGCCCTCGTCAGCACCTTTCTGAAATTTAGAGGGTTTGGGTTCACTGTCAGCTTTGCAGGACATGCAGTCCTGATAGGATTCAGGTATAGCTTCTCACAACCAACAGCTTCTACTTTTTTCATTGATGGGCTTCAACAACATAGAAAAGAAGTGAACAAACAAAACCTGCAAAAAAACCCAGAAGTAAACAAAGAAACAAGCAAACAAAAAATCACCCCACACATTACACTACTATTACATTTCTAGGAATATGCCAAAATTATTCTTCTGCATTTTGACTCCATCAGGTAATTTCTGCTTCCTTCGTGGCACAAGAATGACAACGAAAACAAAATAATCCTCTCAACTCCATATGACCAAAGTTCTCTTACTTTGATGTTGAACTTCAGTAGGAGTAAAATCAAGACAATGAAGTCCAATTCCCATATTAATTGCATGCTTGTTTTCTTGCCTGAAAATGTCTAAGATGGCAACTAATGAGTATCTCCTACTGAATTTTATCATAAATATACCTTTGTTCTAGAGGGTGTCTTACAATAATAGAGGTTATGTTTTACTTGATGGAGATGCATGAAGAGGAAAGTATTTCTTTATCCCTAGAGAAAGAGAGTAGAATAAATCAATATTACAATAGGTGAAACTATTATAATGACTTATAAAATGTTGATACTTTGTACAATTTAGCATAAGAACTGACAGTTAAATGCTTTACTGAAAAGGAGGATATACTGATATGTACATAATGTGCTGGTGGAGAAACTTGACCTATATTTAAAATGTGCATAGACAATGAAGTCCAATTCCCATATTAATTGATTTTTACTAGTGAAGTAAAACTTTACTAGTGAAGTAAAAGGTTTTCATGTTACTATGTACATGCAGAATCAAGACCTTTGGAATAAACTGATCTGATCTAAGCCTATGGAGTTTTTCATGCCACTCTAAAACAATTCACACAAATGCATTTAATTTAATACATGATATTAGAAGAGCACTAAAATCACAATTTACTCTGGCAGAAAAAACCATGTGCAAAATAAATAACCAAGGAATTGATTCTAATGACTTACAGTGCACTGATACTGAAATAAAATTAAAGATGTGGAGAAAATAATGCATACACATAGAGGCAAGACTGGTTCAAAGCACATGGAAACAGAAATTACTATTACAGGAATCTTTGTTTGTCTCATAAGAAATCCATTTTAAGTGCAACTTTTTTTCTAGTACATTTCTTGAATAAAACAGCCTTCTGAAAATCAGCTTTGGACTACTGCCACAATCTCCCTTATTTGCTGACTTTTCATATTCAGCACTTCGCTACGACATAATGCCTATCTACATTTCGGGACCTTTTAAAGATGGACTGATATTTTAAAAGTCTTTCAAGAAAATAGTCTTTAACGAAAAGTAAGGTTTCTTACCTTACTCTAGAGTCAGTGTAAAATGACTGACACTAGAGGCCAGATTCAAAGCCCACTGATGGCAAAGCAAAGAGCAGTCTTTTAAATCTTGGGGTTTTTTATCTCTTTAAGCCTCAAAATGCAGATGTCTCATAATTATCTGACTAGATAATAAGATTTTAATCCACTCTAGCAAAATTAAAGAGAAACACTTTGATGAAGATAAACAGCAGAAAAAATCACTTTGCTAAGATTTTTATGTATATAAATTTAAAAAATAGTTCTATAAACAGCAGAAGCACAGTTTTCTAGAGACAGAGGAATGGCTCAAAGAACCAAAAAAGCTCTCGACTTGTCCCATTTTAGCAGATCAAAGTCTGAGTGACCACTGAGTATGAAAACAAACAAGAAAAAACAGCATCTCTTTTAGACCCTTCAGGAGGGCTGCAGAGCTGTCTTCTCAGACTCTTAGGAAGATGAGCTTGTTTTTCCCTGCTCACATTCCAAGCTAGCAAGGACACCAGCCAACCCTCCTCTAAAAAACCTTACACAAAGCTAGTGAGATATCAAGGCACAGAAAATATAATTTCTCTTTCAAGCACAGTGGCATAGCTCCAGTAATATTTCAAATCAGATAAATCTAAGCAAACATGATAGCTGCTTCCATTAAGCCAGTGGGCACAAATTCCAAGCATAGATGAACTGGCTGTGATGTAGGTGATATCTTATTATGTATCCCTTTCCTAAGCCAGTACAAATTCTTTATTGCTAAGTGTATGACAGACTGGGATTTTGAAAACTCATTTGATTACAAAGTGAAAATTCCTCATCACCAGAGGCAAGCACATGCTGCACAAAAGGGAACTTCACGCTCTCTTAATAGCTAAACACAAATCTGTTGAACTTTTCATCATGTAAGCAAGTCTTATGATGCTTGTGAAGCTCATTAAATTGAAACTCCTACAGAGAATCACCTCTGGATGTTTGGCTAAATGGTACAGGTTTTAACTGTGTTTCTGCCTGAAGTGTCAAAAGTTACTTATGTAATATTCCTATTACTTAAAAAAACCCCCAGAAAACAAACTGTCAAAAATCACAATCTCAAAAAAGCAAACTAACAAACATAAAAGCTAAACCACAAATAAAAGAGAAAGCTGCAGTAGCCCCAGCAGAACAGCTAGTTTTCTTTGCCTTCCCTGTATGCATCATGCATCTTCACAGAATAATGGATGCACTCGGAGCTGCTGGTGTTAGGACACATTGTTAACCATTGCCAATTATCTTCATTTCCATTAGAGGGAATGGGAGTTGAAAGCAGCTGACACTGGAAAAGACTGAAACTTTAAATTAGGCATAAATTGCAATGCAGTAGGCAGAAATTGCTGTCCTTACAGTCTTAATAAATACTGGCATGTATTGAAGTGCATGCTACCCACTGCCTTCCACAATGCGAACAGCCGGGCACTCCCTGGTTGCCATGGAAACCACAGGAGGCTCCCTTTTAAATTCTGCTGCAGTGCTGAGGCATCATTTCCACTGCACAACGACTCATGATTATTTTTGAGGAATTCTGCTACCACATCATCATATTGCAAGGTCACAAAAAATAAAGAATTTTACAGGACACAAAAATTCCATTCAATTTTCAAGTGTCTGCCTTAGAGATAGTAATGTTAGACACAGAGTACTATGAATAGAAAATGTGCCATCAACATTCTAAAGCAAAAAACCCACATACCATTCCTTCTTTGCTTTTCTGTGGGGAAGAAAAAATATTTTCTGTTGTTTAATACAAAAGATTTTATGAACCGAAATGTTCCACCTGCCTGTATAGTGCCATTCTTGCACATTTGGAAGAAAACCAACAAGCTAATTCAAAAATACTTTGCAGAAAGTTACTACAAGTGGCATTTCAAAAAAAAGAACATATGCTTACTCTATGAGACCTGTGAAATCCAGATATGCAATAGCCAGCTTGTCACATATTCTTTGGTCATGAATTGCTATGCCTGCAACTGCTTTAACATAAAGGTTGAGCTCCAAGCATAATGTCATCTTATCATGGCAGAAGAGAGATCTTTGGTCAGTCTACACCTTCTTGCTATCCTATGTACATAATCCTGACAGTGTACAACATTCATCAACCATCTTAGAATTTATGTGATTTTTTTTAGCAAATTCAGGCCATATCCAACTGCAATAATGATTTTTCATGCAGAAAACCATGCCTTTCTCTGGAAGTATTTTTAAAGTGTCATGCATTGCTATTTCTAGTCTTACATAACTATAAAACCTTACTGAGGGTTAAATTCTCTACTACTCTACTGCTACTGAGGGTAAAATCTCCCTTGATCTTTCAGACTAAAATATAAATATGTGTGAGGATGCAATTATAGCTTTATCAGGGCTTTAAATTACTTGAATGAGTAGACTGCAACATGTACCACGAGTGCAAACTTGCATAACAGAAGTGCTGCAGCTATTCTTAGTCCTCTTCAACAACGTTATTTTTCAACACTTCAACATACATATTAGATGCATAAAATTCTTATTTACTAACAGTTTCTAATCTAGCCCTCCACTCCTAGTGGGACTTCAATTCCCCAAAACGGTGTAATTGAGCTCAAAACACCAAGCATTACTAATGTTTACCAATTTGACATGTTTTATCATCCCTGCAACTTCCAGGATACCTCAGATGCTTGCTGCTTCTCTTGAGTTCATCTGATGTCCCATGTTAGAAGCCAGTTTACATTATAACCCTTGATGATGTTCCTCAGATTAGGAAAAAATCCCCAGACACTCTCTACTTAAACCACCTCAATGAAAAAATCTAAGATGAATTTTTATACCAAAAGTGCAGCATGACTAAAAAAATCTGAGAAAAAAGTTGGCTAATTTTGATTACCTTCTTGGGGTATGAAAAGAATTTAATTCCTCAGAAGAGCAATCCAAAAAAACAAAGAAAAAGGGGATGCTACTTTCACATTGCTGGTAAAGCATGAAGCATATAGATGTGAGTCCTAAAAGAGTCCCATCATCAAAAGCTTGTTGCCTCCAAACAGAGACTTAGATCCTCTTTTCTAAAAAGACGTTCTTAAGTTCATTTAGAAGCTGTTATACAGAGAGAGGTTCAGATGCTTACTCAAATGGCAAAAAATTCTAGATTTGCATTCATTTTCAAAGAGATTTTAAAGTAGATATTCTACCCCCATATCTAAAGGAACATGATATTTGCTATGGTGAGAGATCTTTTTACTCCATGATTCATTTCTATGTGACAGAGGTAGAATTTTTTGAGCAGTGGTCACTAAATAGAGGTCTTCAAGTATTGTTATGGTTCATTTGCACAGAATTAGCTGAAAATTATAGCATAATCCAAAGAAAGCCATCTTTGTACAACCAATGATTCAAAGCCAGTTCAGCCTTACTTATCCAAGTTTCTAAAAAGGCATAAATGCACAAGCAAAGAAATAAAATCTCCCATCTCCTGTGGAGGTGACTAATAGAACAGAACACTCTATCACAAGTTCAAATATTGGATTTTTTGCTAATCCCTGCAATAGACAAGGACTGCCCCTGCTCAATCAAATGCAGTTTGAAATGTTATTGAAACTGCTCGCCCATCAGAGAATGATTCACCAGATGCCAAGGTTCTGGAAACCAATCTGCAATCAGCAAAAAGATTAAATACAAAGATTCACCTCATATGCACAAAGGGGACAGAAGGATCCCCCAGGATAATATGTCCATTTCTCCTCACTATCCCCTTCCCAATACACTCACACACACCAAAACACTCTGGCCATTTGTCAGGTATGTGTTAAGAAAAAGCTGGTTTCACAGTAGAAAAGCCTCACTTGTTTCTCCAGTGTGGAAGATTGAAAATTATGGTACAAAATTGTCCATTCCTCTCGCTGTGAGAAAGAATACTGAATATTAAAAAGATAAGGGCAATTTTTAGTAAAAAGTAGCTTAAATAAACAGGAACATTAGTCTCCTAATGTCCTTTAATTCATTCCTCTTTTGATGAACTATTATATTCCTAGTCTACAACATAATTTTTTATTATTATTGAACATACTAGAACCTGAGAAGTTGTTCCAACAATATTTGTATTCTGACAACCGACCCAGTCATTTTCTAATGCAAACTACATTAAGAGTGATTCTGTAGTCACTGCTCAAGGGATAATTTCTATTAAAAAAACTAGTGAAAGTCTATGTTCTTCTATGACTGTAAATGTATTTAGTTACATCTGGTCTAATTATTTTTAAAATGCTGCCTAGGAATGTGATGTTCACACCTTTAAATGGGACAAAACCCCTCAAAACGTATTTTGCATTCAGTTGGCTATTCATTAAAACAAGTTGTCCTTGCTAGTCTCAAACTTTGGATCAAGACTTTCAGAATGATCTTTGATATGTTATGTAAACCACTCACTGGTACAAAATTAACATCTCAATTTATGGCCCAATTGATCACTGTTTTTATTGTCAGATTTCAAGTGTAAATAATTCACTTAAAGACTAACTACAGCTTTCCTTTTTCTACATGTTTTTGTCTATAAGGATAACATTCAAACAAGTTGAAAACTGAATACATTTCAGAGTGCCTTCTGAAGGTCTTTATCTTCAATAATTAATTAGTGATGCAAAGGCAAAAAAAATAACACATCCATGCAAGTGAAAATGTCCTACTGAACTATTCCTCCAATGTATATATGGTTCCAAGAGATAGAAACCAGTTATCTAATGCAGCAGTTTATCTTAAGGTCTCTTAATTTATAGACACTCTTTTTCAGCTTCTTAAATTTACATACCTTAAAGATCTTCCACATATAAAACACATCATACTTTCAGAGACTCTGCAAGTAGCTGCCCACTAGCAAGACATCAATAAAAACAATTTTGCCTGTGTTCCTGCCTACTTAAGAAACAGCACAATGTTTTCAAAAGTTTAGGAATGTCAGAATATATATACAGTATTTTTAGTTGAGAGAATAAACATAATCAAGAATATGTAGATTTTTTTTCTTTCAAAAATACTCATCCTCACACTAGGGTGTCTACAGTGCCATGATTATCACATAACAGAGAGTAAGTATACTCTATTCCCTTAAGTCATTGCTCTGTATTTTCTTCTGTAAGACAGTGTGAAGGAAGCAACAAACTGTAGCTATTTTTGTTTATCCCCAGCTTCTCCTCCAAAGGAAGAATGCATTGCCCTAATGGTGCCAGATACACAGAAACTTTACATACAGCACCAATCCTGCTATGAATGTGGGCCACTGTGGAAGATATCAAGCAGAACAGACTAAGACAGTGTTCACTTACCCCAGATGTTGCCCTCAAAACTGTATCAGACTCAACAGGCACGTTCACAGACAGCTTATCTGAAGTAAATTTTAATGCTTTCAACTTCTCAATTTAATTCACCTGATTTAAATTCAACAAAACCCTGCACGAGCTACCAAAACCTAGGCCATAAAGTTGGCATGGGACTGGTCAGCTTCACAGACCCCTTCTGCCTCTGAAACTTGTGCACAGTCTCCACCTCAATGTGATATTGGGTGGCTGTAACTCCCTGTTACTAGATCTGCTTTCCTCAACCACAGTATCCTACCTCTACTGTCCAGAAAGAGGGGAAATCTGAAAAACCCCACTTCCTAGAAGATCTTTGACTCCCAGAACAGATGGAGATGGAAATCTATGAGCTGTGATGATAATTGTTGCAATGTTTCATTATGCAGAATCCTGCACAGAACTTACTCTGTAGCCTCTACAGACCAAATGGTTTTATAGGAGCTGTACACATATCTCCTCTGACAAAGAAAGAGGTCATCATTCAGTATCTCCTGTTTCCCAAAAAAAAAGATTTATTCTCTCACCTGTGTAGGTGTTATCAAAGCCAACACAGGCCAAATAGTACCCTAATTTTTCAAGGATTAAGATATCGAAGACATCAGTACAATCACCACAATACAATATATATATATAAAGTAGGCTCTGTAACTCCAAATAGCAGACTACTTATGAAACTAGTTCTGGCTGCTGTCAAAAACAAACTACCTTCCTCTTTGAAAATTTCTTCCATGCTGTATCATATGTTGCATTGTAATGGGCTGAGTTTTAGGTGAGAATGTAGAGATACCAAAACAGATTGAAGTTCTTTTCCAAACCAACAAAATTGTTACTAAGGAAGAAAAAAAAATACTGGCAGAATTCAATATTAAAAGGCATATTACACTGTAAAACTGTTGCATGGTGTACACCCATTCATCTATAGCTATCTATATATGTCTATTGTTCAAAATATTTTAAAATACATATGCAAGGGAAAATTTTAAATATTTAATCATTTTTTAAAAATGCAGTTATACTCCCTCATATTGTTTAGCATCTATGCTCAGTAAAAATGGGGAGAAGGTTTGACTTGCAATTCTGCATATCATTTATTTTGTCTAGAAGTAACTTATGGGGAAGTAAGCAAGAAATTGCATTAGCACAGTTATGGTGCAATTGTGAGTATAATTAGAATCATATTTTAAATGTACTACAATGGCTGACATTATATATACAAGAAACAAAGAAAACCACTGACACACTTCAAAGTGCATCAACAAACAGCATCAGGTTCTAGCACTTCTGCAAAAATATTAGAGAATTCTGATGTAGTTAATTTTTTATAAGGTGCTAAAAAATGTACTTCTGTTCTTGTTATGATTTACCCTGCCTTCCTGCTGTTGTCTCCTCTTATACATTTCTCTCACATCTTCTTTACAACTGTTTCTCCTTTTCTTCCCCCATGGCTTATTTCAAACTACTAGTGCCCTACTCCTCTTGTATCACCACCAACAGTTCTTGTACAGTCTTCAATTATTGCATTATTTTTTAAAGTCTGAAATACTTTAACAAGAATCTAGATTTTTCTGCTTTAATTATTTATCTATGACAAATGCAAAAATATCACAAGACACAATAATACAAAAGCATTCTGTGTACTACATTCATTTGCATTTTATCTTAAAGTAAAACTGTCCTTAAGAAGCCCTTTTTTTCTTCTACTTAAGTGACTTAAAAGTCACTAGAGATATGACTTCCAAAATCAGAAATGAATGAGTGATTGACAAACATACAGAAGGTCAAAACAGGGAGGCACTTTTGATCTTTCAGGCAGCAGCAAGAGATATCAGCATGCTTGAAGGTGAACACGCTTCCTGAAGGGGATTCAGTATTACAATATCAAATTTCAGCCTTCTTGAAATCTTACTTTTCATTTGTGTATTAAAAATCCCAACCAAACAGACAAAAAAAAAAAAAAAAAAAAAAAGGAAAAAAAAAAAAANAAAAAAAAAAAAAGAGGAAAAAAATGATACCAAAAAATCTAACTTAAAAAAACCACTTGATATGCTGGTTTTGGCTGGGGTTGAGTTAATTTTCTTCACAGCACCTTGTATGCGGTCCCATTCTGGTATTGTGCTGAACACAATGTTGATATTATAGAGTTGTTTTTGTTATATCTGAGCAGAGCTTATACAAAGCCAAGACTTTCTCTGCTCCTCACACCATTCCACCAGCAAGGAGGCTGGGGGAGCACGAGAACTTGGGGGACGGACACAGCCTGGACCCCAAATGACTCTGGATACTCCAGATCACGCTGGTATTGTGCTGAGTATGCAAAGCTGGGGAAAAGAAGGAGGAAGGGGAGCAACATTTGGAGTGATGCTGTCTGTCTTGCCAAGTGACAGCCCCATGTGATGCTGATTCCCTGGAAATGGCTGAACAGCTGCCTGCCCATAGGAAATGGTAGCCCATGGCTTTTGGTTTACTTATTAAACTGGCTGTAGAAGTGGAAAAACCTGTGGGTTAAGCTACTCTTCTGATTCTCTCCCTGAGCCTGCTTGTGGGGGAGTGAGCAAGCAGCTTTGCTGCATTTGGTTGCTGTCTGGGGTTAAACCATGATATCTGATCAACTGCCTCATTATTTATTAAAGGTCCCAGCTGATGTCAGCACAATATTTGCCTTGTGTTGAACAGGGCTGCTTTTTCCATGAAAGTCACATGCAAAATTTAACACATTTAAAATCTGAGAATAGGAAATCTAAATCCATTGAGTCTAATAAGGTATGACCTCACACTTTTATAGCCAACCTTTTCTGTACAAAAATAGGCCTTTTCTTGCCCAAGGCCTCAACTAAGTAAATATATATATATACACACAAATTTGTTGGATTAAGCAGACTCTTAATTCCTTTGAAATTTCTCATCTAGTTTATGAAAACAACATAATGATAAATTGCATCATTCTTCATCATAACATGGTGAAAAGTACTGCATCCTTTTGGGAACTATTCATAAATCGACAATACAAAAATGGATAGGCTTTCTGCAGCAAAATAATGGAACATATCCTAATGTACTTCAACCTTTATCTTAATAAAGATCCTTCTCAATTGTTTTGGGTTACAAAAACACCAGCACGTTCAAAAACAAGAATCTGTGGACATACATCAAACACATTAGTACATGACAGCCATACAGCATCTTCCATCAAAGGCCCTCTTTACTGATGCCCATGTGAAACAGACAATTTAGTAAGTCCCATCCCATTACTTGATACATACAAAATCCAAGATCATCTGAGTGATGGGGGAGAATCCAGAAACCCTGACCAACTGTGGTGGAAGTTAATCAAAAGACATTCTCTCTAAAATCAGTTATTTTGCATTTCTCACATCCTTTATCATTGAGCAATATTTTTTAAATTTTAAAAAATAAGTAATAATATAAAAAATAAAGAACATATAAGTGGAAATGTTTACATTTCTGGGTTCCATGAATCTAAGTATCAAGTGTCTTTCCAACTTTTTTCTCAAACAAAAACAAAATTAGTTTTTAATTACCCTGTAGCTACTAAGAAAAAAAAAAAACCCTGCAAACATAAACAAATATACTTTTTTTTTGTTTAAAAAAACAAAATAAGATGTATATATATAAAATGTTCACCACAACATGAAAACTTGTTAGTTTGAATTACTCAAATATGTTATATTAGACTGACAGGCTTAATGTCACATTGCAGTGGCAGAAGATTAAGAATATAATACATCTTCAAACTCACTAATTTAAAACAGTTAAGCTGATTTCTTATCATTCCCTTGAAATTTTTTGTCTAATTTATGAACTCCTGGACAGAGACAATGTAAGGGATAGGAGGGAGAAAAGCCTGCTCTAGCTTTAGACTGCCAAGCATAACATTTATTTTGAATTAGAAAACAGATCCCCATGTTCTGATACTTGAAAAGGCCCCATCTAAAAAAAAAAAAAAAAAAAAAAAAAAAAACCNCCAACTAAAAAAAAAAAAAAAAAAAAGGACAAAACCTTATTTATATTAAAGGTGAAAACATCTTTTTTTAAAGAACAACCTTATAAAATGTCTTTCACAAAACTTGCTGCAGTCATCCTCAAGTCACCACTGTGAGCCCTAACATATCAAAATATACAACTTCATGGAAAAATGTGTATGTATCCTTGATGGGGACTGCTTGCCATACCCCACCACAGTTTCACACAATTTAATGTAGGACACACCCAAATAAGGTATACATCACCTGCAAAACTAAGGATTTCCACACTAAGCTATTTCTTGGGCAACTTAAATATGATCACACTTAGTTTTTCAGCTGGGAGGGGAGTCTCTTAAATTGGAAAGCTATTGACTTTTAAGGGATCCCATGTTCTTCATTAATTTCAGGTTTTTAATTTGTTAAACACACCTTTTAGAAATCTGAGGTTTTATCTGGCCTTGCCACTAACGGCAAAACATCTTCAAAAGCTGCCTTATTGTGACAATTATGAATTATATTTGGAACAATGAAGTTGTGTACTTTAGAGATAATAGATTTATGGTAAAAATGTGATGTAGTGCACAAGTTTTACAGTTATATGTCATTCTCACATAAATATATTACAGCAATTGTCCCTTCTATCTAAAACACTACCAGCTTTTTACAGTCCATACTAAGGAAAAGATTATTCCCTTAAACTCTGGACTGTATTATTTGCTATTAAAACTTCACTTTTACAAATAGTCACAGTGGTTACCACATAACTGTACACATAAATATTCAATTATGTATTTAGAATGGATAGAATTAAAAGTAAATCCTTTACAGACCTTCTGCCCTTCAGCTAAATCTTTCAGGTTTAGCATAGATTTATATATTTCATCTGTTTCTTTTTTAGCAGACTCTTCACTTGAAAACATTTAGGGAAAAAAGTCACATAATGATGACTTGATATGTCTAAACCTTTTTTTTCTATTCAGAGAATTCATACTTGACAGCATTAGTGAAACCTCTCAATGAAATCAAGCAAACCCTAATCTTTGTGCTGAATCAGTGGCTATTAATGGTTTCCAAACCCATTAGAAGACATTATGATATTTTAATGTGGCAGGGGCTGAGGTAAGCCTTCCCTAAGTTGTTTTCACCAGCTAATGTTGCAGTTGACCTTTTGTGTCCTACCATACAAAACTTTTATTTTTATTCCTTCAAATATTACAAATAATTTTTCTTCACATTATTAAAATCCTTTTATAGTGTACTTGAGAATTTATTTTTTATGGTCATTAAACATACAGACACACACCTACCTATGCAAGGAGTTGTACTTCTGCCACTTAATGTAGTGACTTAGGAAGTTCCCCCAAGAAGTAGAGAATATTTTCTTATTATGCAGAAATATGCACTGCATATCCAATTGTATAAGTAATTTGTTTTGAATTGGCATTTTATTATCGAATTTTTATTTTTCAAGCATTCCAAAAACATTTGACGTTATAATTGTTGGAGTACACAATCTATTCATTAAACAGGAAAGTTCAGAAAAAAACCCCAGGGGTTCAAATGCCATGTGAATTGAAAGAAACAGCTTTTTCTACAACATCCTCAGAATTCTGAAAGATCATGATGCATGGGTTACTGTCATATATAGTATCAAGAGCTGGTAAAAGGTTATGGAGTTTTTGGATCTATGTAGGAGATACATGATTTAGAAACAAAAGATTTATGCATTCAATTATGTAAAGACAAGAAGTACCTTGAAAGAAAATACATCAAAATATTTTTATATTGGGAGGATTCCAAGTGTCAAAAATTAAACAGTATTTTTTAAAAAAATTAAGTCAAAGTTTAACACAGGCCCAACAAGAACAGTTGTTTTACAATCCAAATTTCCTTCTCCAGTTATCTCCCAGATGAATAATTAAAAAAAAAAAACTACCCTTAATATCTGAACATCAGCCTAAAGGGAAGCCTACAGAGTTCATGAATGGGCTCCTTGGGTTATCATGTCAAACTCATCTAAATTCATTTTTCCATTCTGACAGACTAATGAAGAGCTAATGGTGTGGGGTTTGAGGTGCTGCTAAAAAAGCAGAGTTCTTATTTGACTGTGGAGAGGGATTGGGCATAATTCCTGTTGAA
Organism: Hylia prasina; assembly: GCA_013397195.1. Classification (NCBI taxonomy): domain Eukaryota; kingdom Metazoa; phylum Chordata; class Aves; order Passeriformes; family Sylviidae; genus Hylia; species Hylia prasina. The sequence goes on along the minus strand of VYXD01011435.1, from coordinate 231,527 downwards.
TTAAAGACATTGCAAAAGTGTTTCGACCAGTAAAAGAAAACCAAATATATGAACCACACAAACAAAAAATCCCATATCTCCTGATAATTCCTGGATATTCAATGAGATTCAAAAACAGTATACTGCATTATACTTCCAGTACTCACAATGTCAAACACCACTATTTTCAAATAAATGTGAATTTGTTTTCATCAAGTCCCTACAGCTTTATATGGTAAAATGAAACCACATATGAAAAGAACTAAAAATTCCCCCAGAAAATTTCAAGAAGAAATAAAGGAAGCAACATACCACCTAGAGACCACAATGGATACCAAATATCTCAACATTTCCTTAATTTGATAAGCAATATTAACAGTACATACACAACTTACTGGGGAATTCTGAAAGAGAACCACACAGGCAAAAGAAGTTCTTTTTCACTAGAAGGAGATTGCTAGGGCTTCCAAAACAGTTCTATACAGGAATAGTATTTGATCTTTAAAGGGCAAAATGAATTTATACTGAGTCTTCTATTTTTCTGCCTGAGAAGAGACAGGAAGGTAGCCAATGGGGAAAAAGGGTTGGGAGAATGCAAATCACTCAAGCAGGTACAAACCAGGGGTGAAGCCCATGTTTGCTGCCTAACTCGAATTAGAACAACATTTCTTTGTAGACTTCTCTTTCTTCCTAGAACTAAACCTTTGGAAAGGGACATCAGTTTTGGACTGTTATTACAGGCTTGTGATCTTATTACCAACAAAAATTAAACTAAAATCCTACTCCTGGTAATGACATCTTAATTTTGGAGCTGTGTCCCACCTCAGATGGTAAACTAATTGCTCAGTTTGTAAGTGTGCAGGACAGGGTCTTGGATTTCAAAAAAGTCACATTCCTGGAAAACAATCTGGGGAAATAATTTAGTCTTATTTCAAATGTGAAAATATGAAATAAGACTAAAATTATCATTTGGTTGATCTTCTTCCTAGGTATAATAACAAAACATAGTGGGTTCTTCCAGCATGATATGGACTGCATTTCTCTAATCTCTTCTTTCATTCTACTGCTGCTGCTTACAATGAAAATAACTATAATGAAATAGTGCCTGGAAACTGACAGATGCACAAACAACTGCAGTCAGTTTTTTACAACTTTCCTTTTTTCAATTTTAACGAACTCACTTACTATGGAAAACGAGATGCAGAGGAATGAACCATGCAGAAGAGTAAAAATACAAAGAAATAACTGGAGAAATTAGTTTTTCATCACTTACAGAGATGACAGGCACATTTTACCTCAGAACAGTGGTAGTTTGCTAATTTCATATCATTGGAAAATACTTCACAACTATTTTGAAAATAGATAACTAACTATATGTAAAATATAAATATATTTGAATACATTAATTTCATCTTTAACACATGGATTTCCCATGGATTATGTCTGTTGCTGCTTAAAAAGGAAAGAAAAATGTTCCATCAGACAGAAATATGACTACTAACCGTCAAGACAAAAATAGCTTCTTTGAGCAGAATGATTGGGAGGAGTTGTTTGTTTTTTTTATTTTGGCATACGCATCAATATGCTCTTAAAAATGTAACAATGAAACAAATAAATGTATTACTTTGTTCCCCAAGATAGCATTGGCCAGCTAAGTCATAGAATGACACCTCACAGATACATTAGAAACCAAAGAAAGTCTTACAATTAAGCATTAAATTAGCTGTCATTGTAAGAAAGTAGAGATAACAGCAAGAAAGACTCTAACATTGACAAATTGTCCTTGAGATATCTGCTGACAAGCTTCAACAGCAAAAAACATCTCCTTGGTTATTGTAAAAGTGTTAACTGTATTTGTATCCTTCCAGCCTCCAGCCCAATTAACAGTACCACCTGTGATTTATCTGTAAGGGGGTAAACTCAGCCTAAAAGTTTGATTTTCTTTCTTGTAAGATTCTGTTCTGTTTTTTAAAGGGGTTTTGGTTGGAGGGAGTAGAGGGTGTTAGAGGTGGTGGCTATCAAACATTATTACCAGCAAAACATATTTTTTTTAGTATTTACATGTTTATTTAAGGACATATACATATTTAATGACCGATATCTTTTTCCCCTCCAATATGCAGAAAATTGCTTCTTCTAGAAATTCTGCTACTTATTGATGTTAGTTCCACATGGTAAAATAACTCTTAGGTCAAAGCTTAATTCAGTTATGCAAAGCAAATAAAAAAAAATAAGAGCTACAGTCTTTCCAAATGAATGGATAACGAGAGCAGAATGGCTTGTGACGTCTAGAAAAAAGTATAAAATCCTATTTGCCTTCAAACTTACACATTACATATAAAGAATAATTTATGTAACTTAATAATTTACAGCATAATAATGATTTGTAAAACTGAATCATTGATGCAAGAATGCTAGTCTTTAAAGGAATACTAAATGAGAACATTCACTCCTGCATACCACAGTTCCACCTTATTTACAGAATTAATACTAGAAGCAAACCTTCTTAGAACAGTAACTACCCCAGGAGAAGACTCTTCTCAATAAATAAGGGGCTGTATCTGCCTGTAAAATAATGTCTACTTACACAACAAAATATATAATGAGCAATCTTTGTTTTCTTTTTCCTACTCCGCAATGTTCATCTCCTTCTATTTCTACCATTGATGTTTCTTGTTCAGATTTGTTTTTCACACTTCTCTCCATGCATTCAGACAGCCCCTAATGAAAACATAATTTACCCCACTTTAGAAAAAATAAGAGTTTTCTTATTTGTGATTCAGTTTACCGCAAGATTATATGCATCAGAAGCAGCAGAGTATAAAAATTCTCTTGGGATCATGGGCAAAATGTATGTGTTGGCTTATACAGTCATGGTACCATGAATTTTATCTTTGATAAAGCAGACAAAAAAAGTAGAAAACATGCCCTGCTCTGGAAACACCACCGCGGGAGTGTTCAAAAACTGTGTGTACATGGCATTTCAGGATATGGTTCAGTGGTGAACAAGACTATCCTGGGCTAATGGTTGGACTTAATAATCTTAGAGGTCTTTTCCAACCTTAACAAATCTACAGTTCTATGATTCAAAACTGATTTACTGGTTTGAAAATTTCTCTTAATTTTTACTATATATTCTTTTATATGGATGAGGAAACGCTAACACAATCATGAGCTGCATCTCCACATATCCAAGGGAAGGAAAGGCATAAACAAGTAAAAAAGTCTTTCAGAACAGGATCTCTCTGTGTTTATCCATCCTGTCCAGTTTTGTTTGTTCATTTGAGGGAAGGCTACAAATGGAAGCAAAGGCAGTATTCATGGATTTCCCAAAACTGTCAAGTCATCAAAGAATTAATATATGATGTATCCATGATGATATATATATAACTTCTGCATATGCAAGCTTTCTTGATTCCAGCTGTCTGGGCTCACAATATGCTTGCAGAACTACATTAAAATAAATGTGTGTTAACCATTTTTCTGGGATTTTTCAGGAAAGTATCTATGTACTGACAAAAAGATAAATGAGGGAGTATGGTAGAATCTGACTAAAACAACACATAAATGTAAAACTACATACTGAATCTTGAAAAAGGTTGTAGCAGAAAAAGTGTCTGAGGTCAGGGGTGTGCTAATTAATGCATTTAGTTAAAAAATATTTATTAGATAGATGGGAACAAGCAAGGGATATTTACTTCCCACAAGCTATTACATGGTGTCCAATCATAGCAACTAAAAAATAAAACAGATTGTTAAATTCTATTTTATTCATTGATGTAAGTTCCACTGAAGTTTAATGTTACTCTCTTGCTCAAAGATAGGCCATCTAAAGAAAAGATATGAAAAAGTATCCTCATGTAATCAAAACTTACATTTATAGTTGACTACAAAAATTATTCTGAAATCTTTTATATTTATGTAATTCCTCCATTTCTGCTTTTAAATAAATACATTAATTTCATCTTTAACACAGCTGGATGAGGATGTTAACTGCAAATATCTCCTGATTTAATTTTTTTCTATCCCAGAGTGAAAATGCTTGGCAGCTGGGCCAGTGGAGCAAACTATTGTTCAGCTCCCCAGTAAATTATTTGAGTATCCAGAGAATACAGAGTATAGCCTACTAAAAATTAGACTGCTTTGAAAACTGACATCAAGCTGGCTTCAAAAGGAAGAACAATCTTTTAGAAAACTATCACTTGGAGTCGCTTGTCCTTCACCATTTCTATTAAATAACTCCTACCTAGGATTGAAGAAATTAGTAGGAATGAAACAGAATTAGTACTTGGAAAAAATAGATGATGTAGTCATTATTTCATCATAAACATCATCCCAAAACTGTGAATGTTAGAACATATCTCCACAAAACTGTACATTTAGATGCATTTTTTGACCATGTATTTTCCCACAAGGGATTCTTCACTGAATCAGCCAGTTACAGCCTGCCCCACAAAGGGTGAAATTACAGCCTTCCTTTATGCTTTCACAACTGATTTTCCCCTGAAGCATACATCTCTGAGTGCATCAAGCAGGGAAGCGGCACCACACAGCAGCCTATTATATAATGCAAAAGTAAGAAAGCTAATGATTAAACAGCATGTCCTCTAACAATACAATTACATGAAAGAGTAGAGTAAGCATAATATTGTCTCTGCCTGAATGATTTATAATTGGAGGCAAAAGAAAACTTCATTTTCTAACCATTACTTGGTAGTTTACAGAAATGTCGCACTATACTAGCAACATTGATCTGCAATTTTCTATGAAAAGCCATCTTTCCAAGTGGTTCTGAGAAAGGTGATAATACACAGTAAAATGAGGAACAAATAATTTCACATAGCTCTGGAGGGATAAGCACTCTTCTCCCCCTTCCTAAGTCAATTTTTACCATTCAAAGTATATTTGAACCAAAATTATATAAGCATCCTTTTAGCTGTTGGTTTCATCATGGAGATGGAGGGTATACTAGAAGTTATTGATGACTTTTAACACCTAAGGGACCTGAACAGGCTAGAGAACTGGGCTGACAAGAACCAAATGAAGTTCAAAAAGTTCAACAAGACTTTTACCTGGTGAGGAACCCTAAACACTTGCATAAGCTGGAGGACATCCAACTGGAAAGTAGTTTGGCAAAAAGAAACACCTGAAGATGATTTTTGACATACAAATTGAACAAGAGCTAGCAATATATATTTTTTTTTTTTTGGCAAAGCAGGCCAGTGGCATCTTGGGCTGCATTAGGAAGAATGTTGTTCCTAGACTGAGGAAGTCAATGCGTCATCTCTACTCCTCATTAGTGAGGCTGCATCTAGAGTACTATGTCCACTTCATAGAATCATAGAATGTTCTGGGTTAGAAGGGACATCCACGTTCTTCCTAGTGCAGCAAGGACATAGACAAACTGGAAAGAATTAAATTAAGGTTCACAGATGACAAAAGGACTGGAACATTACACATATCACAACAATAAGCTGAATAGACTTCCCAAGGTCTTAACTTCAAATGTTAACTGGTACAGAAAATAAGCAGCAAATATACTCTCCAGGATTTTCAAGCTCAGAATCCTGTCATGGAAGAAGCAGAGGACTTCTGCTCTGAGATGCCAAGACTAAAACAACAGTGGAGGTACAACTGAGACCAAAGAAGGCTCCAAGCATCAGCTAGTTAATAACCTCTTAGTGCACTGACCTTTTCCCCTTTACCCTTCCCATGGGCACCTCCACACAACATAGACTCCTTTTTTCTGTACCCTTCCCTAAGTCTTTCCTCTGCACAACCAGCTAACTCCTTCCCATCCCTTACACAACTGCCTAGCCACATTTGTCCATCATACAACATCCTACCTTATCTGCCCCTTGCACAACCACTTGAGTCTTCTTCCTCACAGGACAGCCAACAAACTCCCACCAACTCTTGGCTAGCTAACCCACTCTTTTATAATACCCATTCTCCTAGGACCAAGCCTGTGACCTCATTTAAGGGCAAGGCTGTTCCCACTCTTTGGCAATCAGTACAACTGCAATTCATCAGGGGAAGATTGCCTTCAGTACTATCCTTACTCTCCTATAATCCGTCCTCCCACACTAAAATTCTCCAGGGACATCAAAACTATCAAACACTCCCAAATCCCCCTATATTTTAGTAGCCAAGCAGCCTTCTACTTTGTTTCTATGGGATAGCCTCCTCACTCAATAGAAATGTTAGGTGTCTTGCTTATTCATTAGTTACACACACCCATACCTGCTCTTCAAAAATTTGGAAGGGGTTTGAACAACATGTAGTGATTGTGCCTAGTAAGTTTGCTGACATAAGACTACTGAAAATCATAATACATAATATCTTAATATTTAGAAGTAAAATAAACATTGACTACATTATAAATATGTGTAATAGATGTTCATGCAATTGCAGATATTTAAGTCTTGATAATGTGCCCAAAACTTGTATTAAATGCCAGATAATCTCCAAATGTAGCATAAGCTGGCAGAAAATGGAAAAAAACGCTATGGTATTGATCTTGTTCCTAACTACAAGTGACTTGTTATTTTGCTCAAAATAGCCTCTCTTATGTAAATCACATCAGGTAGTCCAGATGCAGGCAGTAAGACTGAGCTGATACGTTTTGAGGATACATTCTTATTATAGTCCTTAATCTTGAGAAAAGGTGCTGTCATTTCATAATTTATGACTAGCCAAGAGCTCCCATGTCTTCAGCAAAAAAAAAAAAAGATTCTCCTAGTGCTTCACAGAGAATTGTCTAAATTCATTGTTTTCACATTTCATCCTTTTCCTTTAAGATTTGAAATATGGAAAACCAATTGATCATGATATGCTACTTACATAAGTAATTTGACTTGTTCTTAATAGATATAATTATGTTCCTGAAGTTGCTTGTTAAACAAAGTCACAGACTCCTTAATTACAAGACTTCTTTCACTATGAGATTCCTTTACAATTCAGGACACAGGTAAATTTTACTCTGTTCCAATGCCACAAATTTCAATAATCCAAAGCTGCAGTGAAAATCAGAATTTATGAACACTCTTTTTTTTTATTATTTCTCCCTTCAGGGGGCAGCCATATAACTATGGTATCCATGTGTAGTCTTTGATCACAGGATAACAGAAACTGCATACTGTGCTAAGAAAATGCATCAGAAAGAACCAGTGTGCTGTTTCCTCCAGCTCTTTGATCATTTTGATAGATTTCAGAATTTAAAAAAAAGTGTTTGAAAAAGTCATTGCTAACTCCAAACACATTTAACTGACTTCATTAACCAAATAATGACTATTTAAGAAAATACATTAGAAATATGAACAACAACAAACAAGAAAAGAAATTCTATTAAAAAAAGGTATAAAACCTAGGAAAGACAAAAGAAAATTCTTCTTTGTTTGGGTTTTGGGGTGGTTTTTCTTTTTCGTATTGTTACATCAGGACTTTTGCTTGTTTTAACTTGGACTATGATTTAATGCCTTTATCACCTAAGAGTATAGTAATTCATTATTTCTCTTCATGTTTAAAATTAATGAATAAAAAATACTGCTATACAGGAGGAAACAAGATATAAAACTACATTAAAATAGTCATCCTTAAGAATCTATCTTAAGAACTGTTGTTCTTTACAAGTCTTCTTTTATCTACTTCAAATGGAAAGACAAAAATGAACCAATATCATGTATGTTCCTTTCTTCAATGCCAGTATTGCAAGGATCCTATTCTTCACATACCCTATCCTAAAATATGTCAGGTCCCAATATATGAGGAACTTGTAATTAATTAATCCAAACTATTATTTAATCTATTTGTACCTATACTTTGAGACAACCGACTATTTTATCAGAGGCATACACAGACACACACACACACACGCATATCAAAAAGGTCCCAGTGGATATACTTGCTTTAAACACAAAAATATGCACTACTGCCATTTTTGAAAACAGTAACTTATTTCTAAGTATGTTCACAGTCAACATCTTCATGCAATTCCCTAAATATTTTATCAAAAACCCTTTTGCTATTACCTCTACCTCTACCTGCCTGAGTGACTTCTGAGCTTTTTTCTTTCTCAGCTTCTCGATTATAGATGAGCTCAAAGAAACAGATTGCTATTCATGCTCTAGATAAGGTCCAGGTATGGTTCAAATATTTACAAAATGAATGCAATCTTGTGAAAGGCAGTATTTTCTTTTGTGTAGTATCTTTTACTGTTTCCTAAAGGAAACTTAGGCTACTTCTTTCTGAAACATAATGTACAGCAGTAACAGCAGCTGTATTTCAGATGCTACTGAAGAGATACCTGTTCTAATATTTTCCATATTCAAATTAATACTTACAGAATTTAAACCATTTATTTGAGATTCATTGGAGCCTTTGTATTGAAGCACTGCGCATTTCATTTCACTGACCTGAAACATGAAAAATCCTAATTGGTGCATGAGTTAAGAATATCTTCTTACACAGATGACTACCTAAGTGAATGCCTTATAAAACAGTTTAGTATGAGTTCACAATTCTCCTCATGTTGACTAGGGCAACTAATTTTCACCAACAGCTAACATACAATTACTTAGACTTTATACCTTTCATGCTTGCATCTTACAACAGGCTTGGGAAGTCACTGAAACAATCATATATATACATATATAACCTTAGGTAGCGTCACATTTTCTTCTGAGTACAAGGCATTGTATTTCCTCTACTCTATGTCACTCCAAAACTCTATGTTCAAACACCATAGCCTTTGATTCCTTATTTGTTTTCCAGACACCTTTATAAGGTGTCAGCTGGCATGCCTGGCTTTGGTGTTTCTATTTTCAGCAATAGGAAAACCTGCTCCCTTGCCTCATGCCAGGAGTGTAGGTGACCTGTAAGTTTTGGTATTTCTTGTCTAAGTAAATTTGGTGTTGGATAAAACCCAGACTCCTACAGTGAAATTCTACAGTGTAAACTGTAAATGTTGAATTGCTTAATGTTCTGGATAAGTAATCTAGTGTTTCCACACTACTCCTTCTCTTAATTCCTCTAAGAAGAGCTCTTGTAATATAATCAAGTTAAACTTTGGTTTAGTTTTAATATCAGCATCTATAACATTTGCCACCAAATTTAGTACTTGTTGATGTTTAGACATTGGGAAAACAAAGAATAGATGACTGTCTTTTACTAAAGGCCTTTTACTTCCCTAATTACATTTATTCAATTACTTGTAATAGGGGAAAAAAAAAAATCTCTTTTAACTAACAAAAAACCAGCTCCAGAACTTTCAGTTATAGAGTTTGTGCACTGCAGCAGCAAAGACCTAGACTTGTAAATTAAGCATGTTGTGACACCATAACTCTGAGTACATGTCACATTTCTTTAATAATAAATTACTACAGCTTGATAACAGATGAATTTCATTCTTTTTAGTCAATTTCGCAGCCTATTCTTGCCATCATAGAAATCACAAGAATGGGCTTAAGATAGACCAGACAGAAGAATGGGAGATGAAGAAAATGAAAGTTGAAGGTGGGGAAAGAAGAAAAAAACAGGAACAGAAAGAGGAAAGAAAAAAATCAGGTTGGAGGGAAGGAAGAAATAAGGTTATGCTAATTTGTGATCTTCATTCTTGTACTTTACCTTGTAAACTTTTAGTTATTTATTTTATAAAAAATACATAGGTTGGATCTATTTGCTCCACCTGTTACATATTAAGTCATCTGGTGTGAACCTCAAATTTCATTGTTTTATGGGTTTTTTGGGGTTTTGCTTGTTTGTTTGGCTGCCTTTTTATTATTATTATTATTTTTTGGCACAACATGCATGTTTTAGGGAAAGTTTTGCTATAGTTAAGATAAATTCAAGAGGAATGCAGCAGGAGAAATACTTCAGCAAACAGCCAAGTACTCACCAAGTACCCAGGGTATTCTCACAGTGGACAGAACTGGTGTTGTCTCAAGCCAAAATTAGAGCAGGACAGATGTTAATTAATAACTTTGAGCTAAGAAAGTCCCAGTAATCGAATATTTTATCTTTCTTCCCTGAAAAACATGAAAAGTTGTATCATCCTAATAGTTTACACAATATCTGGAAATCCACAGACCTTCTGTAAAGTAGAAGAAATGTTTTCAGTCTTGAAATGTTTTTATTACTCAAGACCAACACAATCAAGTAAACCTAAGAGATGCAAATGGACTTGGAAAGCAAAGTCATAGCTTGATCCCTAGTTCTCTTTTCTGTCATGTCTGCTGACATTCACTATGTCTTCCTTAGTGAATAGTTTATCAAAAACAGCCCAATTTGGAAAAAACAAACAAACAAACAAACTACTTTTACCATTGACTTTGAGCTGTCTACAGGCTTTGAAGGATGTAAATGATATTATCATTTAACTTCATTTTTCAGAGTAACAGGAGATTGATAATATTACAACTCAAACCTGGAAAATCACTATCAAATACACTATCAATTTTTTTCTTCATATTAAATACTTTATCTTTTCTGCCATGCTTAATATGTGGGGTGTTGCAAATATGAAACCTTTCCCAATCATCACTGAAAACCCTGGCTCATCTGCTTTTTTTAGTCATAAATAATGAGCCAGTTTGCATGATTAATACAGGAAGAAGACTTTGTACAAGCTGCATAGTTTAATTGAAGCATAAATCATGCAGCTGGTTAAAACTCAGAACGATTATAATAATAAATGATTATATTTTCTCTACTTGCTTTGCATGCTTAATATAAAACTAAATTAATGCTCGTCTGGTAGCCACTACATAACGGTGGTTGTAATCAGCTGCCAAGATGCTATTAATCTAGTTGACAGGTGGTTCAGAAAGTTGAAGTACCTATGCTTTTTAGAAACAATTATTAGTGGAAATCTACAGAAAATCCCATGTTCAGTGAATAATTTCAAATCTGTGGTTAATTCTAAACATAAAGGTATTCCTACTGTTTCAGCATTGACCCAGACACACAGCTAACTCCATATGCTTGGAGGTGTTATTTAATGATTTGGCAAAAAAATCCAGAGTGACTTAGTCTTGAAATTCAGTGTTTGGAATCTGCCTGATTCAATTCCAATCTCTATTTTTGATCCAAAAACTACCACAAGGTATGTTTCAAAATAGATCCTACTTTCTGACAGTTTATTGGGGCTTTTTTAGCAATTAAAACCAAACAAACAAACAAACAAATCCACACCAAATTCTCTGCTCTGGGAATTGTCAAAGGAGAAATTCTTGAAATTCACCCACTGTGGTGCCCAGTCACTCAGTAATGTTTTTTCTAAATGCTGGCATCTCATACAGAAGAATAATCACTACCTTTGCAGAATGAAAACTTTCCTTCACAGATAAGCTTCCCTAACCATGCAAAAATCTTGCTCAGAAAAATGTTAAGAACAATTTTTATTTTTTTAATAATTATATTCACGTTTCACATTAAAAGCCCCAAACCAACAAAAAATTTTCTCCAAAGCATTTCAAATTTTCATTCACCCTCATTAATGTGTGCTTGCTGGTGCTACCTTATTGTCTGTAAGACGGCAGCCAATCTTCCAAGCTTATTTTTTGCCTTCATCAAAGTAACACCAAAGATCCTGGACAGGAAAAACCTGAGAATTTTAGAAGAATTCCCCAATTTTCCTCTTGCAAGAGGACAGATAAGTGAAGTAATGACTGTGGCATGTAGACCTTGGCTGGACACCAAATGCCCAACAAGCCACTCTATCTGTCACCTATTCAACAGGATAAGACGTTGGGTGGGAGGTGGGAGAAAATATCTTGTGGATCAAGATAAAGATAGTTTACTAAACAAAAGCAATGGTTACACGTATGCAAGAAAAAAATAAAAATTGTTTCTCTATTTGCCACCAGCAAGGAATGCTTGTCCACTTTCTGGGAAGCACAGCTTCAGAATGTGTAGCACTTGGTCTGGAAGGTGAATTGTATTGTGTTGTAACTATTGTAATTATTGAATGCCCTACTTCCTCCTCCTTTTTCTTAACTTTTGTCTTTTAGCTGACAACGTATGCTATGGAATCTCCCCTCTCGTCTGACTGGGTCAGCTGACCTGGTTGTGTCCTTTCCCAAGATTTTGCTCACCCCCTGGACTACTGGTGAAGAGACAATGCTGGTATTGTGCCAGCACTGCTCAGAAGAAGCTAAAACAGTGGCATTAATCAAAACATTTCTAGCTATTAACACACATCATTGTGAGGGATTCTGTGTTAGTAACAATACCCAATTGAATTAAAAGTCTTAAGTCCTATTTAAATGGCACAGGAAGAAATTAAAAATTCTACAACTACTAAACGAAACATACTCTACAGTAATTTTGAGGACTTGCTCTCCTTTCCTTAATATTCAAGTTAGGCTGGACTGTGGAGGTTGAGACCAATTCAAACTTCAACACCATGATTATTAATTGCATTATAATACAGCCACAAATAACACTTATCTTGACCAGCTTGGTAATATTTTGCATGATTTCTGCAAAGCTCATTCCTCAGTTTTTGTCCAGTGCCCATCAAAATAAGTTGAAAAAGATTGGGTGGCTACCCCTACATTCTAGCTTTTTTGATTAAGATACGTCAGACAGAGAGACTATCTTTTTGTTTCAAGAAGCATTAAGCAATGCCAGGAGTAGAATGTCTTGCAGGGATACCACTGCTAGCTAGAACTGAGTTGTCAAATAATGTGCTGCATATACTCCTCTTTTCAAGGAAAAGAAAATAAAAATTATGCCCTCAAAACATAAAAAATCTAGAGTATATCTATTTCACCACACGAACCTTATTAAGTCCAAGATGAAAAAGGTTTTCCTTCCAATATTTTTGGTATCAAACAACCTTCGCAGTGACATTTCTCATATTTCTGTTAAGGGTGAGAACTTCTGTTACTATCCATTTTACAGGATCAATAAGGACCATTCATAGGGTAACTGACCACAAGGAGCAAGCAAACCTTATAACTCTCACTAGGAGACTTCTTTCCTCATAAGTCTAATGCACATAAATCTTAAATAAAACATTTCATTGACCTTCTCAATCCCCTTCTAACCTCATCTCCAGGTTATTATTACATGAGAGGTGCTATTGAGAAAAATAACTACCTCACTTAAGCTTACTGATTCAAGACTACAAAAAATTGCCAGAAATAAAAACAGACAAATAAACCAAGAGTTGTTTTCCAAGTCTTCCTAAGGCTACAGTTAATTTTATGAAGGTTTCTTGGGTGAAATATAAGGAGTTGATCCTACTGATTTTTTTTTTTTAATCAAAGTTGAATAAAATAGTAACATGAAATTGCTAAAATAAACTAAAATTCAAGTATGGGACAAATAACAGTCTGCACACAGGTCAAAAATATCTACTAAATGATAATACAACATTGGGTAGAACTAAAATTATTTTGTTAAAGTCACATCCTTCAGACATAATGTTGCCTACAATCCACTTTCAAGATTATTACATCATTTAAATATGAGAGACATAACAGAATATTTGATGAGTGGATTGCAATACTAATAGAAATACTACAGATTTTTTTATGTACATATAAAATAGGGCAAACAACCAAAGGGCTATATTTTCATTCATTCATAAATGAAAAAAATTCATTTCATTTCATAAATGAAGTTATTTTCATGACTAACTTATTAACTTCTAGAAACAATGAAATTTATGAATGTGGGAAGTTTCCAGAACTTATTTCCAGAATATATTACTTTCTACAACTACCTTCAGCTATAGAGGCAAGAAAATCTACTTTCATCTACTTCCATCACTTTCAACTTTCATCTAATTTTGTCCAAACTTCCTCATGTCATATATCTATTGACTGAATAATATCTAAATTGTAATTACAAATTTTCAGCCTTCAATATCAAATTTTCCACAATATTCACTGGCATAATATCAATCAAAATTTATATATATTTAACCATACTTTCTTCAGAAAGCTAAAAGAATCCCTGCAAGTTTTTAAAATTATCTGTAACTAGAATAAGCTTATTTCCACTGTTGTCCACAGTGCATAGTATACAACGTTTCCATATTCTCAAAACCTATGTTATTGAGCTATGGATAAAATTTGTTGAACTTGCAAGTGAATGTTCATATTTAAACCTTCATATCAGAGTGCATGAACCTCTTACATTTATTGTCACTCGATGCATCTTTCCTAAACATCATTCACAAGGAATATGGCAAATTTTCAAAGCACTTATCATATTATCAACTTGTATATATATTCCAGATAAGTAAGATTTCTCCAAATTAGCTATTGACCAAGTTGTGATATATCTAGAATATCCCTTCTGAAAGTAATTAGTTTGATTTTACTATTTCCAGAGCCACAGCATTTAATGTAAGTTATCCCAGTCTTTATTGACACAGGCAGTCCAGATGAACTCCAGGGGCACTGCATGTTATATTGTAACCTACCAAGCACACTAAAAACAGGGCAGGATTCAACACAGTGCAGATTATATTGTAATCATCACAGCAATATGAAACATGCATTAATTATGTCACGCATCAAGCTATATTGATTGTCTAATCACTTAACACTGTAAACCTTTGCCAAATGCATGTTAACAAATTATTGTCAAAAAGGTCAATCTTGTATAGCAAATTAGGCGATATTCCCTCTAAGTGGCACTACTTAACCAAATTCATTTGGATGGATATATATTTGCAGGCTCCTGTGTTAGGAAAATAAGTAGTCTAATTTTTATTGAGTGTCCCTAGAAGATGATGACTTGTGCAATCAGATGGCTTCTTTAAGCAATTAAACTTGAACTTGGATGTGAACTTTTGGAACGTCACTTTGAAACACCCTGGTTTGAATGCAACACCTCGTTGGCCTTACTCAAACTGACAGATCACCAGGTGAGAAGAAATGGAATTTTAGAAATAGGTTTTACCATTTCAAAAGTTTATCAGTGTTCCCAGATCTTTTTCTGAGAATGCCAGCACTGACAACAATGACTTTTTCTTCTGGGTAACAAAGCCTGAATAATTTTCTGCCAAGTAAGGCTCTGCATACACTGAATGGTGTCCTTAATTTACAAGAAGAAGGAAAGGGGAGTCAGAATTGCTAAAAAAATATTTTTAAAACCCTAGCAAGATGTGGTAGAATTTACTAACATGAAATATCTGGGAGGAGGTAGTAGGAGAAAAAAGGTTTCTTATGCTAGAGAGAAAAAAGAAACAACAAAAGTCAATACAATACCAAAAGTTTTCCATATAAAAATTAATTTAACTTTCTCCAAAGCATGTTACATACAATAATACTGATTAATGAAAGCTCTGAGGCTCTAAGGACATATTTCAAAAACTTCTACTGGAGGATTAAATCTGCATTCACTGATACTATAGTTTTTATAAAGTTTCTTCTAAAAGTGAGTGTATTAAAAAAGTAGGAATTATAATAATAATTCTACAGTTGGATAATACCTTTGTTCCATTCATTTAAATATTAAAAGTCTTGATCAATACTACATGAAGAGAAATATAATTTCAAAAACATCATCTTTAGGATAAGAGACAAGGCTGTACCAAAACGCTACCACTCCCAAACTCCGTTTTTGTTACTGAAAAGTGGTGGCAACAATATGTCCGAAATAAGATAGTTCAAGGTATCCTGGAAGAGTTTGATAACCTGATTAAAAGTACATGAAGTCATCTTTTTGAAGTGTATAAATCAATGTTTGCTTTGCAAGGAAACAGCCCAACTTTTGTGAAGCAGTAGCTGTAATAGACAATACCTTTTTAATGGAATTGTAAATTGCTAATTTCCCAACATTTATCCAGGTATTTAAATTGGTGTTATTTGTATAATTAAATCCACTCTTTGTTCTGTAATAAAAGCTGCAAAAACCCCAGGATATTAATAAAATAAAATAGTGTCATAATTATAATAGCATTGCAAAGAAAGGCAAGAACAAATTTTCCCCATAATTTGATTGTGTACGTAAATAAAATTAGCATATAAAATGTACTTGCAGGCAGAACAGTTCCATACCAAAGAAACCAAGGTATCTGGTGGTTGGTTGAGCAATTCTACTATGAAGAAAGGCTGACAGAGGTGGAAAAGTTCAGTTCAGAAAAGAGAAGGCCTCAGGAAGACCTTATTGTGACCTTTCAGTATCTGTAAGTGGGGCTTATGATAAAGGCACCTTTTATCAAGGCCTGTAGTGACAGTACCAGCTGACTTTTGTACTGTCACTACAGGCCTTGATAAAATTACAGTTCTAATCCATTTGTATTGAATGTAAGAAAGAACATTTTTTAAGATAAAGGTAGTGATAACTGGGGGTGGGCTGCCCAGAGAAACTGTGTTCAGGAACAGGGTGGATGGGTCTTTGAGAAAACTGGTCTAGCAGAAGGTGTCCCTGGCCATGGCAGACAGTTGGAACTTTACAGGTCCATTCTCACTCAAATCACTCAACCATTCTATGACTTTTTGTAATAAAGAAGTGATTTATTGTATTTTCATAGCTAAAGACTGAAAGAATATGAAAAAAGAACTTTCTTAAACAGACAAACTTAAGCAGATAGTCTTTTAACGAGTTCCCTATTAAGGAAGCACCAAGGAAATTTGTAACATATATAGGGTTACACACAAGACTTCAGAACTTTTAAGATTTTTTTCCTTCTTTAGTCCTAAAACATGATTAATTTAAAAAGCAGTCATAATCATTCTCTAGACATATTCTGTGGAAATTAGTATGTGAATCATGGTTCTGTTTTTGCTGTTAATATACACTCTAATTGATTTTTAAAAATTAGAAATGTAATAAGCTATAATCAAGCTAAAAGGTTTTATTTCTATTTATGTCTGCAGTGGATTGTCTTTGGCAGACGACCAGGCCCAATCCAACTACTCTCTTATTCTTCCACCTCAACAGAGGATGGGAGAAAATAAAACCAAAAATCTTGTGGTTCACAATAAAAACAGAAAGATCACCATAACACCCAAAACCAAGAAACTTGAGGAACATTAATTTAATTTACTGGGAACTAAAAATAAAGTAGGATGCTGAGAAATGAAAGAAAAACCAAACCACGTTTTGTTCTCCTTCTCCTTCCCCCCCACAAGGCGACACAAGGGGATTGGGAAAAACCTGAATGCTTGAAGTTGGAAGGGACCTCCTGAGATCACCTGGTACAACCCTACTCTGCTCTGACAAGGACACCATAGCTGGGTACACTGGGTCACGTCCAGGCAGTGTTGAATATGCCACACAACCTCTCTGGGAAACTTGTGCTCAGTCATCCTCACAGTAAAAAGTGTTTCCTGATGTTCAGAGAAATCCTTCTGTGTTGTATGCTGTGCACATTACCTCTGGTCACCACTGAAGAGAGAACCAGGCTCTGCTGCCTTCGTAGCCTCACTTCAGGTATTTTATGCACACTGATGAGGTTTCATGGAGTTTTCTCCTCTTCAGCCTCAACAGTCTCACCTCTTTCAGCTTTTGTAGGCAAGATGGTCCAGTCCTTTCATTAAGCTTGTGACCCTTTCCAATTCATGTCCTTGCTGTTCTCAGGAGCACTGATGTGAGCAAAGAACTCCAGGTTCAGTCCCACCAGTGTTGAGTAGAGGGCAGAGATCATCTCCTTTAACCCAGGGAAAACACTCCTCTTACTTCAGCACAGGATGCACAAATTACACTTTCAGCATTTAAAGTACATTTGTGAAAAATACAAAACTAAAGGTCAACTTCTAGGGTTTTAGCAAGTTGTATGGATGAAGGCATGTGCTTAATCTAGCATCTTGTCCAGAGTAATGACAGAAGAATCATTGAGGCATGAAGCCATAACCTCTAGAGAGTTCATCACAATCATTAATCACTGCACCACATTCGTTTTTGTTTTCTGCTTTCCAAGATGGAAGTGCTGACAGAAAGAGATTTCATTGTTTGTTTACTGCATAAATTAAGTTCAAAACACCATCAAACCTTGTTGGTGATGGGGAAAGAAAATCTAAATAGTTGATTTTACTTAAAGAGTGAATGTCTCATGCATCTGTTTCACAAGATAAAAGAGCATCTCAACTCAAGGTTACTGGTTGACAGCCTGATTAGACCAGCTAGCACCCAAATTTATCATTATTCTACAGTTCTAAAGTAAGACAGGTGATGAATATCCAGGTCATAACAGAAAGATGTTCTAGTTGACAAACACATCCTTTAACTTGCTTAGTGTTCTTACAATCAGCAGCAGAGGACAAGGAAGAATAAAAATGGAAGCCTCAACATTCTCCTTGGCAGGGGTGAACTGACTGTACAGAGACACTAAATTGTCATTAATCTTGCTATCCTGTTTGGTGAATAACAAAAGGAATAAACTGCATGCTGTCTTTGCATCGCAAAAAAAAACCCAGCCCAAACTTGCGATTTATCATCTCTGCCAATAACCTCCTAAAACAAGATTTACTTTAAAAAAAGAAAAATATAAATAACTCTAAATAGTATGAAGATAAAGACATATAAAGATATGTCTTTGTATAACTAATTTTAAAAGATAATGTAATGCAGTTTTGAAAATATTTTCCCTTTTAATTTCAACTTTAAAAGTTTTTATTTTATGCAGTAGGACTTACAAAATAGCAGAAGAGTAGATTTATTTTCCTTTATTCATAAAAAGAGGATTGTTAATTGCATTGCATGAATGGTGGCAGTTGCAAGCTTCAGATGTGCTGTGAATACCTTCAGAAAAGGGGTGTGGGGGTGTCTGTGCAGGAATTATGGGGTGTCTTTATTGTTGGGTTTGTGGTTTTTTTTTTCCCCAGACAATGCACAGAGCTAAATAACCAAATAACCATGTAGATACATTTTGAAAGCTAAGAAAATATGTTTGCATAATGGCTTTGCCTAGAATCATGTCTTCAGTCCACCAGTGTGCCTATGTTTCAGATAAACAAGTGAATTTCAGGTCAAGCCTAGGAATCAGCAGCCCTACACTTTTTAAGTGAAGAATGAGATACCAGTTAGATCACTTTTCTTCCTCTCAAAATGTCACAAATATTTCACTCCCAAATCTCACTTGTCTTGGTAAAGCCTCCTGCCTCTATGTTCCTAAAGTTGCAGCACACTTTCTTAGTAGCTCAGCTAGGTTTGACTATTGATTTCTTACTAAGCACCATTCTTAAGACAATAACTGAAGGAGGATTCAAAATAACTTTGCAAGGTGAATTTAAGCATTGGTGATTCTGTTGACAACTAGCTAGGAAGTAAAAACTCCAGTGTTTATGTGTTCAAAAGTGGACCTAAAGCTTTTTCCTTTTATGAAAGTAAACTGCAGACACTCATCACTACTTCTTTAATATGGTTTAGTAATCTTTTAGCACTGGACAGCACCTGTTTTCTCCCAGTACATAGCGGTCATTTGTGAATTGGCTCAGGAGACTGCAAGATTAAAATTACTGCAGCCCTCTTCTCTTCTTTAAACCTTTCTTAAAGGTCAACTATAAACAGAGGAAGGACAAAACGCTTCTTGGATCTATAGTTTTTGTGCAGTTCCAGCCATCAAATAAATCAATAAAGATTTACACAGCTTAGCATCAAAAGTTATGCATTAATTATGACATCTTCAATACATTTAGCTTTTTGCAATGTTTTCATGAGGTCTGAAGAGAGATTGTAATTGTGCAAACATATTCCATCTATGGCTAATTTTTCATGAAATACTTAGAATAAAACTCAGATGATTTGTAACTGTTTCCTCCAATTCCTTAATTGTTATTTCAATTTTTTTTTTCTTCCTAAACTTTAGAAAAATATTTAACATCTTTTCCTCAACACTGAGTCATAGTGCTTCATTTTGATACTGTTTCAGTCTCAGTTGGGGATTGGGGAAGGAAAACTAAAACAAACAAAACTTCAGAATTCCTGCTACGTCACTGAAATCTTAGTCATATTAATGTGTAAAGCATAAACAGAGAATAAAAAAGGACATACATAGTGAAAGGCAGATTAAATGCATGTTTGAAATGTCAATGATGTCTGTTTCCAATTCTGAAGGACTTTCACAGAAAGAGGAAATTTGATATTATTTAAGAATGTACATTTAAGTTTTCCACATGGAAATGTTTAGATCAGTTGAACATTCTACTAAGCAACAGGTAAATATGAGCTTAACAGAATTGTTTTGCATTTTATTTCAAATTTAAAAGTGACATCTCTGACATCAAAACATCACATAAGCTGCAAAAAAAAAAAAAAATTCTGGAGTGGGTTTCGAAGGGCTGTGCATTAACTGCATGTGGCACAACGCACAGATGTTCCAGAAAACAAACGTTTAAATCTAGAAGACAAGGCTCAAGTCGCAGGTATTACAATATCATGATTATTAAAGATGTTCCTTCTCAAAGGATTAAAAACTGAATAGGTTTATTGTTTCTCTGAAACTATCTTAAACATACATGGTACCACTGGACATTTGGAAAGGTAAGGCATGGATGTGGGTCCAACACATAATATATCAATTGAGATCCAAGTGTTTTTCCAGACCATTTCCCCAACATTTTCCAGATTAGAGTAACTAGAGACCAGATGAGGAAAACGTAAGAGCATGCCATTGCAAAATAAATACTAAACTGCTGCCTAAGTTTATATATAAACTTCAGATAATCTGATAAATATTTATTATTAGATTTGTCATCAGATTTATCATTAAGAAGAAATATTCTCCCAAAATCTAACAGCGTGTTTTAAACATTTTAGTTTTCATCTATACCACAAATTTCCTGCAATTATCTAAGATTTTTGTCCAAGACAGGCACATGTTATGTTTGAGCTGTGCTACAAAGTACTACAGCTACCTTTTAAAATATCTTTCTTTTGACTTCTAATTTGCTGCAGAACATTCAAAAAGTATCCTGTGATCTTTCATTAACTCTGTTAGATTGAACATCTCTTGCATTCTTGCTTGTGGTACCACAGGGCAGGATGAGACAGCCAGGTCCATATGACATAAGATGTGACCAGAAACTCCAGAGAATTAGTACATAACAAAGGAAACAAGCCATCTGAGGATTTCACAGTTTTCTGTCCTCTGTATTCTCCTATGTCAGATCTATGTCAAGCTCTAAGTGATAGATTTTTGAGAGAAACTGAAACAGTATCTTGTAATTTTTCATGTTTATATACTTATTAAAGTCAGAAGTGTAAACAAGAAATTATTGCAGAGCTCCTAGTCACTAGAACGCTATTAATTGATATTCACATGAGCCACTTCCAACCCTCCAGGCACCATCCATGGGGTTCACAGTGACTCGCTCTGAAAAACGAAACCCCATTACCTCAATACTGATTTTGCAACTAAGAAAATAGTTTCAGCAAATTTGTTAATTAAAAATAATAGGAACTTTTATTCAGCTTAAGGGTGTAACTATATTTCTTATTTTAGTGTCCATCTTCTGCTCTTCTTTCACTGTCTGCAAGTGAAAACTGAAAAAATAGGCTATAAGATACAGATCTACATCACTTTTCATACCCTCTCCCTTTTATTCCCATCTCCTAGTCATATTAGACCCTTTCCACACTGTCGCCCTGACATCACAGGTCACCTTTCTATACATGTTCATGTGTGTGAAGCATTTATCAAGCTCTTCCTAGAAAAAATTCCACCCTTAACAAGTGACATCAAGATTCACAAATATATGGGAGTAGAGAAATAACTATTGCAGCTGGTCCTCTGCAGCAACAGAACTCTATTTATTTTTTATTTCTTCGTCTTCCAATTTCCTTTTGTCACTTGGGGCCAACTTTCCTCTAACAATTTTCTTCATTTCCAGAATTTTGATGTCTCAAGACTTGCCCCTAAGAAAAGAAAACTATCCAGGGACTATGTAATCCCAGACTTGTAAAAGCTGCAACTGTTACTTTATGGTGTAGATACAATTTGCTGTACAAAAGTAGTAAAATGTATTTGAAATGGAAGCAAATAAAATCTGCGGAATGAGCCAGGGACCATAAACACAGGGACAGCTTTACTCACACACTATGTGTAATTCTTTTGTTTCGAACTGGCAACATAACCTGAAAAGAAACCTTTTCCCTTGCAACAGTTGCTGTACCATACCTGTTGCATTCCTAAAATACTTAGTTATACACGTACAGTGGTTACAGCACAAAGCCCTACAGAAAATTTGTTTGTGCACAGCTCTTTTGTTTTCTCTTAATTACTTCTGATGGTGCAAGTGTCCACAATCATAAAAAATATCAAGCATAAAACAAAAAACATCACATTTATGACTAGGCTGCTGCACTTGAATGCATCTTGCAAGTTTTCCTCTGTGTGTTGTCATTTCTAGTGGCATAAACACACCTGAGAGGGAGAAGTGCTTCAAAGAAAACCTATTGAGTCTACCAAGGGCATCTGGCACAACTGATGTTCTTCTTCACTCTAAAGACTGATATAGGGCATCATCCTGTGTTGCTTCTATATGATTATAAAATATATATATATTTTGCCTGCCTCTTAATGATCACCTAAAGTTTGCCACAACATTCAGGTAAAATTAATGTCTAGCTTAATAGCAGAAACCCAAAATATTTTCTTATTGAAAATATATAAACCAGTTACTTCAATGATACATGACATACAAAGACAAAAGTAGTTATTTTATGGTGTAGTCTCAGAATTTGTCTAGATTTGTAAAACTCCTGAAAGACAGAGCAGGTCAATATATTTTTTCTGGGCAAAGTACATTTTTCCCCCTAAACTTATGTGTATTTTTTTCCTGTCAAATATTTGATGTCTTCTAATGTGAAACTCCACAGAAGAAACTTTTTAAATTACAATTTTCACAAGAAGTTCTTCAAACACCAAGACACAATATTTCTCAAATATTCTCATTATTTAGAAGAAAATCTGAATAAAAACTTTGCAAATAACATTAAATAGTTACTTTAAAGCACAAACAAGTCTATTTTCATAAAGAAGTCAATGTTCCTTGTGAGACCCTTCCAAGTCAGAATATTCTGCGATTCTGTGAAGGTAGATTTGCACATGTCTTCAATTGCCCTCCACCTTCAAGAGAATGGTATGACACAATAATATTGCAAGTAGATTGCATTACCTACCTTCTGTGAAAACAGAACTCAAAGGAAACTGAGGAGTAACAGTTGTGTTTTTACTGTCTAGAGAGATATTCAAGGGTTTGAATATCCTAGAAAAGTGTTTTAAGGCTTTACTAAACTAGAACATTTGTCTTCATATCCTATATGCCAGCCAACATTTTGGAGTGTTAAATGCACAGTGTAGACATTTAGGTTTATTTCCTTACACAGAAAAACAGACATGATAAAAACAAAATCAACATTTGAAAAAGACTCTGAGCTACCTATCAATTTGGAGTCCCCATTCAAGCTTCCTGATTTTGAAATGTGTACTTCATTTGTTGACACTATATCTTGTTCCTTTCGTCAGGCCATAAAGCACTGATACAAGCAGCTGAACAGTATTAAAATATCTGTGAAAATTTTTATCTGATCCAATGATGCTTTAAAAAAAATCCTGACTGACAGAGGGCTGAGATAAAAACTTGATGGCATAAAAAAGCATTAAAAATCATGGGATATGATCTATGAAGACATGAGAGTAACTACTTTTTTCTCAAAAAAATAGTGATTTAAAAGGAAGACTGAGAAGATCATCGTGATTAACTTTACTGATCCTCTTGCACAGCATAGAACTAAAAATCCCAAGTCAATCAACCAAAAAATTCAGAGGATTTAATCTAGTATTTCTGCACACACCACCCAATATTTACATAAACTGTAATATTAAACTTGAAAGTTACTCTGTCTTTATATAAAATTATCAATGTGATGAATAATCCTTCACTGTAGAAAAGTGGCTTAATTTTAATTAATAATAATTAACATTATAGTTTCAGTATCAATACATGTTTCTATATTTGTATTCCACACACTACCCAGACAAGGTTTCTGCCTAAGGAGTAATGTGACTTTACATGTCACTAATACAGATATCACTGACATAATAGTTCAGTTGTTCTTCAGAATCAAAGTTAACTTGTCAAATTTTCAATCCTTTTCAATAAAGGGAAATTTTGCAATGAAAACTGGCAAATATTAAAAACTTATCAATATTAAGAACCAGCATCTACTCAAGATCCTCTAATTCATGTAGTATAACTCATAAATTATATTATATTCTGATATAGATTAGAATTTAAATACTAGGTCTGCCCCATCTTGGAGTTTGTACTATAGGTGTAGGAAATTGTAAGCTATGATCTGATACATGTACAATAGAATATTTCCAAGCACAGACAGAAAGTTTTAAGAGCATGTTAAAAAAAAAAAAAATTCAGATTCACTAAGGAAATTTTTGTAAATAACAACTGCTTTTCCTTATACATGTTCATATGTTCTACTAACTTGCAAACAAATCCTTTGTTCATCTTCCATAAAGTTTTCTATGCATGTAATTCAGGATTGTCTCTTTTTAACTGCCATGTGTATCCCAGAAAGGAAAACAACACCTGGCTTGCAGTGTTATCAAAATATGCTGAGATTTAGCTGCAAAGAAAAAAGGAAGTATTGTACAACAACACAAATGTATGGGCAAGATGTCAGGCCAGAAGAAAATGATAACAGGCAGCTGTATGAAATAAGACACAATATGGATAAGTAACAGCTCCTATACTGACCATGCTCCACTTGCAATTTTGATGGCAGAGCTCTACATATTCTACCAGCATTTGGAAATAATTCACAAGGTAATTTGAAAAATTATCATTTGAGTGCTTGGTCATTATATTAAAATCCAGTAGGAAAATTAAAGGCTCTTAAAAATAAAGTGCTTTATCTCTTGGCTCACAAAAACCTCCTAGACTCTTTGCTTTTTGAATTCAGTGAATGGCTGTGCATAATAGCACTTGTTAGTGAAAAAATACCAAATCCATGCAAATATTTTGACAGCCTGTAGACAATACCACAATGGAGTAAAAGCTCTGCTCTCACTTGTCAAAGAAAAATCTAAGAGCCACAATTTATATTTAAGTTATGGACTCTTTGCTATAAGAAGCCAAACTGAAGAAGTATCTTCAGATAGTAGACTTTTCATTTGGCCCAGGGTAAGAGATGACGCAAGCTCTGAAATTTCAGTTGATTGTTTGCTTAAGATATATCTTCTTTGATTAAGTTTGGATTTTTAGTCTTTAGAACAAAGCAAGGAATTTATCTTCTTTGATTTACCCAAATCATGTTGATTTCTACTAATTCTGAGTACATCTGAAATAAAACAATTATAGAAAGTTATCCCTTTGCATGTATACTGGAAGAAACCTACAAAATACACATTTCAGTGGCAGCAGCACAAAGAGAAGAGATTGTGTTTTTTTCTAGAAATCATCTACATTTTCTTTCACAGGCACATTTTTTTTTTTTCCCCCTAAGATTGCTTTATAACGCTTTTCCGGGGGGAAAAAAAAAAAAAAGAAAAAAAAAAAAGTTGGAGCACTTCAGTGAGCCACACAAAAATCTAGAGATTTTAAGTCTTACATATACTTATAGGTGGCTCAATAAAGACTGAGATTAAGGAGAATCGGAATACATTTTGTGCACGGTTTAAGTAGTTTCATCACAAGTCCATAAATCTCCAGTTAAAAGGGAAACCTGAAAAAATTGTATTTTCCCAATGAAATAATCCTAACTTCCACTGAGAACTAGCCCTGGCTATTTTTTTGTTTTGTTTTGTTTTGTTTTCAGTTTAACATTTGATAAAGAAGAGGGTAGAATTTGCACTATGTGTGAAAGCTCATGTCCAATATATGTTTGGGTTTTTTTCAGTTACCACAGTTTAGCTGATGTCACTCTATTATTAAGCAATCATTTGAATAATATACAGAAGTTTACTAATAACTTAAATATGAGTCTTAGGCACTAGATTTGGGGAGTGAGAATGTAAAGAATGTTGTTTTCATTCCCATTATACAATTTAGTAAACCGTATTTTCACAACAATTTAAATGGCATCAGTTATGAGTCCATTAATGCATTATCAGCCTTCCTGGATCTTTCTCCCTGAACCTGGGAAGTGCAGGAAAGCTCTTTCTTCTGTGCAGGATAACCTTTTTTGTGATCAGTGTGACCTATTGCACTTGAGAGATGGGGCACATTTAATCTCTGAATGTGAGCCTATGCCATAAAGTCATTGCCATTTCATGAACTGCCTATTTCTACTTTTTTTTTTTTTTGGTTTTTTGTTTTTGTTTTTGTTTTTGTTTTTGTAAAAGACTGACAGCTTGAATAAAATAAAACAAAACAATTTTGGAAAACCAAAGACTTCTGAAACAAGGAGGTGATGGATAGTTACTAAAGTGCTGTGAAAATTACCGGCAACAGGTCTGGCAGCAGTGAGGAATGACAGCTTGTTCAAGGGCTACTCTGGCCACTGTCAATGGGATAGCAAGATTAAGTAAGGCAAAGGCCAGAGACTCCCTCCATCTGCCAGCAGCCCAGCTGAATTAACTCAGCACATGAGTCCATGAAACTGCACCTCTCACTGAGGCTCTCTTGATGCTGTTTCATTTGAATTTGTACACTGAACAAATAGCACTCCAGGTCTGAAACACAGATTAAACTGGTTTACCAGCAACATAGGAGAGTGTCATTCAATATCACTTAGTTTTTTGGAAAAAAAGAGGAAAGTAAAACTAAATACAACCACCACAACCCCAGTCTTGAGAGAATACTTTTTATTTCCTTATCTTACCATCATCCAGAAGTGTCCAAGATACAATACAGCCCTCAAGACAAGGATCCACAACATGGCCTTATTTAGCAAATAGTATTGCCACCTCTACAACATTTATGCTACAAGTCTGGTCCCACTACCTCCAGGGTCAGCCCCTACCTCTTCCCTTTTTTGTCCTAAGTCCCTTCTTATCTGAAAGAATTTAGCCTTAGTGCCTGGCATCTCATCCAACACGAACAGGTCTTGGTTGCAGATTCTCAGGCAAGATTCCCTGAGGTTTAACTTCTGGGTGCTGCAAAAACCTCACTCTTGTTACTGTAGCAAATGCCAGGACCACCACAATGCTCCTCCTACAGCAAACCCAGCAGCAAACCAAGCCTGGCACCAGGGCAGGTGCTCCAAACAGCAAGGGACAGCAGAGGCCTCTAAAGGGAGGGCCCATAGAATAGCAGAAAAGAAAACAGGTGACTCGCAGGGCTCTCCCCACCTCCTCACAGCCCACTCCTTCCCATTCCCTCCCACTGTGGGACAGGAGATGCCTCCTACAGCCTCGCTAAGGTACAAGACTGCCTTCCATTGCCCTGAGCCCTGCCCAGCTGTACTCCTTTCCCCCCCAGATCGTACCACAGGACACTCTGTGTGGTACAAGCACCTCCTTCCCACACTAGCAGCAATTTTCCAGAAGGTTCTAGCCTCGACCTCTGGCCCCAGCCTCCAGTGCCAGCCTTGGCCCTCAGCCGTGGCAGGGTGTCACTTGCCCCACAAAGGGAGCCTTGGCAG
The DNA here is from genome assembly GCA_013397195.1 of Hylia prasina. NCBI lineage: Eukaryota > Metazoa > Chordata > Aves > Passeriformes > Sylviidae > Hylia > Hylia prasina. The sequence continues at coordinate 204,044 of VYXD01011435.1, read as the reverse complement.
GGGGCTGAAACAAAGCAAACCTTTGCATGCCTGCAAGGGACATTCAGCTACAGTCAGTGGAAGCATGACATAGATAAGTCCATGTTTTGCTCTCTGCTTCAGTGGAATTCTCACCATCAGTTTGTATCTTGCTTCCAACATATTTAAGGGAAGTCATTTTCCCTAACTTGAAGCCACCCTAAGAGCAGCTTCTTGTATCATTAAACCAATTATGTTATTGATGAACACATCGATCAGAGTCTCGTAGGTTAAAAAGAAATGCTTCTTGTTATTAAGCTGTATTCAAGCACAATCAGTTTCAACTACAGCCTCTCACTTCTCTGTAAGAAGAAAATGTTGGAGAGGTTGGTGGATTTTCTGTTTGTTTGGTGAATATTTATCAACAGGGGAACAGATTTCCTCAGCTAGAAGAAAACAGTAATGACTAGTTCATCCCCTAGTTTGCCCAGAAGGGTGATCTTTATAAATTACCTTATTGACTGATGGCTCTACACAGCACCCTATGCTTCAGTGGTCTGAGTAATCAACATGCTAAATGCAGGTAAGGGGGTCACTCACAGCAAAATGCTACTGCTGGACAGGCAAACTCTTTTTTCTCCATGCACATTTTGTTATCATTTCAGTTTTCCTGGATAAATTTTAATTTTCAGAGTCCCGGAGCATTGGGACTTTTCAATTTTCAAACAGAAGCTTCTGAAATGTGGTTATATGGACAATATCTCCAACTGTAGAGATATATATATACATATATGCACTTGTGTAATTACTTGTAAATAAATTGTAGCTGTAATTACCATGGAGGTTATATCTTTGTGTATCAAATGCAATCCTTGGGCTAGATAATGTATAAGAAAATAGGCAAATTAAGGCACCTAGAAGACTTTAGTTGAATTTATTTTTATTCTCAAAATACATTAAGGGGACTATTATCTAGATAATTCTAAAGTTACCCTTGAATATTTCATTCTGTAATTGACAAAGTCACCAATATTCAAAGGAAATCTAAAACAAGACTTCAGGTTTTACTGTTAGTAATTTTTAATGTAAGTCACTACATTGAGAAACCAATGCTGCATGATAAAAGCAGAGTATAGTTATCCCTACATTTTTCCATAGTTCAAATTTAGATCTTGAATATTTTGTTGGTGGATTTAATCCATACTTAGTAGTGTGAAATAAATCTTGTATCTCTGATGACATAGATATATTAAATATTATTTCATGTCTTGAAAGTTTTATGCTGTTGTAGAACATTTTCAACAGTGTTTTGGGGCTTCCTGAATTTTATGAATTATATCTAGAAGAATTATATTTACACCGATTCGGTAAAAGCATAGTGTCTCTAGAACAATTTCCTCCCAGAGAAGAGAATGGGAGAAAGAGGGCAGAAATGTCCATTAATACAAAAAAATAACATGTAGATTTGTCAGAAAATATAACAAGGGTTCAAAGGTGGTGCTATATTTCTTTGGTTGTTGTCAAGATTAACAATCCTATGTGTATGGTTTGTGTTAAAGGATTTTTTTTTGAGAAAGAATTGTAAGATCAAACAACAATAAAAATGAGGGCCTTCTTTACATCTTGCTTTCCATTTTCTAAAAAAGGAACTTTATAAAGAGATTTTTTTTCATTATTTGTTAGCACTGTGTACAAAATTGTTAAGAATATATATCCTCTTGTATCTAATATTGTGAGTAATGCACAGTGCTAGGTACAAGGAACAGCACCTGTGTTTATGATAATAAAAAGACAGTGCAAACACCTCAATGTGGTACAAAATCACAAAATTAAGGTACTACTGGCTTCAATACTTTAAAATATAATGAAGTAAGAATAATCAAAAGTCATGTAAATTATTATGACAAAATATCATCTGACATACAGTACATTAGACAAAATATATATGCTGCTTTATACCAGAAAAGTTTTGCTAGCTCAGAGGAATTAACCATCCTGATTCTTGGAACACTGGTAGCAAATGATGTTTAGGATCTGATTTCAAGAGAAGTAGACTGCCAGTGAGAATTAGGGACTTAAGTAATTTAATCAATGATTTTGATTATTCATGCTATTTTTTGGAGGACAGGGATAAAATTTCCAGTATACTCTGCATTTTATTTAAAATTAAACTAAGAGTGGTGGATCTAATAATTGTTTGAAATCTCAAAAGGAAATTCTGTAGTGACTCAGTTGTGCATATATATGCATCTAAAATGAGAGATTTTAAAAAATTGTCATGTCAAACAGCTCTATATCTTATTTAGGTGCAAGATAATACTACCAAGACAACCTTATTTGTGAAATCTGTTATTGTTTTTCTTACTAGTTTTCTTTTAAAAAGTGTAATTTAAATTTTATTTTTTATGTAGCACATTATAGTCTCCCAGTTCATACACTAGCTATAGTTTTGAATATAGTTGAGGTGGTTTATTCCCTAAAGATTATACTTTAATGTCCGTAAGACTCCACATACTGTATTTCCAGACACATGATATCATTACTGAGAGTAGAACACATTTGTTATGTTGAATTTTCATAGTTGACACATATTGAGAAAGTGCAAAAGTGCAGCTAAATCCAGAGTGGTTCGCAGATCATCTACAATAAAAACATGTTACAAGGTGACCTAATTATATTTCATTTCATACCCAAGTCAATGATTTATAGAAGGGTGTGGAAATTAAACAAATTTATTAATAAAGTAAAACTTTTCCAAAAGGCTGAACAGCATATTTTTTCCACTGTGGAATATTTATCTAATCAAAGTGTAGAGTACCTATCATTTTAGTGACTAGACACTCATTAGTTAAAAAAAAAATTAAAAAACAATTAAAAAAACCTCCACAAACAAATGCAACCAAACCTCTCACATTCTTCAACATTATTATTCCCCCAAAATTAGAAATTCCAAATAGGTATAGATGACTACAGTGGCTGACCTTATATACTTTTATATTTTTCCTAATAAAAGATACTGTTTCCTGCCCTGCCCACTGTGGCCCACCATCTTCCTCCCAAAAGAGAAAGGG